>JAVJAQ010004029.1:0-331439 GCA_032362365.1 Zygogramma bicolorata
GACATCTGCCCGTTAAGAATGATTGCAGTAGTGTAAGTGCATTGCGAGAAAATCCACTATAATGAAGTATTGATAACAATAACTCGTGGTTGAGCGTATCGAATGCTTTCGAATAATCTAATGAGTAACTTTACTTTGGTCCCAAGCTCTGAAGATGTCGTCGCTGATTTTCAGCAATGCTGTGGAGCAGCTATAACCTGATCGAAATCCTGACTGATGAGATTGTAGAATTTAATTTTTTTGTAGATGTTCTTGTATTTGTGAGTTAATGAGTTTTTCGAGTATTTTCGAGATGGTTGGTAGCACACTTATTGGGCGAATATCATTTAGAGAAGCAGGTTTTTGCACCTTTGGTAGTGGAGTAATATAAGCTTTTTTCCAGTCTGTAGGAAAAACGGAATGTGTTATAGAGAAATTAATAATGTGCGTTATGTAAGGGAGTATAAATGGTAGACAAAGACGAATAGTTAATATATTCAAGCCGTCGGCTCCTGTAGATTTACTTTTTATTTTGTTTATTATGTTTAGTACTTCTATTTCTGTGACAGGCCTGAAATGACAGAAGGACGATACTGTCTGTTTCAAATTATTCTCATAGAATTCTCTAGTTTCTACATCGGGGTTTAATTTTGGGATATTTTCAACAAAATGCTTATCAATTTCATTCACATCCCAATTCGACCCTATGAAGTCATAATTTTTTGCAGAGTCAGCTACTAAGGATTTCAAATTTCACCACATTTCCTTCGGAGATTGATGTTTCAGATTATAAATGTGGTAAGCTTTTTTTTCTTTTTTTATAGTCAAAGTTACCATGTTACGGAACTGTTTATAAGAGCGCCAGTCAGGTTCACTTTTAGTAAGTTTGAATTTCTTCAAAGCTTTATCCCTATCCGTCATCATAGCTTTCAGCCCATTTGTAAGCCATGGTGCATATTTTTTTGTAATTCGTATGCACTGAAACGGTGCATGTATTTCTAGGAGACTGATAATATTGGAAGTGAAAAAGTTCATTTTATCATCAATTTCGAATATAATGTTCCATGGAATTGATTGTAAGTCTGCATAAAATTGATGTTCATTAATATTTTTAAAATCTCTACAATTAATAAATTTGGGAGTGTTTTCCTCAGTGTGTCAATTGACATCAAAAAGTATCATTTCATGGTCAGTTATTTCAGGTAATGTTTCGTTTTGTGAATGGTGAGTTTTTTATCGTCAGAAGTAAAAATGTAATCGAGCAAACTGGCCGTATTTTTGGCTATTCGTGTTGGTTCCCTCATCATTTGTTTCCACCCCAATCCTGCCAGAACGTTATTTACGTAATCAACATGATGTCTGTGTAGATCTAATAAATCGACATTGAAGTCGCCTAAACATATCGATGTATCAACTGTAGGTAAGATGTTCGAAACTGTATTTTCAAACGTTCGAAAGAAAACTTTATAATTTGAGTGCAAAGGGTTATAGAATGTGCCAAGCGCATATACTTCTTTGTTCAGGAAAATTTTCACCCATATCTGCTCAATATCTCTGTTTGATGAAATGATTGAGTATCTCAAATGAGATTTCAGAAAAATGCCAACACCACCTCCCGCCGAATGTGTTCGATCTACTCTTTCAAAAATATACCCGGGAACTTTGATGATTTCCGTGGAAATATTAGCATTAAGCCATGTTTCGCTCACCGCCAAGATGTCCAACTCAAGTGTGAGGATAAGTCTTTTAATGTCATTGAAATGTGATAATAGTGACCTTGCATTCAAGTGTGAACACTTCAACAAACTGCGCGACATTTAGCTTAATTTCGAGAGGAGTAACAATAAGTTTCAATGTATGTATATATAAACTAACTATGATCACAAAATAATAGTGAAAAATTTTCCCGCATCCATCTATTTGCAAACAGAACAGCAACAGGTCTTGGGTTTTTGTCTCCGCTTGTTTTTTTCCCCATGCGATAGCAGTAGTCTAGGCCATTTTTCGATATGGGCACTTGTATCTTGGTTTTGAAAACATTGCAGACACATTCAATTAGATCTTCTGTCTCACTTTCGGGCATACCGTACAGAACAAGTGTTTTAAGACGTTTGTCGTTTCGTATATATTCAATTTCTTTTTCGTTGGTATTTATTAGCGATTGCATTTTTTTGAGCTCATCCTTTTTGAATTCAGTGAATTTTTCATCATTTTTTTCGAATTCGGTTATTTTATTCATAAGCGTACCTTGATCATTCGAGGATGTTGAAGAAATTTGGGTTTTTAACTCTTCCAAACCTTTACGAAGTTGCTCTTCGAGAATTTGCACTCGTGTCGAGAGCACTTGATTTCCTTCCTCTGCTACAGAAGAATGTGTACCTCTTGTTTTTGGCATTGTAGGAGAGCACTTTTATCTTCAATTGTTTGATATATAAAATTAACTCGATAACTTTTGAATAATTAGGAATTAACTCGGACTGCGATTCGAACTGAACTTACTCGTTCTGCGACATCTAGCGACTCTTGACAAGATTTTCACAATTTTCCCCAACGAAAAAATAGGAATCGACTTAATTCTCTTCATAACTCGAACTTCCATAAGAAATAAAAATTGAGGCCTTTCAATGGACTTCAAAATGGATTCAATGAGATTTTCCCGAAAAATGCATTGGTTCTTGGTCATTGTACGTGGAAACTTTTCATTCTGGCAATACCAATAATTTTTCAACAAGCAATAATTTGTATTGGGTCTGCATACATCATGAATACACGATTACCTTTGTGAAACCTAGAGTATTGCTCACCTCAGGTTTTTCGATTGATTGCATATTTCTCAAGTTATTCGCAAAAAAGAATCTGAAAAAAACTTCATGAAAGAAAAGTTGCTTTGAATTAGTCAATATATCGATTTCCGCACTTATTTTCGAAGAAAAATGTTTCACCCCCAAGAAGGGGTGGCATCCACCACAGGGCAGATTTTGAAATAGAGGGTAAGTATAAACTAAATCCAAATTTTTCTACAAATTGGTACTGTATGGGATAAAAACACATTTTACCATCATAGACTGGAGTAATAGGTGTAATATTTGAATTAGGTTTTCGATCAATCTGCATGGTATTTTCTTAGAGTTCCAATTAGTAATATCTGAAAATAAAATTAGGATTTCAATGAAATATTGAAAAAAAAACGAAGAGTTTCTGTGTATTCGATTTCATTGCTCAGGTTGAATAATGATGTCTCTAGCAGGTTTCTGAAGATATCTGGAAAACTAAATAATTTAAAAAACTATGACTGGCTTCTTCATTTGAAGAATTGATCAGCGATGGGTCCAATGTTCCTGTGGAACTGTTCTATGATTTCACTCTCTCGATTTGAATTATGAAATATTCTTGATGAAATAACATAGGTAAGATGTTGATTACTCCATTAGGTCTCAACAATTGCAGTTTAACAATAAATATGCAAGCACATCCGAATTGTTGTTTAAGAAAATACCATTTCGGAGATCGTGGTTCTTTGAGTGTAAAAGCACGAATCAGGCTATAACAAATTCAGTACTTTCTGCACGGATCTCAGAATTTCTTCATTATCTCTTCTATTCCTGTATTCACAGAGAATTGTCTTTGGAATGTTCCGACGTTTCTGTTCATAAAATACATCAAAATGGTTAATGCAATGATATATATACCACACTGTTCTTTTTAGAATATGGTTGATCACAGGATCAATCAAAGATTAAGAATTGGGTGTTATTGGTGACGAATCCTCCCTGTGATAATATAATGAGCGAATTTCTAATAGCGTGTATATCCTGGAATATTTTTAACCGAATGTAATGTGTGAAAAATTTCGCTCTGATATTTGTTTTTTCAATTTTTGAAGGTGACATTGCCTCATAAGTCAGTTATATATCTTTATTTTATTCAGATATGCAAGTTATTGAAGTTGAAACGAATTTTATCGAAACGTTGTATCCTCTGGAATACACGTATGAGATTCTGAAAACTTCATATGAGATTTCGCAGAAAACAATATATTTCAACCACTAGCTCTTGAAAAAATATATTCATCAAAAATACTTCGGTTCTAAACCCTACAGATATCAAATTATTTCTATACTGATTCGACACAATTTTCTCTATCTACCTCAGGTATGCATTCTTTTGATGAGAAAACTATGGTAGAACTAGTTTTTGTCGGATGCATCATGTGAACTGTCATAAAATTAATAATGAATACTAAATGTCCCAGTGACTCTTTCGTAATTTCCTTCCGTCAGTATATCTTTAATGGAATGCTCTCAGCTATCATAAGAAGATACATTGGAATATTATTCTTTTCTGAATTCACAATAACTGCTATGAGTGCATCAAGTATTTAAGACTGAAGTAGAAAAAATGAAACGTATGAAATCTCATTGTTGACTGGAGTATTCCCAACTGACCAGTAACTTCTTGTTCATTAGAATAAATATGTTTGTTTGTTTCTTCGTTTGTATGTCTCTAGTAGACTCGAAAACTGCCGAATTCGATTGTCTGAAATTTATGGAATATTTTCGAGAAAGGTTGGTTGGGTGGCAGGATTTTTTTTAACAATTGTTTTCTTGCGGGCGTTTCGAATTTGATTAAATTATCCTTCGGGGCTCTGTAACAATGAATTTTCATAAATATACCTCCCACAAAACTTTTATGATTATCATCATTTCTATTTTACGAGAAATGATGGAATCCTAATCAAATTACTCGCAGAAAAAAAATTTTTTTCTTGTTTAACTTATAACTATATCAAAAACCATCATACATATCAGACACATGATAAAAACAACATTGCAACAACAAAATTTTTATAGACAAACAACCAACACAAACGACATGAAACAAATGAATAACTTCATGTATGATTCCTATAACGTGTGGTGTTTGTTTTTATCAATGACAGAAAGAATGGGACTAAAAATGGGGGGAATTATTCAGGTATTTTACTGATCAAGTTGAAATGTGCGGTATTCAGGCCATCGACATCCCTTCTAGTGTTGACACTATCGTGTTTGAGAGTTCGAGGATATGCATCATCTCGCTAAGAAGTCATTTGGATGAAATAAATATGGTTGAACATCTAGAATAGTTGGATGATCAAAATCAATCATGTGTCTATGCTCCCCTTATATTCTACGAGGGCTGTGCGGTTTTTCATATTTATTTTCTTAGAGTGTCTCATGTGTTCTGAAATTAGTATTTCAAGATACCATCCTGTTTGACCTATTGGTCAAACAGGACGGTATCTGGACAGCTTCCATAATTCAATTTGTACATTATGTTGGATTGTATGTCTTGAGGTGTTTAATTTTTTGTTTTGAGAAAAAGTTCTTTCCAACTGTATTTTCATTTGAGAAAGCCACTTTCATTTGTTCGTTACTGAGTAGCATTCCAAGTTTTTCAGATGAATTTTCTATGTATGAATAATTCAGCGATATCGGATATATGAAGCCATTCATTTGTTTCATGTCGTTTATGTTGGTTGTTTATCTCTAAAAAAAATTGTTCTTGAGGTTTTTTTTATTTTCAATTATGTATATGAGTGATATGTCCGTTTGTTTTTGAAATGTTTATGAGGTTAAAACGAAAAAAAAACCTTTTTCGGTGAGTATTTTGATTGAGAATTCATCATTTCTTCGTTAAACTTTAATTGTGGGAGGTATATTTATAGAAATTCATTGTTACAGAGCCTAGATAAAACTTATTGAATTCGAAACGTCAGCAAGGAAACAATAGATTTTTTTTATAAAAATTGATCTTATTACCCAACCAACCTTTCTCGAAAATGATTATTAGATCACTAAACCAGTCAAATGGTTACGGAATATGTTCGACAGATTTTGAGGATATTTGAAGTACTCCGAGCCATTTTCATCAAAATGGCAGATCCAAGATGGCGAACGAGTTCCGTAATTATGGTTAGATTCGATTCAAAATTGGAACGGAACGGAAAGGCATGCGTTGCAATGAATATGAAAAAAAAAAGGCACTAATATAATCACCGGCTCTGGAAACCGAAATAAAATCGGACCCTCATCATATAGCTTGGCAGCCATATTGATCACTATCATTACTCAAAAAAACATTCATGATACAATTTATGAAACTTCTTTTAAAATGATTTTTGAATGATAAATATTTTTCATACGTTCACCATTTCAAAAACGGACTAAAGAAAATATAATATTTTTCCTAACCCCATAAAGATTTATATCTGTATAAAGATTCCTTACACGAAAAACGTGAGGGTGCATGCGCATGTTGTATTATACATTGCAGGCACCTTACGTTTTTTGTTGAAGGAATCTGTATGGGAATTGAAAAAAGTCATTAATACTTTTCAGTCCGTCTTAAAAACATGGTATATTGAAAAATATCTACTAAATGATAATTATTTTCTGCTTTTCAGTCTTGTGTCGGGTCTACGGAATTTTGCAATGATTAGAGCTTACCCCAAAAACTCCCACATACCAATTTTGAATGGAATCGAACCATATTCACAAAAATCGGTCGCTATCATAGAGTAACAATTTCTTTTCAACCAGATACAAATTTCGTAATGCATTGTCAGCCACTTCTGAGCTATTGGCCAAATTTCTAGTATCTAGCTCATCGGGAAGTTAGTTTAAAATCGATCACAAAATTCCACTCGAATAATTATACGTAATAAAAACATGGTGATTAAATATCAGAAGATATTTTTGGAGAAATATAGCGTAATGAATTGACACCAGAATTATGAACACTTGACAAATTTCAAGTCAATAGGAAAACTAAAAGTGGGTCAAATTTCACTTGCAATATTTCCCAGGTAACAGGTAGGTAGAGAGAGAAACCGATGAACCGAGAAATACGTCAAAAAAAAGCAAGTCAAGAAAGCATTATGGTCGTGGAATTTACTCATCCGTATTTTGGTGCTGTCATCTCTATTTATGTTGAAACGGTGTTGATGTTTCCTGCATTGAAAATATTCTCGCGAGAGAACTTTCGACCTGGAACCAAGAAAATACAATGTTGCCATTTTCGGAGGTGACAGCATACCCGCTGATTAACGGAGGTGACAACGTCAAATATGTAACCTTAAATGCATGCGACGCTAGCGCCAGTGATATACGGTTGAACTAAAAACTTTTTGAGTGGGTAAAAAGGGGTCCTTGTGACCTCCGGACAAATTTTTGATATGATGATCCTTGGAACCTGTAGAACCTATCTGGCCAAAAAACAAGCAGAAACGTTGTCACCTCCGAAATCGGAGGTGACAACGTTATATATGAGGTGACAACGCTGTTTGAGTTTCCGTTTTTGAGGTGACAAGGTACCCTTTATCAAATATATATATATATATATATATATATATATATATATATATATATATATATATATATATATATATTATGTGATGAAAATAATTTTTGTAAATAAGTTTGAGTGTAAATATTTGTTATATTGTAAATAATGTATTGAAATTGTAAATACTCAGTATGTAGAACAAATTAGTTTATTAAGATTTTGTATATAAGTTTAAGTGTAACTATTGTAATATTGTTTTAAGAATATATATATATATATATATATATATATATATATATATATATATATATATATATATATATATATATTATGTGATAAAAATAATAGATGAAGTGAATAAAAGGAGTGTATAATGTTATGGTTTGATACACATTGAATAATGCGATGGTTGGGGCATTATTTTTCACTTCATCTGACCGATTGTGCCATATATTTTTTTCTTTCAATAAATATATTTTGATAGAATGCTATATTTTCTTTATGGTTTACAAAACCGCGAAGTGTGCTACACAATACAATATTTTTTTCAAGTCTGGGAGAAAATATGAAACATTTGTCAGTGGAAATTGTACAGGAAACTTTGATATTTTTACTCTCTGAATTTTCAAATTGCACTAGAATTAACAAAAAGAGTCTCCGTGAGTTTTCAAAGTACGCTAAAATTAACAAAAAGGGCCTCCGTGAGTTTTCAAAGTGCGTTAATATAACAAAAAGAGTCTCCGTGAGTTTTCAAAGTACGCTAAAATTATAACAAAAAGAGCCTCCGTGAGTTTTCAAAGTGCGTTAAGATAACAAAAAGAGTCTCCGTGAGTTTTGTGTCCACCAAAAAAAAACATCATGGTTCGGAATATTCAATAGAAACTCCACACACTTCAGACCTAGCTGTCCTTACTGTCGCGAAACTTCCATAAGCTGTACTACATCATGGTTCGGAATATTCAATAGAAACTGCACACACTTCAGACCTAGCTGTCCTATTAATGAAATGTCAACACAATTGAGAGAGTTTGAATATGTCTTCATTATTGGAATCACTTTGTATGAGAACTATGAATTCTCACTTCTCTTATATAGGTAATAAGTATTGAACTGATTGAAAGTCGGATGAACACAGGGGTGCCAACTCTTTTCAACTCAATAGATCAGGTACAACTACAGAGGCAGGTAATAACCATTTTTACCTTCACATAATTGATATTATTAGATATTCCAATTACATACCCTGATTAAAATTAGAAGAATACTCAACTACCTATATCGACCGTAAATATATTAAAGCGACTTCAGAGAAAAAACACAACAAATACATTTATTATTCGTTTTTTTTTTATGTGTTATAATCCCCATAGAGATTGGTCTTATAATGAAAACATCAATAGAATTTTTACAGATTTATTTAGTCATAATGATAGTGAAACAATTATTGACAAAAATGAAATATATTCAATTAAACAATGTCGGATTCATCAATCCAAGAATTGTGTTCACGAGAAAGTCCTAACCACTTGACGAGAAGTTTTTTATTCCTTTTCTTCAACACTTTTTCAACAAGGTATACGTCTGGATTCGCAGTTTTCAATAATTCTTGCTCATAAAAACATCCTCGTATTGGGTGGCCCTCCATATCTTGAAGCATATATGTAGTAGGATATGTTTGATTGATTTTGATTACTTTAAAAAGTTCTGGGGTGTAATTCGCTGTGAACCCCTTCTCGAATAAATGTTTATATTTGGTGATACGAACAACATCATTCACTTGAAATTTCGGATTTTTTCGTTTATTTGGGATTCCTTTGATGGCTTTGGATTTTAATTTTGTACCTGAATTCACATTTATGGGTTCTATCCCAATTGTACGATGCATCTTGTTATTATATTTGCTCGTTATGGTTGGAAGAATATCAAGCCATCTGTTATGTCCTCTAATCGAAAATTCCTTGTACATCCATGACTTTATTGTACGAATTACTCTTTCTGCTATGGCGGCTTTCGTTGTGCTGAACGTAGAATAGTGATTAATTTTATATTTTTTCATGAGAGCTGAAAAATTTTTATTATAGAATTCCCCTCCATTGTCGCTATGAAGATTTTTGGGAAAATATCCAGCAGTCTTCAATACATACTCCATTGCTTTGGTAACTGTATGACCAGTTTTATTTTTCACAGGTACAGTCCATAAGTATTTAGAGTAGCAATCAATTACAACAAGTATATATCGATATCCTTTATTAATTTTTGCATAAAGTTGAAAATCCGCCAAGTCTATTTGCCATAAATCCGCAAATCCTTTAATCGTTGTACTTCTACGAGGGAAATTACGTCTGACAGGAGCATGAAGTTCTTCGGCAAGTTGTCTCTTGACATCACTTATTCCATTATCCATTATATACTTTGGGTAAGAATTAAAAAATACATTCAATTAATGTGACTGCATCAAAAAAATAGTAGAGAGTGATCATTATTTGAGAATGCTTCAATATATTATACCTTCCTCACGTAATTCTTCAATGATTGAAATTATTTCATTATCATGCCCACTATGGCCAGCTGACTTTGAAGACACTAATAGTCGTAAACGATCCACTAACTCTTTCGCTGAATTCCAATAGATATAATTCAGTGGTTTGGAATTATAAACTTTTTCAATGCCGTCCAAAGTGCCACCCAATTTCGGTCTCTTTCTCGATTGATAGTGCGACGAGTCTAATAACGGTTTGATGACTTCATGAAATTTTTTAGAATTTGTATTTCTGTAACCATTCTTCAACTGATATTGTTTGTATGGGGCATTAGTTATTTTCAATATTTTGGAATATGATTGGCGAACCATTTCATTATCGATGTCTTGTGGATTTTTTAAAAAGATCATGTCATATAATTCGGGACTAGCTGCGATTTCATATTTTTTCACTCTATTGGCATTCCAAAATGAAATTTTTCCATTCACGAAACGTATTTCGAGACTACCCATTTTTAGTTTGTGTGTAATAGGATCCATACGTACACCAAATGTCGCGTCATACGCTACATTTTTACTTTCAAGATTTTTCAAATGTGTTTTCAATACACTCTCAAGATTTTCATCTAGTTTGGATGGGTCAAGATCTGAAGAACTGACGCGAGAAGAACTTGGTGTTTCGAATAATGTCTCCATGCCATTTTTCATTGTGTTAGCATCACTATTCCCAGATGAAAGTCCAACAAAATATTGCTTCTTTCCTATAGGAGTACTCGCGGATATCGGGGAAGTTTGAATGTTTCCTTGGTTTGTTGCTACAATAGGCGTGTTAGTCGTTGATGATAAGTTTTTCAATGGTTTTGTTATAGGTTCATATAGTTTCTCCAACGCCATTCTGTTTTCGATTTGTCCATGCTTGATAGAATTAAATTTTTGCCGTACAGCCTCAGTTGTCTCAACTAGTTGACGTTTGAGATTGATTTCATTGTTTTTATTCTCAGGTACAAAATCAGGTTTCGCCTTCATATTATTTTTTACGAGAGACTTCAACGAAGTGACCTCTACACTATTCAATGACGGATTGAAAACAAAATAGACATATCATGGATATATAAAAGTGTCGAATCCTTTGCGATATCTACCTTCATGCATTTTTCTATCTTTGTCGATAACCAGAAATCCATATTGATCTTCCCAACATTTCATACACATTATTTGAAATTGCTTGAAAGACACATCCGGTGAGACATGATCTGAATGAATATGGTGTAGATTCGTTTCATCTTGCTTAAACATTATAATGAAATTTGTGTTATCACGCACTAATTGCTTGGGTACACGAGAATAGGTCTGCGCCAGGTAAAAGCAGTCGACATCTTTATGGCGTCCCATGCAAAAATACGATCGTATAATATCCTGTTTTTCACATATCACATCGTCGAAAATGAAAACAGAATTCGGTTTGGCATCTGAAGGTTCCACTATATCAGCGTTATTACTAAACGTATAAAAACCAAGCCCTTCTATAGGTTCCAAAACATTTCGTAGGAACTGGTATTTGGGTTGATTTAGTGACTTTGAATAAAGATATACGTTTGTGAATCGCAATCCTCGTGGGTGTGTTAGAAGTGATATCATTGCATTAGTCTTCCCACAATTTGATGGTCCGATAATTAATGCTCTAACAGATGAAGGAAGTAAGGGACCATGTCTCAGCAAAGCATGCCCTTCTAATCCAAAACCATATTTCTCATCTAGGTTGTCAACGACAAATGTTTCTTTCTGTTTCACAATCCGCATCCTACCGCGGTTAAAGACTATGTAAATGAAAAAATGTTGTGAACATCTCATTTAAATGTGTACCATCAAACGAAACGGACGTATTGCTAATAAGTGTACAAAAGGTTCTGGATTAGTTAATACATTAATCAACAAACTTCCATTCGAATTACATCTACCTGGTTATCAATTTTGTGGACCAGGTACAGATTTGAAAAAACGCTTAGCTCGCAATCAATACGGCAAAAATCAATTGGATTTTTCGTGTCGAAATCACGACGTTCAATATTCAAAACACCCATCTGATCTTGCAGCGCGACACACGGCAGACAAAGAACTCGAATACGCGGCTTGGAATAGAGTGAAATCGAAGGACGCTAGTATTGGAGAACGAGCTGCCGCCCTACTTGTCACCAATATTATGAAGGCGAAGAGACATTTCGGTATGGGCTGTAAGAGCAACAAGAGAAAAAATAAGAGAAAAACATCGAGAAGAAATAAAATAAAAAAAGTTGCATTCGGTGCTGGTGTAGTCAGTAAAGTGAGAAATGTATTGAAAAAAGCTGGAGGGGTTCAGTTCGTGACGAATGACAGGAAAAAAGCTATAACAGTGGCATTGCAGGCGGCGCGTAAATACCTAAAAGCTGCTGGTGGAAAGAAAAAAATTCGCACACCTCGAATCATTCCGATTCCCAAGATCGGAGGAATTTTGCCATTGATACCTATTTTTGCTGGACTGTCAGCTCTTGGAACTTTAGCGGGTGCAAGTGCAGGTATTACAAGAGCTGTTAACTCCGCAAAAGCAAGTAGATCAGCTCTGGCTGAAGCCAATCGCCACAATAAGCAAATGGAAGCAATTGCATTAGGTAAACGTGGTAGCGGTATTTACCTCAAACCTTATCGTAAAGGATTGGGATTATATTCGAAACCATACAAATCAAAGCAAACACACAAATCAAAAAACTAGTTGATTCCCTACCTCTGAGGCCTCTCACCGATTTCGATCTCAATTACTATGCAGAGAAAATGAAAATTCCACACTTTCGTGGTGTTTTTATGCGTGACCGATTGCCCGCTTCAGGTCCGAAACAATATGAGGCAGCTATTGTCAATTTGGACAAAACTATTGGCAATGGCACCCACTGGGTTTCTTACAGAAAATGTGGGCGAGAAGTAGTGTATTTCGATAGTTATGGAGACTTACCCCCACCAATAGAATTAATTAACTACTCCAAAAAAAAGTCGAAAGTGAATATCAAGTATAATTATGATCGTCAACAGAAATTCAACACAGTTATCTGTGGTCACTTGTGCCTGAAGTTTCTCTCTGAATCGATTTGCAAATAAGAAAAAAATGGATACAACTCCATCAATGGACCGTGAGGCTATCAAGAGGATGGGATATTCATTGAAGATGTATTCAAAATATCGCACCCTAACAAAAATGGACAGCATTATGCTTGCCAATATGCCCAAGGAAGTTATAATTGCCTGTGCTGCACATGAGATTGCAAATGTTTGGGAAAAGTTACCCAAACATCTACAAGATGATATCGACATAATGAAGTATCAATACTGCTATGAACACCACTCTGACGAAGAATCTAATTTAAATTCTGATGTGAATGATGGTCCGATGCCTCGGAAAATTTTCTGCTGCTATTGCAATGTAGAGGATATGAGTATTGGTGTCAATAAAAACGATATTCATTTGAACGCGCTACCCAAAAAAAAGTGTGGATTAGTGCAGATGTGTTGTAGACAACAATAAAGTTAACTGTCATTTGTAAAATGCATCAGTCATGTCGCGGAAGTTCGAACTACAAGCTGTCGGGACGAGTGTCTTAAGTGCAGACTTTTTTCCACCCATCGAATTGGATAGAAACAGCCGTTATGGACTTGGACTATTGGGATTCTATGGATGCAACACAATCAATAATATAACTGAAGAAAACAATTTAATCAGATTCAGACTCAGTGGTGACGATTCACCCATGCTACAATTACACACGATTGAAATTCCATGTGGTGCTTATGAAATAGAAGAGATCAATGCAGTTATACAGAAAAATATAATGTTTAGATTGTTTCATGACAAAAAACCGATCGATATCACTGCAGATGATATTTTCTACCTACATGCCAATAATAATACGATGAAATGTGAAATGCGATCCAAATATGAAATTGATCTGACACATCCAAACTCTATTGCGAGCATGATGGGATTTGACCATAACATATTTCCACAGAATCAAATACATGAATCCTCACTACCGATTAATATAACGATTGTGAGACTCATCCGTTTGGATTGCAATATAATTTCTGGTTCATATATAAATAATGAAGAGTCCCACATTCTTTTCTCATTCGATGTTGACGTCGAAGCTGGATACAATCTCACGAAAGAACCACACAATATTATATATATGCCTGTCAGCCCAGAAGGACGTCAATTGATTCACAATATAACAGTGCGTATTTTGGATCAAAAAAATAAGCTCGTGAATTTCGGAAGTGAAGAAGAGATCTTTATTGTTTTGGAATTGAAAAAAATCGATTAATTTCTATTATGGGTTTTCGTTTCAATAGACGAAATCATCAACGATTCGAGCAAATCGAAACCAAAAAGGAATGCTCAACCGCAAAAAAGGTCATTCCAAAAGTGTTCGCTAAACAGTCAACACGTCACAGCCTGTCTGTAACAGATCTCAAATTCTTGAAATCGATAGGATTGAAAATAAGGAAGTAACAATGGTGCATGAAACAAATAGTGAAAAGTTGAATATATTCGATGAACCGGTGCTAGATCATTCCCTCATAAGTTTACATGAGCATACATATAAACCATATGGCTCGCCCCTATTCAGGAATTCAGATGAAATTCGAATTGCAATTAATAATCAAGATGTCATTCTTGATATTGCAGAAAGTTTCATTTACATAGAAGGAAAATTCACACCGGAAGATGGAACGAAAACATGCTATTTATCGAATAATGCAATCGCTTTTCTTTTTGATGAAATTCGTTACGAAATGGGTGGAGAACAAGTGGCTGTCGTCAGAAAACCCGGAATAACCTCTACAATGAAAACCATGATTTCATTTGGACAATCGCACGCTAACACCCTACTGACTACAGGCTGGGGGCTTTCAAGATTCAAACAGGACATATTGGATACAAGCAGTCATGTATTCAGTGGCAAATTACCGCTGAAATATCTGATGGGCTTTGCTGAAGATTACAATAAAAGTATCTTGAATGCCAAACAAGAACTGATTTTGATAATTGCTCGTACTTTCAACAACTCATATATAGGCGAAGTTGATGCTCATTTGGAAATAAATAAAATAGAGTGGAGAATACGACACATAGTACCAGAGGATAAGCACAAACTCAAACTTTTGCATAGAATCAACAAAAGTGGTCTGAATGCTAAAATTAAGTTGGCCTATCGTATGTGGGACTTGTATGAACTTCCTTCATTACGAGCTACATCTTCAGATATATGGGCCATAAAAACAACCAATGCTTTGGAAACACCTCGTTTCATTATAATCGGATTTCAAAATACCACAATATCTGAAGACCGAGCAGAAGACATCACAAAATTCATAACAGCAGACATCAATAATATTCGAGTGTACTTGAATTCTGAAGTATATCCATATGAGCGTTGGAATTTGGATTTTGACAAAAAACTCGATTCGTCTGCCTACTATGCTTATGAGAACTTTCAACGTAGTTATTATGATAAAGATATGAGTGAACCTCTAATGGATATTGGACAGTTTCGAAGCAATCCACTCTTCATAATCGATTGTTCACACCAACCGAATGCCACAAAGTCCTCAACTATCGATATAAAGGTTGAGTTTGAAACTAGAAAAACCAAGTTTCCTGACAACACCAAAGTATATGCACTCATTTTGCATGATACGTTTCTAACATACAATGCACTGGATGGTTCAGTTCACACCAGATATTGACACTACATTATTGATAATATTATGTTTTGAATTGTATTGTTATCTTTCACCATGTATTTACATTCATTCATTGTATTTTCATTCAAATGATATATATTATTTTTGCATAGTTTTTTTTGTTCATGTTAGTTAGGAATTGGGTGAATAAAACATGTGAATAATACTAATTTGTTTAATTTAATACTATGGATGATTTATTGGTACATATAAACATTCTAGAATAACTTCTTCCTCGTAGTCATCATTTTCTTGACCATCTTCGATGTCCTCACGATTTTCATCCGTCAGTTGGAAGTCCTGGATGATCCATTCTGGTAGGTATGATCGAATACGATAAAGAAATCTCCTTAGATTCAACTCAGTCAATAGATTACAGAGTTGATGCAATTCTATAATTCCATCAAGAAATTTGTCACAAACTTCAGCACCACTCTTGTAGTTTTCGGCATCACGTAGACACAATTCGATTTGTTCTTCATCATAGCACACGCCGAGGTCATAAACACTCACATGCTCAGCATTCTCACTCAAGGCTTTCAATTCCGAAGACAGTCTCTCGATGGATGAAGCGAGATCCTTGGCCTCGACCCAGTGTTCACTTGCGTATTGCATCCACATCTTGAAATTATTGAACTGAAATCAAATAAAAGAAAATTAGTTGTGAACTCATCATATCAGGAAGGATACTCACATAAGGTTTTATCATATTGTTCCAGTGTGTTAAGTGAGTGCGTTCAACAATATGTGAAAATGTTTAAATTCATTCCATACAATTTACATCTACTCTCTAATATAAAAATACTACAAAATTAACCTACAATAAATAACTATAATTTTTATTCGATTGAATCGAATTTGACTAGAGAACGAGTTTTCATGCCAGCAAAGCTTTGTGGACTCTGACCCAAATATTCCAGTGTATATTTACCATTTGAAGAATTCATACAAGTTATATCATCATCAGTGAATTGTGTTGAAATACGTTTGGGTAGCCATGTTTTGAATAATTTGTCATTGCTCACGTCTTGTAACGTTAGTAAGATTGATTTACCAAACCGAGTGGAATGAAGTGACATATTCTTTATTACAAACACCACATTTATAGGTAAGGATGATAAGTGCCTTTGCTCTATTACTTCCACTTCTTTTGTAATCGAATCATTGATTTTCTGTAAGTCCACTTTAGAATCGGACATGATGAAAATATATATGGAAAAATATAAACAATTTCCAACAGAAAAACACACTCACCGTTCCTTCTATCGAGCACCGAACAACTCTCTACCAATTGCTAACTGCTGCAGATTCAAAGTTGGAATGATTCTGCGTCATACTCATCGTTTCTTTTATAATGAAAAAGTAGCTACCCCTCCACTATCAATCTATGCACACAATTCGTTAGTTGATCAATTATTCCCCTGGCAGACGATTTGTATGGATCTCCCAATCCAAGCTGCAGTGCTGCTATGAACATTCGGTGACCGTTGGTGCTTTTTACAGAAATACTCTATATCTCGAGAGGCATTGTATGACATCCAATCAGAGTATCGGTGAGAGTTGGAAGTGGCTCATGGGGGCGTGTCACACTCCCCTTCAACACATTACAGTATGCTGCAATGATCATTCAATATTCGGAGCTTTGTGCAGATGTGCACCCTCTCCACTATGAGAGGTATTGTGTGTTTGTATCACCCCACTACCACATCAATGCAGTGGTTGGATTTCAGAGAGCATATGAGCATTGGTCGGTGAACATGTCCCTCTTCCATTCACTGTGGTGGCGTTGGTGGATTCTCCCCTCTTCCTTCCCACCACATCGATGAGCACTGCTGTGGGAACTACTCATCACTTGCTGCTGAATCTTCGTGGCATGCAGACGTTCCGCAGTATGGACATGCTGCCTTCACTACCGTGTATGCAATCTCCCCTCAAACATTTCAGATGATGACGTCACATCTCGTCAATCGTAATTCCCACTATGCCTAAAGATTCCTTAGACACGCCCCAAAGTGGTGGGGGAAATTTGAAAGGCGTCAAACACACCCCAAAGTGGTGGGGAATATTTGAAATAAACTAACCACACCCTGAAGTAGTGGTGGAACATCAAAAAAGCCATTAATCACGCCCTACAGTGGTGGGGGGAGGCCCCAAATCGGCTGTATATCCCTACTGATCGATCCAAAGCTATTGCTGTTGTGTGCTGGTTAGCATAAGTCACGGCTTACTAATGAGTGTTACAAATAATCATTACGGGCAGCAGCTAGAATAATTTGGATCGATTATACGTACAGATGAGTGGATAAATCCATTAATTGTAGTTTTAACTTGAAACTGGACTTTATGAAAGAACTGTATTTGGAGTGAATAATAACTGGCTTTCAAAATTTAGATCCATTTTCCAGTAAAGATCTCACACGTTTACATAATAATAGTCTATATGCTAGGTAACATCCTGTGTGTTTGAGAGGTCCAAGAATTAATCATGTGACGTTATGTTGTCTGAGACGTACTTTTTCAGTATATTTTAGTTATCACGCTCAAATGTGGCCAGATTAGTTTTATACAGGGTGGTTATGTATTAAAACGAAGAATATTATTTTCGCATACAAATTTTGTTCACTTACTCAAGATGTCAGTTTGTGTATATTTCCATTGTGGAATAGAATTTACGGTATATCTGATGTATTGATTTCATTGAAAATCAGGTAGTGAGAAATGAAAAGAAATAATGTGGAATTATGTATTTATATAGGATAATTAGTGCACTGAGATATTTCACAACAATGATATAAAAAACAAACTTTTTTCAAAAACACCAAAACCGTTGCCACAGCCAAAACCCTCCAAACCAGAGTTACCCGTGAAGCCATCGAAAGCGAAAAACGTCCCAACTGTCTCAATAAACGATTCTCAAAGACTCCCCAATACCTGGAAACCACTCTTGGTCCGACATACTTCTATTCACTCCGACTTGGAAACTAATCCGTTCGAACCTCCCATCGACCGTCCGATCCCTGATCCTGCCATAATTACTAATGAACCCTTAAATCCCACCTACCTTCAATCCTCGATCTCCAGTGATGATAGCCAGTTAGTAAGACAACTCAGACCTAGACGCAAGGTCACTCAGTCTTGAAAATGGCTCCAAAATGGGAGCCGAAACGTAGCCAAGAAAATCATTCCAGACGCGGATCAACCGGAAGTTCCAGCCAGCACATTTCTAACCGCGGAAGCCTAGCCGAACAAAAATAAATATATATATATATATATATATATATATATATATATATATATATATATATATATATATATATATATATATATATATATATATATATATATATATATATATTATCCAATTCTCTGGTCTATCACAATTTGCATTCAATTCGAAATGCCCACCACAAGATAGCTAGCTATTTCTGGCTTTGGCCTTCATCAGCTGTGGGTTGGCATGGTCCTCGTATCGAAAACAAACTGTGATAGATATCCAGAGGATTTGAAATGAATCGTGCCTTTACGGCAAGCGACACATAAGTGGAACCACCTAGGGTGTAACACTATAAGGAAATGCTGTCATAGTTTTCCGTCAGTGGTGACAGTTCGCCACGTCAACTAACAACTGCGTTTGCAGAAATAATGACAAGCACTCTCAGAGTGTTATCGAAAATCGAATCCACAAATGTATTTTAAATGATACAAAGAGAAAGTGTTATTTGCTATGAAGCAAGATGAATCAGGAAACTGATAAATAGATTATCAAATTCTCTGGTCTATCACAATTTGCATTCAATTCGAAATGCCCACCACAAGATAGCTAGCTATTTCTGGCTTTGGCCTTCATCAGCTGTGGGTTGGCATGGTCCTCGTATCGAAGACAAACTGTAATAGATTCATTTCAATTAGTGACCTCGCCTTTGGTAATTAATGAGAACAATAACTTCTGCATTGAAGTCAATCGATTATTCAATGTTTCCATTGATGTTTCATAAAATGAGATGGCTGATGAAATACCATACCATAGGTAATAACCAATGAAATCACGAAAACCATTGAATGGTGAGAAGAATGTATTGTATTCAATTGCAAAGTACGTAGAGAGAAAAATAGAAATTAAAGAAGAATTCTTACAAAAAAGGTGTATTTTATATTCAGAAGTACTGCAGTGCTGAAACTTCGAGTATCTAATTGAAATAAAAGGGATGTTGATGGAGTTTTTATTATTAATTCGTTCAAAAATATTGCTGCTGTAGATCGATCATTTTAGCTCCTCCTATGAGATGCGTAACCTGGTTAAATCAATTGTTCCGTAGTTTTCTGGGTTTGTAACCTACAACAATCTGAAAAAATAAGACTAAATATTGGAATCTATACAGATGTAGGAGGGCAGATTTTCAATCTACGCCGAAAAGTTGCTGCGTCTATTGAAAAACAGTTCTTTCTGGATAGAACAAGTCCAACTAGTCAGAAATTTCTCGTATAACTCAAATTTTCACTATCAAAAAAATAGTAAGAACTAATATATACATGAAAATACTTATCGTTAACGTTTCGGAAACTAAATCCGCTTCCGTTCTCAAAACTTCTAGGTAAATTCCTGTTCAAATGCAAATATCTCTTGTAGGCAATCTTCATAATAGAATGTCAATTACGAGGTTTCGAGTGATTTGATGATAAAGAATTTTTTAATTTGAGTTGGATGGATCCTTTCTTCTAGTTTTTTTGGGTTCTCAACCTACAACGTACAAGCGTAAAACTTTAAAAAACTTTTTTGGAACACATCAAAAAACAAGAACCAACAATAGAGTTCACAATGGAAAAAGAAAGGAACGATGAACTTCCTTTCATTGATGTGATGGAAAAGAAATGAACTCTTCATGTAGACACAAGTGTAAATCGAAAGGAAATACATACTTCACTATAATTCAAATTCCCACACAAGTGTCAAATAGGTATAGAAATTGTCTTTTCGATATAACAAAAATATTATGCAATCCATTGGAAAAAATCGATGAAGAAGTTAGTTTCATAAAATCAATTGAAGGGAAATGGATATCCAGAGAATTTTATAGAAACATCATTGGCTGAATATCATAACACGCCTTATAGTGTATATAGACATACAATCTGCACAAAGTACAGATCCTGTATCAAACATTATATCTTATGTTCCCCGACTATCTGAGAAGATGAAACTGATCGGCACCAACATAACAGAAAACATAAAGAATTGTATTTATCGAATTTCTTGTTCGTGGTGTCAAAAATATATCGGTGAAACGGCCAGATCTCTAGACGTGCGAAAGAGTGAACACAAGATATACAAGAACAGACAGATTGGTGGTTCTAAATTATCAGAACGCATTCTCACTGCCGATAGAGATCATACAGTTGAATGGATGACAATCAAGTCTCAGCAAGAGAGAGCAATAGCAGGAGAAGAAAGTTGAAGGAAACTGCTGTTATCATGCGGGTGCTTGCATCCCAAACACTTCGGTTGATATGGATCGCACCTGGCTGCCACTCTTGAAAGACATATGTCAAAACCATGTCAAAACTCATATTTCTGACATTCACGAAAAGCGAACATAATGAAGGAAACTGGAAGAGAATATTTGTAAAAGTTTGGAAAACAGAAGCAGATTTGATTCCCGAAACGTCAACGATAAGTATTTTGATGAATATGTTCTAGAATTTTTTTTGATAGGCAAATTTGAGATATACGAAAAGTTGCTGACCAATTGAACGTTTTCCATTCGGAAAGAACTATTTTTGAATTATCGCAGCATCTTTTCGGGATCAATAGAAAATCTGCCTTCTACGCCTATAGATTCCAATAATAATTCTGATTTTTTAAGATGTGGTAGGTTAAAAAACACAAAAAACTAGAAGAAATGATCCAGAAGTTTATTCGGCTTAGCACTCAAATAAAATAAGCAACTGTAGATACGTGTTTCTGGGCCATTGCCCCTCGTCAGCTCGGTGCAGCCAAGTGCAATGATGGAAAACACTTGGAGAAACATTACAAGGGGATGGACGGGATGGAGTCACCAAAAGAAGCCGGCCGCACATTTGTGTTTCGGTCAAAAGACCTTGTGATCACAAGGCATTAACTGACGTCACCACGGAGGCAGCTATTGCCACCTGCGTGACATCAATCCTAAAAGAAATATAAATTACTCGAATGCAAGCCTCATACAACTCCAATAGATTGAGGTACAGTAGTCATGACAGCAATTTCTTCAGATACCCGAACAAATTAAACACTTTTTCAATCGAAGATTGGAAGCTTGCTGTAATGAACAAGACCAGATATTCAATATTCTGTAAATCTCCTTTTACTGACTGATACACACAATACGTGGCATCGGTAGAAGACTAATCTACAAAAGAACCACAACTCCTAAGCTGTACAGTGATGCATCTTTTGCTAGTTCATTATGAGATAGACGTTCATATAGAGGGCATATAGGATTTAACGGACAAGCTGCAGTTTCCTGGTGATCTGAGGAACAACAGAGTGTTGCGGTTTCAACAACAGAAGCCGAATACATGGCTGCTTCTTTGGCTTGTCGACAATCTACATTAGTTCAGGAAGTGAAGCTAAAAAAATGGTAAAACCTCGTCCAGCACCGATTTGTACAAAAATTTGGAATTATTCTTATAACACCCTCTAGTACATTTTCGATATTGTGCCGTTGTATGCTTTTTGTTTTTCAAAGGTTAAAAATACCCCTAACTGTCAAAAATTATGAAATAACATTAAATCCCTAAATATGGGTGGAAATAGTTGAATAATGATTGTTTCATGCTCTAGGATACAATTTCATAATCTTTCAACCTACCCTTGTTATAAACTACCCTTGAAAACATTGGAAGTTTTATAATGTCTTCGAACTTTATAATACATTGGTGAGAAATCAACGAAATATGCACTCGAGCAGATGTTTCTTCTTGTCTGTCTTCCAATATGAATAGAAAAAGTGGAACATATAACGTATAATGGCCGAATATACTGGTTATGTAGATCAATTACTACGCTCCGAAGCGGGTAATTCAAATTTTTCGAAAAAATATGATCGGTTTTATAAGCATAGCTCCTTCATTTTAGGTGATAGAAATTTTTTTCAGAAACGGTTCTGTAGCGCTTCTCAAGAGCTATAAGGCTATGTGAATAAAGTTACTCAAGATCCCTTAATTTTTGAATGGGGAGAGTTTAAAGCGCTTGACTAAGGTGATGTTCGATCGTAAATGTAGGTGTTAAACAGCTAAATCTCGCCGAATATTCACTTTACAAAAAATATACACACAGGGAAATTTTTGTCATTAAAAGAGTTACAATTCAGTACCATATCGTTTCTTTCGTATCTTTAGTATTTTGAGAGATATTTTCAAGAAAAGGGTTGAAAACACGAAATTGAAAAAAATCGTTTTTTCTTTAAACTCCAATTTTTCTAAAATTAGGCATTTTGAATTGGTTATACTTTCTGGGTGTATTAATAGTACATATATAAAGAGAATCACAGAAGGGTGGCGAACAATTTTAGTTAGGGGGTACTTTGGGGATCATAAGTCGGTTAATTTTCATGCTGGGAAGACATTTTTTTTATCTGTTTGAAATATCTGATTGAATACTTCAGAAAAGGTTCTACGAGCTTTCTTCGAAAAATGCAAATTTTTCTCGTTATTTTGCTTTAAATCTTCCAATTTATACATTCGACGAAAAAAGCTGAGCATTAATTTGCTGTATCTCAGTTCGTATGTGTCATAGAAAATTTATAAAGAGAGCAATGTTTTTGTTTTTTCAAAAGCTACAATTTGCCTCCCCACTCTTTTTCTGATAAAATGCATAGTTATAGAGTTATTTGCAAAACACATTTTCAAAAGTCAATTTTTTCGTCGAAAAACTGTTACTTTCAACTTCGAATAACTCAAAAAATATTACTTTTACGAAAAAAACGTTGGGAACATTTTTTTCTCAGAATTTCCTTTTCCGTCGATTCTTACAGTTGAAATGTGATAAAAAATTTCCACCCCCGTGATGGGGTGGCATTCACCCCCAAGGCTCTAGCGTACAGCGACATGATATAGAAAATGATCCTTGATCTATTCCCTACCTTTTGTGAAAATTTCAGGTAAATCCCTGGTGGACGAAAAAATTGCGAGCCAAAATGCTTCATTTCCTGAACTATAGGGATTTCGTATGTGTTGAGTGATTTGAAACGTTGAACGACGTCCTCTATTGTACTGTGACAATCAGGCAGCAATTCGTTAAGCATGCAACGGAATCATCCAACAGAGAAGTAAACAGAAAAAGTTTTCTGTAAAGAAATATTCTGTATTTGAATTTAGACCAATCAGAAAGCTATCAGATCGTCGTGCGATCGGATTTCGGATCTGTCTGAATCCAGCCTAACTTCGAGTTTTATGGAAAGTTTTCCTGAGGAAGAGTATTGAGTTGCATTAAATCTTTCATTTTTGAGGTACACTTTGTATTGTTTTTTTGTTTGACATCTGTTGAACTTGATTGCTTTGTCTACTGCCAATAAAAAGTATTTTCAATAATAACTATTTTGAGTTCTTCACATAACCAAAAGTTAGCCTATGCCGATACATGAAACCATCCAGCGATCCGTCTAACAGAGCTTTTTGTTTAGTCTATAAGAAGAGTTAACATTCATCATCATTTTTCGTTTCGACTTAGAAACACTTGGTTCATTTTTGAATATGCTGACAAGTGTCTTCCGGTGAGACGAACGTCAAACCGAACTTCTAATTCCTTGAACGAGACTCTTATACAGAATGTGAAACTTGTATGAGTTCCATTTTAATACCCAATATTACATCATACTTCAGGAGCAGCATGATAATTAGTGGATCCGTCGACCATTGAGCATGGAGGAGTCATAACTGTATACAACAGAGAGAAATTCTCAAGAGAAACATCCCTGTCCCGTTGTAGAATAAAACTCTCGACCTCTGCTATCATGTACAACTTATCCAATCCATCTTGGCACAGAACTAATAACGTATATGCTCTACAATCTCTGTGAAGTATACTGAAATAAAAAAACGCCTATTATATGTGTTCACTGTGTTGAAATCTATTCCTTTTTTTTTCTCTTGTCCTGGTCTACAATATCAGTGTGCAACTGGAAAAATATCTGAGTTTGTGCCAAGATGGATTGGACAAGCTATACATCTTTGGCCAGTCTCAGATTGATTTCACTTATTCTGTAATGAAATGTAATTTTTATGTTGTGGACAGTGTTGATAGCTTGGGAATGTACCGGAACGTGTTCGATCAAATACAATTCTGTTCATTTCTCACACCAGGATATCTAAAAATGACAACTGTTTTAAACTGTTTAGGTAAATTCAACTTTCTTATACAAAGTTTCTGTTTCTAAGAAGACGACAATCGAATAACCAATAATTTTGAAATAATTCTCACATAAATATAGAACATTTGTTTGGGTCACCTTGTATTTGGTGCAGCTTTCTTGAAAGTGAAAATTTTTCGTAAAGACCTGGTTTTCCTCCATCGATCATTAGATGTAATAGTTCTCATAGCAGACTGGAGCATCATTTCATTACATTGACAAATCAAAAATATGATCATCGATGGTGAAAAACCAATGAGTAGGTATAACTAATGTTTTTATAACCTTGATGTCATATTCATTTCATCAATTACCATAACTATGCAAATTAAAAAGTGAGAAAACAACTCCAATGAAATGAGTGGATTCTGAAAATAACAAGTTGATATTCGACTATAGTCAATTCTCTATATTCATATACACTTTATCGATCAGTAGTTCGCTCAGCAGGCAGAACTTACAAGGTCGGTTGGTGTATTCTATCCAGATATCCTACCTACCGAATGGTATCTAGGCAACTAACGATTGCCTATTGCACCGAACCACCAGTGAAAGAGCCGAATTGAATGTATGGACCGCGTCATAGACCGCTTGACCTGTATTATTCCATATTTCAGATCCAAGTTGGAAATGAAATTGTAGAAAGGATATCATATACAGAATGCTAATGATGAGTATAGAATAACCTAATGACAGTAGTTTACCAAGTGCTGAGACAATATGCAAAACAACAAAAAATATGAGTTTCATGTACGATTCTTAATATCAAGCTCTCACAAAGACTACATCCCATTGACCCTTCTCCTCATTTGTTGCCTAGGTTCTCAAACATATTGCGATAATTTTATAACTCCATTCTTTTCACATGCTGAGCTTGATATCAGTTTTGAATATATAGGATGATTCACGGTGGTGAACCAGACTACGGAACACTTTGATAATTCATAGGAGAGCATATTCGGACATTCTCCACCCAACTAAATTTCGACAATGCTGTGTGCCACGTCTATCAGAAAGTAGTAGCAACTTCGATTTTTCAAACGGAACACCCTATATATAATATTATCTTTGGAATCTACAACAATCCCCGACAACATTTTTATTCCTCTATGCCTATCTGTTGCCGTTTTCTAAATATGAATTATTTCCTTTTTTTCTTTGGAAGTTATGACCTCTAAAAAGGCTGATACTTTCGAGTTAAGAAATACCATGGTATCGCAATTTGGTTTAGAGTTAGGTGATACTTGAAAGCTTCCCATACTTCAGCCAAATCTCGCATCGTCGAAAACATCTTAGTTGGGTATAGAGTATCCGAATATGCTCTCCATTGAATTTTTGAAGTGATCCGTTGTCTGGTTCACCAGAAGAGTCTAATGTGCCATCCAACGTGAATCACCCTGTATTATGATACCCTTATTATTATTATTAACTAGGTGGTCACTCTTATTCACTCACTATATTCGATTCCCTTGGTTGCCAAAAAGGGGACTAGGATTTCATACCTCACATTTCAGACAAAAAGTTTTTGTAACCTGTATATGGAAAATGTGAGTTTATTTTTCAAGAGTATACTGTTATGACTCCGAGAAAAAACAAACACATCAAAATTTTTTTGGAAATACTTGTGTAGGCTTCCGTAATCTCTAGATCTGCGAACCTAGACGAGTTCCCGGAATTTCTATAAATGTGTGTTGCGCTTGACAGTTTACGAAACCACAGCACGTGTGTCACTATACAATAGCTCTTCATGTTTGTCATGTTCACAAAACTCCTAGACGTGTTTCACCATATAATAGCTTCTTCAGGCGTTTTATGGTAATACCATAAAAGTATAGCAGTTTTGTGTAGTGTATTTAGTGAAAATCACATATAGTTATTTATTATATAAGAGAAAAAAGTGTTAGATTTTAGCTCGAGGTTGTGTTGTCAAAAAACCGAGAACTAAAATCTAATACTTTTCCCGTGTATAATACACAATTTTTTTCTGTGACGGGAAAAACGACGATTCAATATTGAAAAAAAAAATTCCACACAAGAAAATTCGACTGTTGTACCGAATAGTTCAAGGAACATATCAGTCATGCAATGCACATTTGATAATTGTACTTCTGATGTAAAGGAGATGTAACTTTTGAAGAAAATATTCTATAAAAAATTCAATTTCTATCTTTACTTATGTGTATATATACAGGGTGGGGCACCTCATACGACACGGTCCCTGTAAACCAAACCATTAACTTTTCGGGAATTTTTCCATTTCATTATATGTATATTGATTAAGGCTGCAAAAGGAAATTATTTTGGAGTCTACATATCAAAGTTGTGTTTTTGAAAGTTCAAGTTTCCATCAAAAAATCATGGTCCTATAACTTGTGTACCTATAATTCCTCCCCACACGTCAATAATAGACCATCTATTCTGGTGATCCAGAATGCAAAAAAAATGAGGATTCACATCACTATAATAATGGAAGTTGTGTCGGTTCACTAAGCCATTTGTTATGAAAAGTAGATTCATCAAAAAATAAAATGGAATGCAAAAAACGTTCATCCCCACTAAACTTGTCCAGAACCCATAGACAAAACTCAATTCTTCGATGGAAGTCTATTTCATATAATTCCTGGTGCATCTGAATACGGTAGGGGTGAAATATGTATTTTTTATTACCCTCTAGAAATGCTCCGTCTGCTTATTCCTGTATCTCTCTCGATCTTACGTTGGCTCGTATGAGGGTTGTCTATGATTGATCCAAAATAAGAAATTTTCCTCATTTCCAATGATTGGTTTTGGTCTATTTGTCTTTTCATAAGCTACACTTCCACTCCTATGAAATTCATGTAGCAACCGTTTGAAAACCAACTTGTTATTTTTGGGCATACACCCTCTATGCCAAAAGGGAATTCTCTAAATACTCACCAATCGCTAAAATCATATCTATCCTCTCTTGAATGGGATAAGTCTTCATTTTCGACGGTAATAATTCAGTGAATGTTTTGAATAACGTAAAACACATAAAGTAACTGTCAATAAGAATTCTTTCAAAACGTTGAATAAGGTTGTTTCAAAGCTATCTTGATTCAAAAAATGCATCGAAATGAGAACTACTATTTAAAAGTCAATATCCCCGAACCCGACAGAAGTAATTAACACTCCAGACTACCTGCATCAATATAAATACGCCTTGAGAAATCGAACTGTTTAGTCATCGGAGATGAATAAGCCTCTGAAGAAGCTGGCCACTCGCGCTAGCGAAACGTCAGGAAGAAATTCCAAAGAACGACGGCCTTCAAGCCCGAAGAGAAGTAGTTATACTAATCGGAAAAGCTATCCAGGTTAGGTATAGGGAACCTCGATATGAAATGAACGATAATTGAATTCTATATTGTTCAGACCGAAAGAATACAGAGTGTTCTATTTGAAATAACAAAGTTATCTTTGTCTGAAATTGTAAAAAAGTGACAATGATTTTTGAACATTCTGTATAATATTGAGAAATGGGTTTCATCGAAATCAATAGCCCAAAACCTCTTTCATACTTGGTCAGCATTCCAAGGGATGATTCATATACATTTCGATGTTATTTAGTTTCCAATTGTACCTAGCATTTCAATAAAAAAAAATCAATAACTCGATAAACAATTATAGTTAGCTACATGGTACTTTATATGAAATAATGTTAATTTTTCCTGAGCTATTCAAAAGTGTAACTCAATACACGGTGTTCCATTTGAAAAACACAACTTTGATATGTCACACTATTTTGAGCCACCTTGTAGACACCAAAATAATTTCCTGTTGCAGCCTTAATCAATATGCATATAATGAAATGGAGAAATTCCCGAAAAAATCAATGGTTTGGTTTACAGGGACCTTGTCGTATGGTGTGCCCCACCACTCACTTTTTTCGCGGGGAAAAAAGTAATTTCATAAAAAGTGACATTTTGTTACCTGTCATCAGAGATAAAATGTCAAACTTTTTTCCCGTTACAGAAAAAAAGAGTTTTTCAATTTCATTTTTTTAATATCGTCACGATAAATTGAACACTTCAAAAAATTTTGGCAAAAATGGGGACTGATCAGGTCTGCTTTCTGTCATTACAACTCCTGAATTGCTAGGTATAAACCCATGAAACCCTGAAGTTTTCGAAAGTAATTTTCAGGAGAAATCCGAATGGGTGAAGCAATATATTTTCCGAATAAAAAAAATATAATACGCAACGCTTTTAAACATCGGCGTTTGTGCTAAAATGAGAACTTTGCGAAAGTTGAAAATATTGCGGAAAGCGAGATTTAATAATCACTTACCTTGGATATTCGATGCGTACCGACCTCCTTCTCGTTCAACCCAATGGACACAAATCAGGTTTTTTACAAAAATCCAGTAGGGCACAACTCGGTGCATCACAGGCGGAGTTTAATCAACTGATATACAGACGTTTTCAAAAAAGGTAGACTACGCCATAATTGTCCTCACATGTAAGAAATGTCCATAGTCAATATGCACTGAATTAATGAGAGAAAATACAATAAATAAATATTTACGAAGGGGAGAGAGAATCTTGAACATTCTTCCCGGCGTGGATGTTATTTATAACTTTTATCTACACCCGTACTCTAATAATACACTCATATGCCCACAACCCGTTTTATAATGAATTCCATTACGATACAGATTTTCAACCAATAGAAACTTTCAGAAACCCATTATTTTTCAATCAAGCATAATGTGCAAACTTTGCATTTTGACGTTTGCCAAGTCAAAATCAGTAGGTATTGAATTTTTGAAGAATTTAGTCAATTTTCGATAATCGAATGAAAATGTCTTTTAGCAGTGATATAGAAGAATTACCAGCGACTCCTCCACATATGTCTTGGACAAGAAAAAAATACAATCGAAAGGATTATATTTTTCATTTGACATATGCAACAGATATGTTTTTATTTTCGACCAAATCGAATGAGCTATCATGGCCGAGTGGTCAATGGCGAGGGCAGTGATCAGATACGTCCGGCTTCAAATCCTGACCTCGGTAGAGATTTTTTTTAAATTTTTCTTCTTTTCATTTCTCATTGTTGTATTTTCCGTGGTAATACCATTAATTATAATTTCGTAGAATTTTTCAAAGAAATACGATTGATTACCCACTATTATTGTGTTCAATATAAATACCTAATAATATAAAATTTTTAGTTCTTCATTATTTATTGGGTGTAGATAAAACAGCGTATGCAACTCTCATGTAATGGTTATTAATACACTCGCATAAACCATACGAAACTCACCTTCGGCTCGTTTCATATCCCGGTTTATGCTCATGTATTAATAACCATCATTACACGATCGTTGCATAATATACTATTACTGTGAGATATGTGTTTGGTAAAGGGCAGAGCTCCACCAACTAGCCATACAGCATCTATGTTTGTTGTAGAGTATTCAAATATTCGTAAAATGCTATCGGGACCAGAAAATCTGATGTAACCTCTGGAGTAGCTGCCAACTTGATAAATGATTCAATTTTAAATGCGATGAATCTGAGTCAGGTGAAGCGGAAAGTGGTTCCAACGTAAAAAAATGCTAGGTGTCAGTGTCATCAGATCATTCGGATCATTACTTAGGTGACTAATTGGACGAGAGTTGAACAAAGTTTCTATTTGGACAAGAACCGCATAGAATTTCTCTTAGGTTAGTACTTGTTTTCCGATTCTATGCGAATGAGCCTCAACAGCCTCATTAGCTGAACCAGAAAAATGATGCGCAAACTGCCAGATAATGGATTCAGAATATGTGGCGTTCTCGAATGATCTCAGAATTTGTTTTCGTGCACCCATAAAATCAGTACTTTAATCAAAATAGCAATGAACTTTCTGAATGCACAAAGAAATGCCCAGAGGATACGTCGGACGCTAATTTCAAGTGTACCACTGCCTGTGCAAATCGACCCGGTAACACTCTAGATGTTCTGGTTGAAGGCATGTAAACTACGACGTTCAACCGAAGTTTGTCAAGAAAGAACCACCATAATCAACTCCCACGCAAGAAAATGCTTTGATTTGTGAGAAGAGCAATTTGGATCGATCTTTCATTGGGGGTTGATACGGTTTTGGAGCTAGTTGCCAAAACTTCATGCCATTTGAAACTACAGAAAGATTCCAGAATATTTGAATATTTGGAGAATGCAAAGCTTCCACCTCAGGATGAAGATACTTTTTATGATAATGCTCTGTTGTTAAACGTTTTAAATGATGCCTTTTCGGCAAAAGTGAAGAGATTTACTCAATCTCTTCCTTCAGCAATTCCACTCCACCTAAAAATATATTCAATTCGTGAAAAGTCTTAGAAGGTACTTAATCACTTCTTGCTTTTGATGCATCGTCACGATGTAGTCATAACTCCTCACTCAATGATACTTCATTAATTGGAGTCAGGAAACCGACACTCGGATGAATGCCAGAAGCCGAACAGCAACAAGCTATTCAACGTCGTAAACATGAGCTTTCGACCTCTCACAACGACAGAGAAGTCACTACTGGGGAGTGGTCTGAACTCCGCAATCACACAGAAAGCAATACCTATATTGGAGATAATCAGCGCGAAGTTCAGGCAGAGGGGTCCAGATGGAAGATAAAAGAGCAAATTGAGCGAGCCGCACATTCGACATCCAGCATTAGCCGAGCAGAGCATCAAGCATTGATCAGTTCAAGTAGAGATGATCAAAATCCTACCCACAGATAAAGGAAACGCTACAGTAGTGAATGATACCGACCAGTATGAGACAAAATTCGAGGAAGTGCTACAGACAGGAAAATACAGTACGGTATCCAGGGACCCAACTACATTACAGTCACTACAAGGAAACTCCTCCTTATTTGTGAAGAACTCCAGACACGTTGTTGAAATCTTGAAAAGAGTCGAGGCCAGATAAGGAGACCAGATAGTCAGTTTCGATATAGGAAGTTCGGAAAATAAAACAGCACTACCAGTGAGAAACACCATAGAATGCTGCGTTCGAAATTGCGACTTTCAGAGTGAGTAATGGTTTCTCCACCCAAGATGAAGGACTACCTAAGGGATCGCCACTGTAACCGGTTAAAGCCAACATCTGATGATTCGAAGCATTCGCCATAGAACACGCTAAAAAAAAAACCTGCGTCTGGTTGAAGCCGGCGATCAGTGTCTTTCAGGTTCATTTCCAATTGCATTTGGGAACTATAAAACAACTCGTGTTCAAATTTTGCACAGTTTCGAAATTTCGAAGTTTGTAATGAATACAACAAATTTCCCCTTAATTTGTAAAAAAAAGAATCATTTTGAAATTACAAAATGGTTAAGGCTTTCGCGGCCGAGGTTATTAGTATAACTACTTCTCTTCGGGCTTGAAGGCCGTCGTTCTTTGGAATTTCTTCCTGACGTTTCGCTAGCGCGAGTGGCCAGCTTCTTCAGAGGCTTACTCATCTCCGATGACTAAACCCTCGGGATATATGGCAGATATGCATTCGCAACTACCTGAGAGTCCTCCCTGTTATGAACCGTGGGACTCTTCAGTTTCATGGCCAAGAGAAGGGACGCTCTGAACCGTTTTCTGGACCACCTGAACGCTCAACACCCCAGCATCAAATTCACCATGGAAACCGAAAAGAACCAGCAAATAGCATTCTTAGATGTTCTGATTGAACGATGTGGCGCTAGACTAACCCACAAAGTATACCGAAAACCCACGCACACGGATAGGTACCTGCACGAACTATCGAACCACCATCCCAGTGAACCAGAACATCTAGAGAGGAACTGGAACAACTTCAAAAGAGAGGAGTCATGTCATATCCACCCCAACTGAACGTGCTCGAAGAATTTGTGAACCAGAACATCTAGAGAGGAACTGGAACATCTTCAAGTGACCTTGAGGTCAAATGGATACAGTGTATCTGAGATCAACAGGGCCATGAAACTGAAGAGTCCCACGGTTCATGACAGGGAGGACTCTCAGGTAGTTGCGAATGCATATCTGCCATATATCCCGAGGGTCACTGACAGAATTGGGAAACTCTTGGAGAAATATAATATAAAAACGGTTTTCAAGCCGACCAGAAGATCCAACAAAGCCTCAGGTCGGCTAAAGACAAAAGAGACCCACTGTCAGCGGCAGGGGTTTATCGCATACCGTGCACCTGTGGGAAGGTTTACATCGGTACCACGAAAAGATCCATGGGTACAAGGCTCAAAAGGCATGAAAGGAACTGCAGCCTGGGGCAAACCGACAAATCAGCGGTGGCGGAACACGCACTGAGTGAGGGTGACCACAGGGTTACCATAGCCGACTGGTACGGGAGGCAATAGAGATTCAAAAACATGCGGACAATTTTAACAGAAAGGATGGAGCGTTGAGTCTAAACAGAATTTGGAATCCCATTCTGAGGAAATCAAGCATAACTTATAAAATCACGGCAGGTAGTGTGGCAACTAATAATGATGATTATTCCCCGAACCCGACAGAAGTAATTAACACTCCAGACTCTCAGCATCAATATAAATACGCCTTGAGAAATCGAAACGTTTAGTCATCGGAGATGAGTAAGCCCCTGAAGGAGCTGGCCACTCGCGCTAGCGAAAAGTCAGGAAGAAATTCCAAAGAACGACGGCCTTCAAGCCCGAAGAGAAGTAGTTATACATTTTGAAATTAATTCTCAAACAAGGTATTTCTAGAGGTTCATCCGAAGGATCTGAGAAAGTTACATATATTCTGATAAAAATCAAACTTCCATATTGCTACCTTGCGAAATGCAATCAAAAATGAGAATTTGGCGGCATTAACACACTTTCCAAACGAGTTTCATTAATTATGTCAAAACTTACCGACATTTTTAGTTTAGCACCTGAGAGATAGCAACGCACGTCGAGTTTTTTTTCAAGGAGGTAGATTTAATTTTTCCCAAAAGTGGCATCAATAGCATCAATTTTAATGAAATATTTCTGTGGATAAGAGGCTTCATTCGGTAAAATACTACAATAAATCACAAGGAGCCTGGAAAGACAGTAATTCTCGTTTTTTTTTGTTGCACTAAAAATAGCATTTTGATGATTGTCTGATGATAATGAATACGAAGTTCGAATAAAATATTTCAACAGGAAACTCCTGGTCTGAACATCATCTGGTCAAATCGCAAGAATAAAATACTCTCATATGTGGATTTAATGGTATCTATTGTGCAAAAATACCATATACCTAACTACCCAAATTAGCAATTTATCATTTTGGCGATTCATTTCTGTTCAGTAATTATCGACAACTTCAAAAATTCAAATCTTTGATTCAATTAGGACATCTCATAAAAACGTATAAATACAAGTATGTATATTCACACCATGATTCATTGTATCCCTACCTACCTAACCGAAATCGATATCCGCACCTAAAAAGTGATTGTTTTCTTATTGGATGAAACATTTTCAAATTTATGTAGGTACATCGATATTCAATTCCATACTTGTCAATTTCACATATGATTCGAGTGCACGTCTCACTTTCCTCAATCTATGTGACTTTTAAATAATCCACCCTTCTGGAAAACTGTATATCGAAGGCTGTCCTTTTGTTGAATTCACAGGAGTAGCCAGATAATAGTATATTGTGTCCTTGTCCAAACAGTTAAAGAGACCATCGAAAAAGTAGGGATAAATAACGATCCGGCAACATAGTTTAACGATCAGATAGAAATCAGTTTCCATACCAGATATATCTACGAAAAGGAAGAGCAGATACGAACTGTAAGGAAGGATAAAGGATATAAAGGATAAATATTCATTAAAATATACCATTACGCCGTTGTTGGATTAGTTTATCAAGCCCGGATACCTTGACCTTGAGATACGTCGACGACACGTAGAGGGGAGAGGGGATTGAGCCACGGAAATGCAGAACTGAACGACTTACTAGAATACCTGAACAACGTGAAGCCTACGTGTTCCTCGATGTAGAGGTGAAGGGGACCGAAAATATATGGAAACATCGATCTACAAAAAAACAACTCATACTGGACAGTACCTCAATGAGTAATCCAACCACCATCAATCTACGAATCGAGGGATCGTCAAGTCTCTGGTTGATGGGGCAGTCGATGTCTGAAATATCAAGGAAAATTTCGGGAAGTGACTGAACAACTTTCAGAAGAACGGTTGCTCGAAGAAATTGGTGAATCAGACATTGGTCCAGACGAACCAGAAGAATGTCAAGGAGACCGAATTGAAACGTTCTTTCCATCCTCTACGCGAAAGAATCGTCAGGGAGGATAAAAGGAATAGGAAGGAAATACAACGTTGAAGTCTATTTTCGATCAGGTAATACAATACGCAGCCAGCTCAGAAAAACTCGCCCACCAACCAAATAAAAACAGCGACACCAACAACTGCGTTCACCGGATACCATGCGAGAGCAGCAATCTTTTATAGGAAAAACCAGAATACAGTTGAAAACGAGAGTGCGAAAACAGAAAAACACAAGAGAAGAAACCAATCACAACATTGAATGGTCTGAAGCCGAGGACCTATACAGAGAGGAGCACTGGTCAAAAGAAATCCAAGGAAGCTGCCTACATTCTCAACAACGATGCATTCAGTTATCCCAGCATAGAAATCCGGAATGTGTGGAAGCAACTTACCCAAAGGATGAACCAACTTCGGGTCGACAAACGAGAGGAGAATCATCAAACGAGTATGTGTTGACAAAAACGTACTAGTGGAATCAAAGACTGCAAAAAAACACATCATCGACTGCTTCACAAGGATCCATCGACTCAGTTGAATCAAGAGAATATTTCCTCAACTCCTGAATTCATTGATGATTCTAATTGTGAGACCAATAGAAATGTATTAACTATCGGCCAGGATAATGCAAACATTTTGCTGAAAATGGACGACGGCGCTTTGTGATGAAGGATCTTCAGTAACTCTCATAGACAAAAGTATTTCTGATAGGTTGGGAATGGAAGGTGAACGACAGTCGTGATGTATTCAGTGGACTAATGAGATATCCAATCATAACGAAAATTCAAGTTGCTTTGATATCGACATTTCTGAGGTATACGATGGAGCTGAAATCTAATCGATGAAAAACTTTCGTTCTATTGAGAGTTCAGCTTTGCCATTTCAAAGTGTTCAGAGAGAAGACTGGTGGAAATATTCCCATTTTCAGAATATTCCATTAACGGAAATCAGAGAACGTCCCATGATACTCCAGGGGCAAGATCTGATAAGACTAACTGTGTCCAGAAAAGTAATCTTGGTTGGATTAACAGACTTTCACCATAGATGCTTTCGGAGTTGCACCATTTATTTCCGAGAAGACTAGCGAAGAATTGGAAGCAATTGAAATTATGGAAAAAACGAGCCGACGATTAGACAATAGATTCGAAATTGGACTGTTCTGGAAATCAGACGACATAGAATTACTCTGATTTACCCGAAAATAAATCAATTGCAATATGACGACTCGATTGTGTTGATAAACGCATGGATGATGGACGATAATTTCCGTAGGCAATATTGTAGTTACTTAGATGAGAGATATGCTGGGAAACTATCAACGAAAGAAGCTAGCCTCTAAACTGCAAGATGTTGGTATTTACCACATTTTGGAGTGACCAATCCAAAAAAGCCAAATAAATTCAGACTCGTTTCTGATGCAGCTGCTAAATCCAACGAAACTAGTTTGAATGACAATCTCCTACCTGAACCGGACCTACTTCAATCTTTAGTTGAAGTGTTAATGCGATTTAGGCAGCGAAGGATAGCTTTCTGCGGAGATGTGATGGAGATGTTTCATCAAATACGCATTCTCACCTATGATCAGCACTCCCAAAGGTTTCTATGGCGTGGAGGTGATTTACAGAAGACCCGTGAAGTTTATGTGATGCAGGTGATGATTTTCGAAGCATCTTGCTCACCTACCTCTGCTCAGTTCATAAAGAATCTGAATGCAAAACAGCAGACATGAATTTTGTTTTGAACTTTTCCTGAAAGACCCCAATTACCACCAATCACATGAGCAATGATGTTTGGAAATCCGGTATTGGATGGGACGACGCTATCGATGAGGAACTACATCATCAATGGAAAATGTGGTTAGCTCACTTGGAAAAAGTAAACAATTTGTCAATACCGAGGTGTAACTCTGTGGATATTCCAACAGCAAAGAAAACTGAACTTCACACTTTTGTGGATGCGAGCCAAAAATCATTCGCCTCTGTTTGTTATCTGCGAGTAGTCAATGAAGATTCTATCGGAGTTTCGCTAATTATTGCTAAATCAACAGTGGCACCTACCAAACAGATATCAATCCCAAGATTGGAACTCCAAGCTGCTGTAATGGGGAGTAGAATAATGGAAACTGTAGTTGATACTCTAGAAGTGAACATCGACAAAATCGATTTTTGGTCCGACTCAACTACATTTCTTCACTGGATGAAGGGTAAAGGACACAAATTAGGTCAATTTGAGGCTCATAGAGTTGGAGAAATCCAAGAGAACATCGACAGTTTCGAATGAAGGGAGCGGAATCAATTTCCAACAGTGGTGGATATGATTTTTTATATCTTCGAGTATTGGATCATAGATGGTAGATTAGCTCTCAAAAGATTTTTTGCCGAGTGCAGGAATTGCCGAGTTCTGAAAGCCAAACTCGAGGTTCCTGCAATGGGTCAACTTCCCAGATTCAGACTGACTCCACCACAATGAGCGTTCACATTTACTGGAGTAGAATACTTTGGCCCCCTATATGTATCCGTTGGCAGGCGAAAAAAAAAAAGAGATGGGTATATTATTCACATGTCTTTCTGTGAGAGGGATACATTTAGTGGTCGCTCACTCATTAACCTCCGATTCGGCGATAATGGCAATACAGAGGATGGCGTCAAAAAGACGATAACCTAGAGAACTCGGATAATGGGACCAACTTCGAGGAGCTTCGATGGAGCTGAGAGAAGCAATGAAAAATTAGATAATACCACAATCGGTCGTGCCATGATTGAGAAAGGGACGTCTTGGAAATTTTTACCAGCTGCCTCAGCTCATATGGGAGGGGTGTGGGAGAGACTTGTTCGTTCGGTGAAAACTTCATTTCACATCATTCTGAACAAACAAGTTCTCAACGATGAACTCTTGACCACACTGTTCACCGAATGTGAGAATATTGTAAATAGCAGACCATTGACGAAAGTTTCCATAGATCCGAGAGACGTAGAACCACTGACACCAAATCATTTCTTGGTAGGATCCATAAATGAATTGACACCCAATGGAGACTTGAATAATGAAAACATACGATGTTGGTGGAGAAGATCGCAGGCATTGAAGAGTTGTTTTGGACAAAGGAATATTTGCCAACCTTAACCAGACGCACGAAATGGAGTAGAGACGGAAAACCCATCAACATCAATGATGTCGTTATCATTGTGGAAGAAAATGCTCCCAGGGCCGGATGGATAAACTTCGCGTGGTTCAACTCGAGACTACTACTGGATCTTATAAACATCCGGTATCTAAACTTTGCAGACTAGATATTGAAGAGAGTGAACGAAGTTATTGTTCTTCGCCACGGCGGGGGAAATGTTAATCATGAATTGTATTATTTTGTGTTTTCTTTCCTTATTTTTGAGACACCCTGAGATTTTAGAGATCGATTGGAGGTGTATATTTGACAGAAAAAGTTTGGTCAGTTTTTTATTGAAGGAATAAAAGTCACGTTACAAAAATTTCATTATTCTTTCCGCGAAGACAAAACACACAAAATAACAACATTCAAATAACAACTTATTTTCTGTTTGTCAGAATTGTTGTGAAGACCGTATTATTCAGTCCTTAGGCAACATTTATTTTATTTATTGAATTTGATCCCAATACATGATTGGTGTTTGACCAGAATTATAATTTCTAATCATCATCTATCAAATTGACCTTGTAGATTCAGTTGCATTATACGCATGGTGATTATTACTAATTTTAAAATCAATTACAACATTATTCCACAGAGCGGAACTGTGACCAGAACTATCATCATTTTCTTAATGAACAACTCTTGATATTCAATTTACGCTTTCTTCGACTGTATTCTGTTTATCTTAAGCCCGTAGCCGGAGTGCATATTTACACGTACTTGGGAAAAAATTGTTTCATGCATTGAAATGGTCCCAAATGGAACAATAGAACACGCAATCTTTGAAACAATCTTCGGTAAAATTATATCAGGATACAATAATGATTTGAGAAACTTGGAAATATTTTAGCGAGGTATAAGGATGACTCTAATATAATAATAAATCAACATGGAACATGTTGTTCCGATAATATGCTAAGAGCATATATATGCCTATTATATGTACAAAGCCTTGAGTAATATATTGCGATCAGAGTGATTCAGATGAAATTTGAATAGAAAGCGCGACGTTCTCAATTACTCAAGTATTGCCACTTTTTCAATGTTGACTGAAAACTTGCAACTCATGTGACCATTGAAAATTCTTGAACAACCTTGAGAAGCTTATTAATTATTGAGAAATTGTGAACTTTGCTCCCCATGCAATAGCCAACTGAATCAATCCGTTTAACCTACCTCATTCCAAAACTATAGGAATTTTGACTGGTCAATTTGAGAAAATTTACAAAAAACATATTTTCTGTTACAAAAATATGACATTCATGTTTTACATCAGGTCCCATTTCACTTTTCAACTCATGAAAATTCATTACCAAGTCGAAGATATGAAAGCAATGTTTTCTCGTTACCTTCGTTACATCACCACCAATGCGGGAGGCAGTTTGAGCAGGCATTTGCAAAATACAACTACCTCACCTATATGCCACGCAGACCATTTGATGACATCAAGGCAATTTATTTGTGGTATATGTATTCTATTCTAGTGAATAGAAATTAGGTTCGTTTGTTTCATGAATAATGATTTCCTAGAGATCCTATCAGCCGCAAAAAGAAATGTTCGGCATTGGTAGCTATATTAGATTTTATTTTGGTATATAATAATGTTAGTTTATTTTATAAACTATGACCTAGGAAACCTATCAATCACAGTGAATGGAAGAGGATAAGAAACTCATGAACAAATGGAAAATTCAAAGCAGTAATATGCACCATTTGGTACAAATATTTGTATTTTGTGCAATAACCATTATCATTAGAGATAATAGGATCTTTCTCATGTTAAGAAAATAACCCATTCCAGATAATATGTTTTGAGTTTCATTTTGCATGGACTGCTAATTGGGGTATCTCAGCAGAGAGACAAATTCTTCAGGGTCAAAGTGGTGCTTAGAACATGCTATAACCGCAATTATTTAACAATGACCCAACAGATAGTCCTGCAGGAGAAGCCCTAGCGAACGGAAGACTTCACAGATCCTGAGTTCTCCTTATATATTCAGAAGTTCCTTGATTATACAGATCTCAATAAGACAGAAAAGAAAGAGAGTGGTAGGTATTGATGAAATCAATAGATTTCTATTGGGAACTATTTTTTTTTCGATGAAATCAGGGCCAGCAGACATGCCCTGTTGCCGTTTAAACAGGAAAGCCCCAACTCTGTAAGGAATATCTAGGCTTATTGGCCACTGTAAACTATCTCTATTGATAGGGCTGCCAGGTAAGATGAGAGGAATTGTAAGGTCTCTAAGGAAACTGAATGGGCAAGAAACGTGAAATGATCTCCATGGGGACGAATCTTCCGGTAGGAGAGAAAGGTAGTAGGGTAAATGTTTTGGTATTCTATATCAGATTGACAGTAACAGAAGTCCCTCAACAAGTAGGCCTTGTTACCAACTACCAAGGCCCTTCTAAAATACCTTCCTCTGTTGGAAAACAGGTCATTCAGGAATTGATGAGGTGTAGCCATGAGGGCAAATTCATATTCAACTTATTCCACTGATAAATGGACAAGAAAGGTTCGGACTGTTCGGAGGTGACTGTCATTCGAACTCAACTTGAACAATCGATTCCTTCCTAGTGGCTATGTATTTTAGGTTCGAGAACCATCGAACAGGAAGAAGGACAGGAGATAATTTCTGAGATTCTTGATAACCCTATCTAATTTACTAAAGAATGATATGCGAATAATTATACTTTACTTATGTTTCCTGAAACAAGAAATTTTAGTGTTTGTTCTTACAGCTAATGGCAGTAAGGCTAGAAGACTATGTGTTGGACGCTCTGATAAAATAAGAATTTTACCAAAGCTCATTGGCACATAGTGGCAGCTCTTCCAGCATCATATAAGGGGTGTTAAATTTCAACTTTTTAGACCTTATGGTCTTCATTGGATTTTCAGAATTAAAATTCCTACTTGTAGCTTTCTGAAGAAGTCGTGGATGAAGTATGCATACAGTATAGAGTCCGACAGTCATATATATATATGACTTGCTGGAATTCTTTAAATATGGACATGAGGGCCGGAAGCAAGAAGGCTGATGTTTGGGGTAGGAAGAAGAAAACTTACATCATCTTGAACTTGAGTGTTTTCTTTACAGAAAATGATCCACTGAAATCGTAGGTAATTAATTTCTTTGAGAGTGGACAATATCCCACATCATTGATCATACAGGTAGTGTATATTTCAAGCCAGGTCACTGGTGTGAGCAGAGGGGCTTCATCTGCCTAGGTAAGGCAGGGCTATCACAGACCTATCACAGACAGAATTCTCGAGAGAGGACCTAGTTTTGAAAAAGGTAGAAATTTATTGATTGGCCTCTTAGGTTTATAAGAAGTGCTAGGGACATATCGGTCAAGTATTTATCCCAACAACCCGATTCTGGCTCAGTAACAGACGCTTTTATTTCACTATCAGGTGATCGAATAATTGGTTTCACATTCATTGGAACCATCCTTTGGTGAACAAGATGGTCCTGGTAGCTGTGTAAAAACCGTACTCAGAATATCCCCATGAGAAAATTATGATTTTACTGGGACCCCATAGGTAAATATGATAATTACAGACTGCTGGAACAGTGGGCGTGGCAATGGTATGTTACCTTGAAGAAGTGTATTAAAATGCAGTCTATCCTATACTAGAAATCAAAAGGGAACGGGCTGTATTCCAACAAGTACTAGAAATGTTGGATTTCCCAAAAATTTCCGGTGTGGCAAATGGACTTAAGCAGGATTCGTATTAGTCTTGGGCAGAAGTGAGTCTTGGAGATGGGATGATGGGAGTAGAAAGAGTATGATAGTTGCTAACTATTTGCTCATATTAGTTTTACTCTTTGGACGGAAGTTTATTGCAACAGTATCTTTGAACGTCTACCTCTAGTGATATAGAGGACGAGCCGCTGAAATATAATTACACGACTAAACGAACATACCTGTGAAGTTCAATCGTAATAATATAAAGCGGCTCGTCCGAATATATCACAACCCGACCAGGGTCCTGCCCAATGGAAGTTGCAATTTTGAACTGGAGTATAGAACAACAGAACACCTAGAGAGTACGGTGAGTATAACTCCGAAATAAGCTTAGACATTTATAACAGTTCAATGGTATAACCACAGATGGCACTTGAATCTGTGGCTCAAGATACAGTTCATATAGGTACGATTTTCGAAAAGAAATTGCGATTGAAATGAGATGAAGATCGAATACTGGAATATGATTCACCATTTTTTAGTTGCATCCTTTTTTATTTGGACGAATATTGCACATTTCATACCTACATGAACTCTGCTTAACTTCAGTATGCTTTGAACAAATGACAAATGGACGACGTACGCAGGGTTGCCATGCCTACAGATGGTGGCTGCCGTGGCTGGACCTCCGGTAAAGGGACAGAAACAGGGTCCCGTTTGTTTTGTGCTTTTTAAACTGTGGTCATCCAGAACAGAACAACTGTACTACCTCTAGGATATATTCTGCCTAGCTGATTACGATTGAACTTCACAGGAAAGTTCTTCTTATTTCACGTTTGGGTGGTCATTGCTTCCTTGCGTCTAAATTTAAATTTAGACCAATCAGAAAGCTATCGGATCATCGTACGATCAGAGTCCAGATTCTATTTCACGAATTCGATTATCGAATTGTTTAGAATATGCGTGTATTTTCGGTACAGCGCATGCTACAGTCACAATCTGAGCTACTCGACAATCGAATTCGTGGAATAGAATCTTGGAGCAGATTTCGAATCTGTCTGAATCCAGCCTGAACAATGTTGGCCAAATTGAGAGAAATCCTCCATTCCACAGAAAAATACTGATGGATTCATGAGGATACGCCATAGATCTTATATGCTTCGCTAGATACGGCATCCTGTAGCGTTTGTTTGGTATAAGAGGGGTACAGTAGAGAGGGGGTGAAGGGACAATAGCGTACTATGATCCAGTGGCGTATATTTTTTAGGGATTTTTGTGTATTAATTGTCAGAGGCATGTATAACTTGAAAACAAATGAACAAGTTGCATATCGGTTATGATGAATTAAGGTCGGAAAACAGTAAAAATAAACATAAAAAAGTAGTCACATGGATAGCATATTAAATTACTTTTCATTTTACACTTTGCAGAATCAATCCAGAGAATATATATATATATATATATATATATATATATATATATATATATAAATATATATATATATATATATATATATATATATATATATATATATATATATATATATATATATATATATATTGTAGCTTTCTGAGTCAAACTCAGGAGAGAAAAAATGGACTGGTGGTTGTTACTGATCAATCGGGTCGTGCCTTTGAGATCTTACCTTAAACTCCGTCTTTCCTTCTCTTGAGATCTTGAAGATGGATCTGTGTTGACGATGGACTGGCCAGTCGTGCGGGGTGTCGAGGAACACAACACTAAATTGTACCGAAAAAGGGCAGCAATTGCCATGCGGGTGAGATATTATTGCGAATGATTCTGAATGAATGCCAAATCGCCGTTCTTCCGTCTCTCTCGCCGAGAGTGTCAGTAGCGACCTTAAAGGCAAAAACGCGGAAAAGGGTTTAACTGTACGCGGTGAGCCAAATATTGGTGATTTTAACTGATTCTTAAAATTACGAATGAATTATTAATTATAATTATATACATGCACATTACTATTATGAACTATATTTAAATATACAAAGAAAAGTTGAGCGGAAACGCGACATGCCGCCCAACAAAAAAAACGCAGTTTTTTTTAGGGTTCGTCGAGCGGTAGAGGACAGAGTTTCGACACTGGCCGCCTAAGTATTCCCGAGGATGTTTTTACTGAAGCCACACGAACTTTACCATCCTTTCCAGGAAACGTCTCAAGAACACGACCCATCTGCCACTTCATAGGGGGAATGTTATCCGCTTTGATCAGTACTAGGGTACCAATTTTCAACGATGGGCTGTCATCAACCCATTTCGCTCGCTGATGGAGTGTGTGTAGATACTCCTTGGACCAACGGGACCAGAAATCCTGGTGCATACGACAGAGTAGCTGCCAGCGAGAAAGACGGTTCAAAGGAGTATTCTGATAATCGTCCTCTGGAGGAGCGGTCAACGGTTCTAAAGTCAGAAAATGACCTGGAGTTAAAGCGGTAATATCGTTAGGATCGTTACTGAATGGGGTAAGAGGGCGAGAATTTAAAATGGCTTCAACTTGAGTGAAAACAGTAAGAAGCTCTTCATAAGTGAGGATCTGCTCGCCAATGACTCTAGTAACGTGGAATTTTACTGATTTGACACCTGACTCCCATAGGCCACCGAAATTAGGTGCGGAAGGAGGATTGAAATGCCAAGTAATAGCTTCTGAAGAGGCACAATTTTTGAGCATTTCATTCAATTGTCTGTGCGCACTTACAAAGTTTGTTCCACAATCGCTGAAGATATGATGACAACGACCTCGACGAGCAATAAATCTCCTGAGTGCCGCTAGAAAAGCGTCGGCGGATAAATCTGAAACCAACTCTAAATGGACAGCCTTAGTTGAGGTACAAACGAACAGGCAGAGGTACGCCTTCAGAATTTTTGCGCCTCGTGCTCTGGACATGCAAATGCGAAATGGTCCTGCGAAATCGACACCAACCTGTGAGAAAGATTTTAAACGAGATACGCGAGCGGAAGGAAGATCGCCCATGAGGGGTTGACTCGATTTAGGGTTAACACGCCAACAAGTGACGCACTTGCATAAAATGCGACGAATGGATTTTTTCGAGTTGATTATCCACCAATTTTGAGCGAGCAAATATTGAACCGTTTGAATTCCGGCATGAAAGTATTTCAAATGTATACTTCTGACAAGAAGATCAGTAAATATACATTTGCTCGGTAGAAGAACAGGATATTTCCGAGAATACGGAATGGGAGCATGCCTGAGCCTTCCTCCTACACGAAGAATGCCCTGGTCATCTATAAACGGAGACAAGGAGCGTAGAAATTTGGGAAGAATTTTCTTCTCATTCACGAGGGAAATCTCTTGAGAAAAATAAGATGATTGAACGTGTTTGGCGAATACCATGAGCGATTTGTGGAGTTCAGAAGCAGTAAGGCAACCTGTTTGTTTCAAATTTTCCTTTGAACAATTACGCGTGAACCTGAGAATATAGGCCAAAATCCGAGTAGAGGTGGTCAAATGAGAGTTATTTTCGAGGAGAACATCTAGAAAATGGGGAGAGTCAACAGTGACATTCAGAGTTATGCGACGCTCTTCCTCTAGGGTTTCGATAGGTGGGTCAACATTGTTGACCCAGACGTTGTGGGATGAAAGAAGAAAGGGAGGCCCCGCCCACCAGGAGGAACAATGAAGAAATTCACTGGGTAGGAGACCTCGAGAACCGACATCGGCGGGGTTATCGGCTGTGGAAACATAAAACCAGTTTTCAGGGGATACCTTATTCTGGATGAATGAAACTCGATTACTTACGAAAACTTTCCAACGATGAGGAGGGCCCTTGATCCAACACAGAGCAACCTTTGAATCAGACCAGCAGATTGTCTTATCAATACGTAGGGTTTTATTGTAAGTGGTTTGAACAAACTCTGCCAGTCTAGCTGACAAAACAGCTGCGCAAAGTTCCAACTTAGGAATAGAAATTGTCTTCAAGGGAGCTACCTTCGATTTTGCACACACAAAAAATGTGAATTTCTTGCCAGTTTCTGAGTGAATTACGAAATATGCAACAGAACAATAACCTCTTTCACTTGCGTCTCCAAAGCAGTGGAGTTCACATGTTTGGAAACGATCGATAGCGAGGCGTCGCGGTAATGAAAATTCAGATATACAAGAAAAATCATCCAAATATTTTTTCCAAGTTCTGACAATTTCGTCAGAGGGCTTCTGATCCCAACCAATGCGGAGAGCCCAAATTCGTTGGATTAAGTGCTTGATGAGAAATGTAACTGGGGATAGAATTCCCAAGGGATCGAAAATCCTGGCGAGACTTGAGAGAATGTTTCTCTTGGTGCATTCTCTATTCAGAGGCGTGACAACAAATCGAAATGTGTCTGTAGAAGGGTTCCATTGAAGACCGAGAATCTTACATTGTGAATTCGATTTTATGTCGAAGGAATGAGGATCAACACTCAGATGGGAGGTAGGAAAATCTGTTAACAAAGTTGGGTCATTGCTGGACCACTTTCTCAATTCAAAACCACCCTTGCCCAAAAGAGATATCAGTTCCTTCTGCAAGGACAGCGCAATTTCATACGTTGGAGCAGACACAGCGATGTCATCGACATAGGTTGCGGAATATAGTGCATCGGCAGCTAAGGGATATTCTCGCCCTTCGTCTTGAGCGAGTTGTCTCAAAGTACGAAGAGCTAGATAAGGAGAAGATGAAACTCCAAAGACGAGAGTTTTTAGTCGATATTGGCGAACAGGTTCTTGTGGAGAGAACCTCCAGAGAATCCTTTGGAAATCTCTTTGCTCTTCAGTAACAAGAATCTGCCTAAACATCATTTTGACATCTGCTGTCAAAACGTACGCATGGAGGCGAAAATTTAATAAAATTGAAATGATATCTTGTTGAAGCTTTGGCCCAACTAGCAGGAGATCATTGAGGGAAGGCAGAGAGGGAATCTTCGCGGAGGCATCGAATACCACTCTCAATTTACTAGCGGAGCCATCAGTCTTGACGACACAGTGGTGAGGAATGTAATATGCATTATCATCCTCTTTCGTTTCAAGGACAGGTTCCATATGAGCAAGTTCAAGAAATTCCCGCATGAAAGATTTATATTGCTGATATAACTGAGGTTGGCGAATCAAGCGTTTTTCGAGGGAATAAAAACGCTGTAGTGCGAGCTGTCGCATTCCAAGGAAAGGAGGGGCAGGTTCGCGGAATGGAAGGGACACAATGAAACGCCCTGTTGAAGTTCGTTTCGTAGTGTCAAGAAAATGTCTCTCACAGAGAGATTCTTCAGGAGAAGTTTCGGAAACTTCGGGAATAGCCTCTAGCTCCCAAAATTTCTTCACGGATTCTTCCAATGAACCGACGTCACTCACCGTAGTGAAAAAAGACGTAGAAGGGCGTAAAGGAATGTGACTGCATTTACCCATTAGTATGTAACCGAAAATGGTATTTATCGCATCTGGTTTTCCAGAGGGCCCAGGTATGCGACCGTCTCGAAGAACTTGGGAGAACACATCGGCCCCTAATAAAAGGTCAATGGCACCAGGGCTTCTGAATTTGGGATCGGCTAGACGCAAATTTGATATATGTATCCAATCATTTGTATTGAGTTCAGAGTAAGGTAAATTTTCACAAATGGTAGGAAGAACAACTGTATCAACGTTGATGACAGGAGTTGATGCTTCGAATGGACGTAATGATATAGTTAGAGCACCATGATTGGCTCGCGTGTTCATGGTGCCCAGACCCTGAATAGTGAGAGAAAAGTTTGATGGATGAAGTCCCAAGCGTTTGACAGTTTTCTGACTGATAAAGGAGGTCATACTTCCACTGTCAAGTAGGCATCTCAAAGGTTGAAAAGTACCACGACTGTCCATTACTTCCACCCTAGCAGTAGACAGAAGAACAGTAGATTTATAACCTGAAAAGGCTGCATTAACTGAAGAATCACTCGGTAAAGCTTCTTGACCAGAAACCACACCGGAGGATTCGCCAGCTGTAAAGCCAGAGCCAGAAGATGAGGGTGTGATTGATTCGAAGTGCAAAAGAGTATGGTGAGCCTGCCTACATTTATGACATTTCGACGAGCTTTTGCAAGATTTGAAGGTGTGAGAATGACTTAGACAATTAATACAGAATTTTTTACTCTTTACCAATTTGAAACGCTCGACTGGATTAATATTCAGAAGATCTGGACATTTGTATATTTTATGCTCTGTACTGGAACAGATCGTACATTTATTATTATCATCATGTGTATGGGTCAGAAGAGAAGTTGATGAACGAGAGGGAGGGTGTGGTCTGCTTTGTGAATCGAACTTCTTCACAGTAGCATTTCCTTTGCGGGAAAATTTCAAATTATCTAGGGCTTCACATTGTTTATCCAAGAAATCAAATAAGCTTTGGTATTTGGGAACCTCGGAGGAGTTGTGATGCAACTCGAACCGAGTGGCCACAGACATGTCAATTCGTTTCATCAACATCTGCATTAGGATAAAATCCCACTGGTCCACTGGAAAATTCATTTTTTTCAATGCTGCTAAATTATCAGAAAATATTTCTAATAATTGACGCAACTCTGATGAGGAGTCACTGTTCATTTTAGGTGCATTATCTATAGCAGACCAATATGAAGAAGCAATGACGCGGGTATTCCTGAAACGTTTGATTAATTTATCGTAGGCGATAGGAAAATTAGAATCTGTCATCGGTAAATTCTGAATAACCTTCAAAGCTGGACCTCTTAAGGAGGTGAGCAAATAATTGAATTTTTCGACATCGGTTAACAAAGGATTGTTAACCACCAGAGAATTGAACATATCCATATAGCTGTCGAAGTTAAGAACATCTCCACTGAAGGTTGGAAGTTCAATAATGGGTAACGGAATTTTTTGACATGAATTTGAAGTATTTGGAGCGGCATTGGGCGGTGGGTCGCTAAGAGTCTTCGATAGTTTCGAATAAACAGATTTAATTGAATAATAAGAAGTGTCAAAACTTTTCCGAACTGCATCTTCTGTTTCAAAAAGTGCATCATCATCACCAATCAAACTTATTATGTTGTGGTGGTAATCTGAAAATCTCGTTTTGATTTCTTCGATTGATTCCATGTACATCTGGAGTAAAGAAAAATGAGTGGAATCAGATTCAGCTCTTTTTGAAACATCTTGCAGCTCTTCAAGCCTCTTGCATTCAACTTTTCTTAGCGATTTATATTTCTTAATCTTATCAGCGGTTGACATTATGAAATATTTGAAATAAATAATATTATAGTGCAAAAAATCCAATTGAAATACAAATTATGCGGTGATTGAGTAAAGAAAGCACTTCTTTTGACTCTCAAAATTAGTCAAAACCGGCTAATACCAAGTTCAACGGAGAAATTCAAAACATTTGCGTGTGCCGCCTTATAATTCGGAACAGCTGATTCGAATAAATCCTCTATCGCTCGAGTAAACTTTTTGCGGAGCTCTGAACTTTCTTGCGTTTTTTGTGCGGACACCGATTCGGTATCTCGCCAAAAATAGGGAAAAATGGAATTGAATTGAAATCGAAAGAACAAACGGATTTATTGCAACTCAACCAGAAATAATCAGCTGAAACAACCAATACGACTCGAACTGGACCAAATAATGTAGCTTTCTGAGTCAAACTCAGGAGAGAAAAAATGGACTGGTTGTTACTGATCAATCGGGTCGTGCCTTTGAGATCTTACCTTAAACTCCGTCTTTCCTTCTCTTGAGATCTTGAAGATGGATCTGTGTTGACGATGGACTGGCCAGTCGTGCGGGGTGTCGAGGAACACAACACTAAATTGTACCGAAAAAGGGCAGCAATTGCCATGCGGGTGAGATATTATTGCGAATGATTCTGAATGAATGCCAAATCGCCGTTCTTCCGTCTCTCTCGCCGAGAGTGTCAGTAGCGACCTTAAAGGCAAAAACGCGGAAAAGGGTTTAACTGTACGCGGTGAGCCAAATATTGGTGATTTTAACTGATTCTTAAAATTACGAATGAATTATTAATTATAATTATATACATGCACATTACTATTATGAACTATATTTAAATATACAAAGAAAAGTTGAGCGGAAAATATATATATATATATATATATATATATATATATATATATATATATATAATGTGGTGGTGAGAAGGTTTCCGTGCCTGGTTTTATGAATTGGAAAATCCATATATTAAAATCTAGCTGTAGACATTTTAAATAACAGTTATGTCAATGAAACCTTGTTACTATAACAACAAAAATCTTGAAAATGAAAACTTGATAGGTACGTCGAAAAATTAAAAACATGCTGATGAACTTTGTTTATATTTCATAAAAGATATTTGACAATCAATGTATGGTTGTTTATATGATTACATCAAATTTGTTAATTATTGATACATTGTTTATATTTCATAAAAGATATTTGACTTTAAATGTATGGTTATTTACACGATTACATTGAATTTACTAATTATTGATAGTAGTAGTTGCCACTTTTGGCAGATTTCCTTCAACGAAATATTAATTTTTCATGGTCTATATATTTTTCAACACTATGATTTTGAGAAATGGATTTATTGGTTTTTATACAGTATTTTTTTTCTTAACAAACTTCTTACTTTACAAGCTACATCATCTTTCAGCTGGAAAGTTTCGTGATGTATTCGTATTGTAAGATTGAAGATAATGCAGGTGAATCATTCGGAGAAGCCATTTTAAATCTTTTTCCAGGAGTAATTGGAATTTCCCCTTCAAATGATAGTCTGAAAAAATTTTCAAATTGAATATTCTATAACCACACTGTCTGTGGAATTCATAATGAGGTCTGATATATTCTTGAATTTACCTCTCAGTTTGTTTTTGTAATACAAATTCCAATTGTACATCGTTTTCCTTCTCGGCTTCTGAAATACTAGCAGTGTTTGGTGATTTTTCATTACTCTCATCAGGAACTAATTCAACAGTTGATTTGTTCCTGCAGAAAAGGTATTCAAATTTATGTTGATTTTATATAGTTACCACCTTGTTACTTCAAAATAAGAATCAACTTGAAATAAATAATATAAAATTTCTAAACAAGAGTAATCTATAATATCTTTCAATATTCATCGGCTGCATTATTGATAGAGCAATTGGTTTAGTTCCATCTACTGAAAACCTCTTGCCAGCTGGTGAAGATCGTATACTTTCTACAAAAAAGTGATCAGAGCACAAAACTTCATATACAGGTATATTTCCAGAAATACCAAGTATCTCACACCAAGCATTTCTTATTAGTTCTACATTCTTCGGAAATCTAAAGGGAAAATAATTTTTGAGCCAAATGTATTGAATGTTGAGACTGCCAGAAGAAATGTTAAATTTAAATTGTTCATAGTTTACTTTCAGCTCCTTAAACTACCAACACCACGCCCATGGTATACATACCTATGAAAAGCGCTGGCTGAACCTTTTTCAAACTTGGAGTTACAAATCAAACAATATTTTCACATTTTGATGTATAATGCGACCACTATTCTTTAAACTAATTATCTACAGTAAAAACTTTCAGAATTATTATAGAAACACACGATAAAGACAGAAATATCAGTATATAAATCTGACAACAACCCTGAAAACATTTGTCAAACGGGCTGTAAGTAGCGCCAACATTTAAAAACGACCAATCAAATGCATAGTACGATGGACCCTCTCCAGACCCACCTAAACAATCTAGCGTAGCATATAAGATCTATGGGATGCGTCATCATAAAAATCGAAGAAGAAAATAAATAAAGGTGAAGAGGTTAAAGATTTGTATTGTTTACAAAATAATAGAAATTAAATTTGAATGAAGAATGAATTATTAAAAGATAAAGTAATCAGTAATCCAGACACGCTAATTGTTATATACCAATTTGTTCATTGAATAAATGAAAAAATGGATGTCGTTGAGGAGGTAGACAAAAAGGAATCAATCATAACCATACAAGATTTTCCTTTCATTTGCCGAATCTGTTGTACAAGGCGGAGTGATTTGAGATTATTCGAAGAGGAAAACTATTTGTACGATATATTCCGGACTATTAGGAAAATTGATGTGAGTTACAGTTTTTTTAATTTTTTTCCATAGGAACTTTTATGAACAGCCATTTCATATAAATGAAAAAACAGTATCAATATAGGTGAGAAACACTCTTTTGAAAGGAGTTTAGTCGGAGAGAAAGAAATAGTTACTCGAGTGATTTAACGCTATGTGATCCATTTATGCAGCAGTTTCAAGTTATAAGTAATAAGCTTTAAGTTGGACGTGGATGAAATCCACTCTTTCGGCACGTTTCCTGTTTGTGATAACTATGAAAACCATGCAGCACCCAAAGAGGCATAGGGAGTAGTAACAAGGCCTTTGACCCCAGCTCACACAAGAATGACCACGACTTCTACGAGTTGCTTGTAGAAAAAATTGGTAAATTATGATAGGTGGAATGAAGTAAACCTCGCGAGTTCATCCAGAAGCAGAGTTGTGTGCGGGCATGGGATGTCAACTGTCAATATTTTGCCATGGCGCTTAGTGATTTTTGGGAGTACCCATTATCATTTCGACTGTAGGAAAACCTTGAGAAAACGTACAGTACTACACATTTAGTTGATATATCCGATATACCCACAGACACATGTAGGATTGGTATCTGAGCAGTTCAGACTACTTAGAACTCTTTCAACATTCAGTTAACCAAACATTATTTACCTATTTTTTTCTTATATTTTTGTGATTGGCACACTGTCATTTTCAATGGTTTCACCATTTTATTGTGTTCTAGTCCAGTTTGGGCCCTCAATATATTGTGTAATTAATTTTGAAAAATGCCGAGGCCAAATTGAGACTTTTTCTGGTTATAGTAAAAATAGTTCAAAATAATCAAATGAATATTTTTAAGTTGATGAACCTTATTGCATAAAGTACTTCTTTTCAATAGTTACCACCACTATCCAGTGGTTCACAGTAAATGAGACTTCATCATAGTGAAAAATATATCTATTTAGTTTGGCGACTGTTTCAAAGAACTGTTTAACATGGTGGCCCCTTTTCAAGAGACAGTTTCAGCAGAAAATAACTTATAATTTTGAGGTTCTTATAGATTTCATAACGTTGATGAAATTTTAGATTTTGTCTCTTCCGTACCTGCCAAGTGCTGATATCATTGAAATCCATATTCTCTACACCTTTCTTATAGAAATAAACACATTTTCACAAACTCAAAGGGAAACATAACATATTGGAGGACAGCTTGAATGAAGATGTATGTTTAACATTTTGTAATGTGAAGCATGCTTGAGAGCCTGTGAGAGTTTGCTATTATTGTGAAGGGGAAGATGAATGAAAAACACAATGAGCGTCTTGTGTTATCTTCTTTACTAGCACTGAGGAACTGTCACAAGAGTCGATTCACTAACGACCTCATCAATACTTACCAATAGTTCTTATTTATTCGTTGCAAAAATAAAAATCTCGCCACATTTTTTAATAAATAAATATTGAAATAAATTATGTGAAATACTATTTAGGCCAAAAAGCTAATTATATCTTAATTATATGGTTGGATCAATGTTGCCAGACTTGGCACAGCTGAAGTGAGATTTCCTAGTTTTCTCTGTAAAAAGCGCTCAGAAAACTGGAGATTTTGACCTCTTATATTTACCATACATAAGTGTGTCAAATAAATATTTCTGAAATTGAATGAGGCATGTTCTGTACTTTCGAATTATGAAATTTTGGTGAATAATATTCCCATTGTAAAGTAGCAGATTTCTGAATGAATGTATTCAAAAAGAAAGAAAAATTTTTTGATTATTTTTATAGAGACCAACTGGAGTTTGGTAATATAGATTCGTTATTCGTATTGTCAGCATGTGAATTATTAGAGGCCAAGTCACAATTTGTTTCATTGTCCCAGTTGAAATAACAGGCTCAATATCAGGGTTCGCCAGTACATTTCTCTCACGGGGCGATAGTAGTTTTTGCTACATATCATGGACAGACAGACCACTCAAGGAATTTATAATCTAGTGAGGGTAATATATTTTATTGTATACCTGATTTCTTGTTAGAAGTAGAAAATATGATTGCCTTATCTGTCAGCACTACTTTACACAACAATCCTTGAATTTTATCTTATCACTTCCATTAAAAATGTGCACCCTTCCCCCGATTTTCTTGTGCGAAGCAGTGGCTTATGAACATATGGTACCTATGGTTTAACAGAGTTTAACTTATGAATGACTTACCTCAAATATAAATATATTGCCATGATAATATTCAATTATTTCATTTCAACGGTAGTGGATAAGTTTCTCAGATTTTTTTTGGTATCATCATAAACGATATATATATATATATATATATATATATATATATATATATATATATATATATATATATATATATATATATATATATATATATATATATATATATATATATATATATATATAAGCGGAATGTTATGTGAGGATGCAGTCAAAAGGCTGGGCTGTTATACAAGCAAACTCTTTGTTATTTGGTCGAGCTTTCGAGAATGTTTATTCTCGCATAACATTCCGCTTTTCCTTAATTAGTCAGTCAAGACTACCCTTTGAAGTACATTTGCTACAATCACAACTAAAATGTTTATAAAATATACCTCGCAACTGAAATTCATTACAATATATGTTATTTTAGATTATAAAACAATGTTCCGAAGATAAGTCAAAGTCTTCAGCAGAATAACACTGCGATGTTATGATCAAGTACATATAATAGTTCTTTTTCTTTCCTCTATATCATTTTTAGACATTGTATTTCACGTTTTGTATGACTTGTTTCTATTCGTATGAAAATAATTTGAGATTATTATTATTATCTGATCAGTCTCCCCTTTCTAGGAAATTTTAAATACACACCCGTTCAATCTATCTGGATGCATATGCGGACCAATGATGGAATCTCCTTGAACGCATATTTGTTTTGAGATTTGGTGAAACGATCTCCATCAAACCAAGAAAAATTGTGCACGTTTACCTATTAACCATGTTACCAATTCCACACATTGAGGATAATTGTTACGTAGTTTTCGTATACTTGGCGCAAATTATGGGTGAAGCAACTTTTTGGGTAGTACTTTCCAGATTGTTGTGGTTAATTTGATCTGCTAATTGCTCACCGAAGGCTCATTGAGATAAGTCAACACATCTTCGAACTATACCTATTGTTTGTACCTACTGTACGTTTTGTCCAGCGTTTGTTTTTTATTGTAAAAATACCAGTTTCAGGCGATGCTAGGGGTTGCTTCATATGGATATCAATTCGTCCTTGAAAAATGTTCCTGGTAAATTATTGCTGCAAGTCGAAGATATGTAAGAAGGGTTTAAATACCTAGGAGAATAATTAATCGTTGACTTTTCAACAATATTCCAGAATATTCCTTATCGAATTCAGTTATCCAAACCTGTTGCTCAAAAATAATATATTTTCAGAAATATAAAATAAATCCCAAGGCATATAGGTTTTTGCGGAATCATGTGTCAAAGTCTTTCTGAAAACATACTCTTCTAGAGATGCCAATCGCCAATAAGAGTCGAGTTCGAAAATTCAGTTTACAATAGCTGCTAGGTTCATTTGCACATCATGTTGTGCTTCAGGGCTACACTTAATAGAGTTATACTGGGAATCAAAAGAAATACAGCGACGTGAATAATACTTAGCTTTAAGATTTTACTTAATTGTAGTATGCTGCGAGCGGCTAATACAAGTCTTTCTAAATTTTTTCCTTACTTGAATGATTTTTTAAGGTCCTTCCTATGAGAACTGTGAATTATCCAGAACATATTTGTGATGAATGCATCAATAAACTGGAAGATATAGCATCATTTATTGATATCTCAAAGTGTTTAGATGAGAACTTGATGGTGAAAAAAGAAGTTGAATGCGTAGATGAAGTTGACTGTGGAAAAAGTCGCAAATATGTAATGCCCTCTGAAGAAATAACTGAGTACGAGCGAAAAGATATATCTTTCCAAGGATTTCGAGTTTGTCGGATTTGTTCGTCTTCCAGAAATCTCATACTGTTTGAAGAGAAGACACATCTGATACAGCTATTTGAAACTATGAGAAACATAGATGTGAGTGCTTTGATGATCTTTTCTTTGATGGTCTACTCTTTGATGGTCTACTCTTTGATTGTTCTGTATAAATCCATTATATTTCCAGGTGAAACCTGGAATTGACTCCACGACAAAGTATGATATCTGCAATCTTTGTATCGCAAAACTGGAAGAGATATCATCATTCGTCAATGCATCTCTGTTCAATGATAGAAAACTTGAAAGTGTCATAGGAGTAAGTAAGGCTGATTTGGATAAAACTGAGTATCACGATTTTAAATGTGAAAATAACACTGAAGAAAATGAAACAGTTCATGGAGGATCATTTGAAATTGTTAATATCAAGGAAGAAATTATTGACGACGATTTTGAATCTTACACAGAACAAAACTGTATACTTCACCCAGAAATTGCTCCCAAAGAAAAGTCATATATATGCAATTGTTGTAAAAAAAAATTCACCCGAGAATCACAGTTGGGAAAACACGCGCTCACTCACACTAAAGAAAAACGGTTCAAATGTCATTTCTGCGAAAAAAGTTTTGTCAAGAAACATCATTTACGACAGCATTTACTAACACACACTGGAGAGAAGCCATTCAAATGTCATCTTTGTGAAAAAGCTTACAACCAGCAACATCACTTGCAGGAGCATTTGCTCACTCACACCGGAGAACGGCCATTCAAATGCGACTACTGCGAGAAAGGATTTACTCGAAAGAGTTATTGGAAAAGGCATTTGCATCTACACACTGGAGATAAACCATTCAAATGTGATAAGTGCGATAAAAGTTTCACACAGAACTCATCATTGCAAGTACATTTGCTCACTTATGCCGGAACAAAGCCATTTGAATGTTACCGCTGTGAACAAACTTTCAATGACAAACATTATTTGAAAGAGCACTTGCTCACTCACATTGGAGAAAAGCGATTTGAATGCGATCATTGCGGGAAAGGTTTCACTATGAAACATCATTTACAACAGCATGTGCATACTCACAGTGGACGAAAACCGTACAATTGTGATAAGTGTGAAAAAGGTTTTGCTCAGCAACACCATTTGAATCAGCATATGCTTACTCATTCTGGGAAAAAACCATTTGAATGTAAGAATTGCAGAAGGAAATTCACTCGGATGTTTTATTTAAAACAGCATATGCTCACTCATACTGAATTAAGTATCATTAAGAATCAGTGACAGAAAAATCCTCTGCAAAACTAATTTTGTAATAGCATTTGCTCAGTATAACATTGAAAAAAGCCTTCGAAGCTTATTTCTGTGAGAAATTTTAGCACCAAAAATACATGTTGGGAGAGAATTTCGATAAAAGTGTTATATGTGAAACTGATTGCTTGAATACTGTGATGAACTGCCTATATATTTTCATTCGGAAATTATTTTCAGTGTTCATGTGTTTCAAGAAATTTCACTATGTAATCGCTCTTTTCAACAAGTTGAGCCCCTGCTCATCAAATCATAAATATTATACAAAAATTGATCATAAACTAGAATCTTGGCAGTCTCGATCAATATTGAACTGGGTATGTGAATGTTATTGTTATGGTAACAGGTGATCAGTATCAGTGTTTGAATTCGAAAACAAAACACGTGATTTTGGTGCAATGACTATGTGTACAAGAATCAGTGATCGGTCCGTAACTATTGATAATACGAATAATACATGTAGTATCGTAGCATTAGCAAAATGTATATTGTTTGCCTATGATGATATTTAAAAAAAGTTCATGATGGCTCAACTCGTCCATCAGAGGCAGTAAAAGTTCGTTAGCATTCAGTGTGGACTGATTCATAAGAAATTTAATATTTGTCTTCATACTACGGAGCTAAAGTGGGTCCGATTCTGCTCCATGACAACTGTAGATTTTCGCTAGACCTTGGCTCGCAAAACAAAGGGATAATCTTCGAAAAAAGGAACTATTTAGATATTGATCGAAGAGCGGAGTGCATACATTCTAGCTTATTGAATAGTAAAATGTTTTATAAAGGGTAGTACTCATGACCAGGCCCGGGACTAGGGGGGGCAGAAGGGGCTGATTTCAGGGGGTGGCAAAATTCGTTTATAAAAAATAATACGTTACCGGTTACTATATATATGTTTTTTCAAAATGATTTCGCTATTGATATTTCAAAATTTTATTTGATTTTGTTGCAAAATTCATCAGTTATTTTCTGATTTATAAGATATGACAGAAACATTATCATAGTTCATGGATCTGTAGATTTACGTTAGTTATTTTGGTTCAGTAGAGCAGGTATGAAGATACTCATCAAAGTAATTCATCATTTACACTCATCCCAATAATTTTGTTACTGAAATATTATGATTAACTTCTTCAAAAAAGCTTTTCTAATATCGATGTATATGAAGTCAACTTAAATTTGATAATCATTTGTGCTGAAACGCTTATATCCCCTCGTATCCTGGCCCATGTCATTTTAATTTGTTTGTTTGTTTTTAGCTCTTGTTTTCATTTAACACAATAAACGACAAATAGTTCATTGAGCTTTGGCGCCTGTGTTTATTGTCATTTGTTATATATCATATAGAAAATGAATTATCAATTTTCGTTGCTTGTGGTCTAATACGTCATCCGGAAAAGAGATGGCATTCGATCCTAAATTTTAACTTGAATATTTTACTGGACTGGTGATGAGCCGCGATGTATTGTGTGCTGCCTAATAGTGGTTCACGCCAATTCGTTTTAATTTTTCGTTCATTCCGAAGGAAGCAGCTAAAAGTTCGAGTTTTCTGTTTTCTTGCCACTTGAGCTTTGAGGTGTTTAACTGCATTCGCTAAGAGAATTGTCAAATAAAATAGATTTGTTGCAAGGGATTGTGAGCCCTTATGGCAATATAGTTAAATTGACTTCTAGTCGATCTATCCTTGATGCCGGTCATTTTTTCCTTCAGGTAAGGGCTATTTTGAATATTCTGTAAAATATAAAACCAGTTCAATGTGTAGATTTTTGAATTTTATTCTCACGCATTTATGTACCTTGTCTTATTTCAAATTGTCATTTTTTCCTTCAGCTACAAAATCTATTGAATAAAGACACAGCAACGAAGTTCGTCAGATTCTTTTTCTTCCCAAAAATCAGCCACCCACGCAACCCTGAGAGCTTGAGCCGCCTTCACATCCCGGTTCAGCGCATCGTGGCGCCCAACGTGGGGCTGGTTTCCTGGGGAAAAATGGAAAAAGAAAATGAAAACCTATACAACTTCCGAGCTAGAAGATCCGTCGATTACGCCAGAATGCACAGAGGAGGGGGTAAATCATCTGATGAAGATTCTCAAGGTAACAATTTTTTGCCAAATTTGAACTTGAGCAGTGGAACAAGTGTTCCCCAACGAGTTGTCACGCCCCAAGTTCTCCCAAACACTGGTGCCATCCCCAAAACAACCACTACGAGCAGCACCATTGTAAACGAGCGTAATACTGCCTTTACGCAAGCTAATGTCAGCGGGGGAACGAAATTTCCGGATATTTCCAGTCTGGGGGCGAACGTGAACACTGGGCCACCAAACCTCCACCAATATGGTGTCCAACCTGCACCAGGTTATTTGTCGCCAGAACAGCTCACTCAGCTGGTGACACATATAGTTTCAACTGTTATGCAACCCCGAGTGGGGAATGATCAAATTTATGATAGTTACTGTAGAAATAATAACGATAGTAGTAACCTCCATAATGTAATAAGACCTGGCATCAACGATATTTCACTCTCACTTTCTGATTTGCAAAAAATAATTCCTGTTTTCGATAATGAATCGGATATGCAACCGCCCGATTTCCTTCAAACTTTAGAAAGAGGCGCCGATGTTGAAAATATTCCTTCCAACAAAATTAAAATTCTTTTCAATTCAGCTTTCAAAAATTCTGCGAAGCTCTGGTGGGATGCCATCTCATCAACCTGTCATAATTACCAAGAATTCATGGTAGCATTTTTGGAGAATTTTTGGAATACCAGAAGGCAAAATAAAATAAAATTGAGGCTGGAAAGCACCACCTATACAGGAGGGTTGTTTGTCGACCATTTCAATTATTGGGTAGCAACTGTAAAACATTTACAACCACCTTACTCTCAGGCTCAATTAATTGACATTTGCACCCCATTTTCCACCGAATGTGGCAGGGGCCCTTCTGGGAACTATAGTCGGGCTGTTCAAAAGATAGAATTCAAGGACGCGTGATCAGTGAATGCCTGCATCTATATATAGCCTGCCCGGCGTAGCCACGCCTTCTAAACTGAAATAAATGAAGAACGGTTTACACTGTACTGTACTCATTTGTGCTTTGTATTTACGTGTGTTACGTTTTTGTGTGTGTGTTTTTGTTGAGTGGTGTAAATCGGACTTGTAACATTGGGGAGAGAAACATTCAAAGAGTGCGTGCCGTTCACGTGATCATTCTATCTTTTCAGCGGCTACACTATACCACTCTCACGCAAGCAATGTTGAGGTTACAGCATGCTGATGAGTACTTCAAGAATTCTCCTAAAAAGCTCAGATACAGTGAAAATAGGGATACAAATCCATATAAAAATGAAAATGAACAATTCCATAAAAATGAAAAAGAAAACAGACAATTCTATCGAAATAAAAATGCATTTCAGCAAAAACCATTTCAAAATAAAACGAAAAGCAATATGTACAGTATGGAGGTAGAAAATACCGTTTCGGAAAACGAAACGGACCCCCATCTGTAAGCCCTCAGATGGGGGCGATTCTTGACAGGGCTCTCCCTGATAATAATCCCTCTGAAGATTTACTACAAGAGTGTCAATATGATCATTCGTTTTCTGAAAATCGTTCACCAGTTGTCATGTTAAATCTATATGGAAACAAAATTCCTGCTCTAATTGATACCGGGAGTTCTGTTTCCGCAATTTCACAAGAAATTTGGACTCAACTAGAAAAATTCCAAAACGTCATTCCACACTTTAACTGTACTGGTGTACGAGTAGTAGGAGCATTTAAATCCAAAACTATGAAGGTTCGCATTCAAACTTTGATAGAATTTAAATTTGAATTACAAAATGAAACTTTTATTCACGAATTTTTGATAATAAATGGACTATCATATCCTATTTTGCTAGGATGTGATTTCCTGAGAAATACATCTAGGACAGGCCTGCATAGTGTTGGAAGTAAACGAAAAAATAATTACTATCCCAGAATCAAAACATAACCATGAATTATCAAACCAAGATTCGTTAAATATTTGTGCATTGATTAATAAGTGTTTTTTGAATGGGCAAGATATACAGGGTGGACAAAAATCTGAACAAATTATAGATATAGTATCAACTTTAGAAATTCCAGAACAAAATAAGAACGATTTTTCTTACCTTTTACGTGATAATGCTGATCTCTTTTCCAATATACCGGGTAGAACAAAAGAATATGTTCACCGTATTAGATTGAAAAATTATTCAGAATTTTTTGTGAAACCGTACCCTATCCCAGTGGCGCACCGTACTATAGTGGAAAAAACCATACAGGACATGGAAGCATGGGGGGTGATAAAAAGATGCTCATCAAAGTATATATCACCTCTTATGACGACCCTTAAAAAAGATAACTCTGTGAGGGTCTATCTGGATGCTCGAAGACTAAATACTGTCATCGAACCAGACTATGAAATGCCACATCCAATCAGTGAAATAATAAGGCTCATGGCTGGAAAAAAGGTTATGAGCTCATTAGATTTCAGTCATGGATATTGGCAGGTGCCAGTACATGAAGACGATCAACAATACCTGGGTTTTATGGTAGGAAACAAAACGTACACGTTTTGTGTCATCCCCTTTGGTATAGCCACTGCTTCGAGTTCATTTACTCGTTGCATAAACTTGGTCCTGGGATCAGAGTTCAGTGATTTTGTCGTTGCCTACATTAACGACATATTAGTAATGAGTGAATCGGTTGAGGAACATCTTCACCACTTACGCTTGGTATTCCAGAGGCTGAAGAAAGCAGGTTTCACCTTGAAACTTGGAAAATGCAGATTCTTCAGATCTGAGATACCATACGTAGGTTACATTTTGAATTCAGAGGGTGCCAAACCAGATCAACAGAGAATCCAAGCACTAGTGGATTATTCAAGACCTAAAAATCCAAAAGAATTGGAGAAATTCTTGGGATTCTGTCAATATGACAGGCTCTTTGTTCATCGATTTTCTGATCTGGCAGCACCTCTTACATCGCTTCTGAAGAAAAAGACAGCTTGGAGATGGGAAGAACCTCAAGAAGCTGCTTTCGAACGCATCAAGACTGAATTGCAACAATCAGTTCTACTCTATCATCCAAGGTGGGAGTGTGAGTGGCATGTTCAGTCAGATGCTAGTGGGACTGGAATAGCAGGGGTCCCATTTCAGGTCATAAATGACACTCGTCATGTAGTGGCGTATGCCTCCAGGTTGCTGTTGGAGCGTGAACGTAGGTATAGTGCTTTTGAGCTGGAGGTTCTTGCAGCTCTCTGGTGTATTCAGAAGTGGCGTATTTATTTATTAGGCCACAAATTCACGCTTCACACGGACTGTCGAGCTCTGGCTTACATCAACAGGTGCAGATTGCTGTGTCCCAGAGTGACTCGGTGGGCACTAGCCCTTCAAGAGTTCTCTTTTGATATCAAGTCTGTTCCGGGAAATATAGACCGGGAGGTGGTGTCACTTTTGAACTAGTGATCGATCTGCACACGAATTTTTCAGCATGGGTAGTTCTCCACCTGTATATATGAGGACCGCGCGTCAGCCAGTCCAATAGCGGTGGGTGTGGGCGTGGGAGGCGGTGAAACTCGCTGAAAAAATCTCAAAAAAAAGTGATTAATCTCCACGTGAAACTTTGTAACGATGTAAATTATTCATGATTATAGGTGGAAATAGGCGTCAGCCACGTTCCCGATGGTGGAAACATCGTCAGTCAGGCCTTTGAAGTGGTCGGAAAAATCGGAAAATTGAAGTGACCGATCTGCACTTGAAATTTTGAAGGATGATTATTGTATTCAAATTGAACATGAAAATGGACATCAGCCACGTTGATAGTGGTGGATTCTGCTTCAGTCAGGCGTCCAAAGTCGAGGGCAGTGACCAGCTTCTTTTGGCGCGCTGTATCTTATGCAGTTCGACTGACGCATATTCCACCGGCATCGTGCCGGCTGACGATTGTTTATCGAATGTACATAACAATTAAATGTTTATAAAGTGCATTTCTTTAATGCCCCCCCTCTTTTCTTTTTTGAACGGGTCAACGCAGAAAATTGAAACTGATGAAGATGAAAGTTATGCATGAATACTATATTATGGAGTAAAATTTACACATGAAAAGTTCAAGATGGCGACTGGGCGCCACCTGGAATAAAAATTAAATGGAAAGGAGGGTCTTGTGATACATCATGTTGAAGCTCCTGACGAATACTTTACCACCGTAGAATATGAAGTCAATATCTTAACCAACTACAAAATGGCGGAACATTTGATAATTGCCTGCGCACATCGATGTGTGACGTCATAAGTTGAGGAAATAAGCTGAGTTCAGTACAGAAGATGCTCGAAATAGTTGCCTTAAACGTCTTGAGATAAAAGCAGCCTTTCGGATTTTTCACATCAAAAATTTTCGAAGTCAGCAACGTCGATTGTTCTTCAAATATTCAATTATTCCCTGCCGTACATTCAATATTGAATCAGGTTCAGTTTCGTACACCTTCTGCTCCAAATAGCCTCATAACAAAAGTACAAATATTGATAAAAAGTTGGGAGTATGAAGAATCTGAAGTGGTTCAAGATACTAGTTATAATTATGTTTAATATGTAGTTTTTGGTCCCCCAACTTCTTCTCTATGTTTGTACTCAACTGCAGATGGGAATATATATGTTCGAAACATGTCTTAACAAGGACACTGTTCCTGTAGGAATCGAATATTTTATGGAGATGACTTCGTGTTTCCATTTTTTCAATAAAATTGGTCTTCGTATATGCAATATAGTTAAAGTAACTATATTGTTTGTTTGTCTCAGATGGATAATCTATTCAAGTTTCATAAATTCCTTCGGTGATTCATTTATAATAATATCACTCAAACATATTTGAACTAGTAACTCTAACATATCACCAGTGGACTTGATATAAAAATGAGCTAAAATATATTTGTCAAAGTGAAACAAACAATGTATTTGAGTCAAACTTACAATATAGATAATTTAACTTTATTGCATATGGTTGTATTGACTATATTGCAGGAGTAGGCTTTGTAGGCTTTGTTATAATATTTCCATCTGTGTATAAATAATGAAGACATCACGCATTCACTGAAAATAATGTTTAAATTTGAAAGAATAGTCGTAAACTATATTCAAAAAGTTGGATATAGTGATTTATATCACCTTAAAATTGATATATAAACATGTAATTGTTATGTATATTCGATAAATAATCGTCAGCCGGCACGATGCCGGTGGAATATGCGTCAATCAAACTGCATAAGATACAGCGCGCCAAAAGAAGCTGGTCACTGCCCTTGACTTTGGACGCCTGACTGACGCAGAATCCACCACTATCAACGTGGCTGACGTCCATTTTCATGTTCAATTTGAATACAATAATCATCCTTCAAAATTTCAAGTGCAGATCGGTCACTTCAATTTTCCGATTTTTCCGACCACTTCAAAGGCCTGACTGACGATGTTTCCACCATCGGGAACGCGGCTGACGCCTATTTTCACCCATGATCATGAATAATTTACATAATTACAAAGTTTCACGTGGAGATCAATCACTTATTTTTGAGATTTTTCTGGCGAGTTTCACCGCCTCCCACGCCCACCACGGTCGCGCCGGCTGACTTTCGATTTGGAGTACAGTAATGGTAAAACTCTCTAATTAATCACATTCGAGTTGCAGATAAATCACTGATAAAAAAGTGACATCACCTCCCGGTCTAATAGAAGCGGACACCTTGTCAAGATATGCGTGCAAGCGGCTTCCTGTGCCTAGCGACAAGATGTTTCAGATCTTCTCTTTCTCGAAGTTTGAAGATCCGTTCAAAGCTATACTTTGTGATATCGCTAAGCATCAAAGAAGTAATGAAAAATTGTCTGATATTCTTTCCCAGCTCGAAGAGGACCCGCAACTGCAATCAAAATTCATAAAATTCAATAACATTCTGTACAAACGAGGACCTGATGAGTTCTCATACCTATTGTGTGTACCCAAACAGCTGATCAATGAGTTTATTGAGGCCTATCACTGTGCAATAGGCCATTTCGGTGTGCATAAAACTTGGTTGACAATGCGATCAGAAGTGTGGTGGACCAATATGCATCGAAACATCAAAAGGAAGGTGTTAGCCTGTGATGTCTGTCAGCGGGCCAAGTCTTCAGTCATGCCGAAACCGCCTCATAAGCAGATCGTACCTACCAGCAAGACTGACATGGTTGCGATGGACATTTACGGTCCTTTTATTCCAAGCAGAGCTGGAGTGAGGTACTTGGTAGTTCTTTATAACTTGTTTACCAAACATGTGGCCTTGTATCCTCTCAAGAAAGCCACTTCCCGGTTCATTCTGAACCGAGTGCTTCAGGACTATTTGCCAAAGTACGGTCCTGTACTCCATGATAATGGGACACAATTTACTTCGAGGCTCTGGAAAACATCGATGGAGGAAGCTGGGCTTCAACTAGTCTATAGCTCTGTACGTCATCCCTGTGCGAACCCCTCAGAACGGGTTATGAAGGAGCTTGGGAGGCTTTTCCGGACTTATTGTCATGAAAAGCACTCTCGCTGGGCCCTAGAAATTCCCCGCTTTTCTGAATATTTGAATTCCATTGTTCATGAGTCGACTGGTTTCAGTCCGAATGAACTACAGCTAGGAGTTGATCGGAAGAGACTTCTTTCCGAACATTTGCCATTTCCTGTTGCTCCAACACCAGAGATACACCGAAAATTAAGAATTATACTTGCAGAGGCAAGTCTACAAGGCAAAGCAGCTCGAAGGGCTGTGAGAAATCCAGGTCGCCCGTTCACAAATTTCAATCCTGGTGATTTAGTGTTATTACGGGCCAACAATATGTCCTCTGCAATAAAGGAAGAGACCAAGAAGTTTTTATTACTTTTTGAAGGGCCCTACTGTATAAAAAAGAAAGTAAGTGACGCCACTTACGTTCTGCGGCACGTGGATGATGACACTGAACGAGGGATTTTCCATGCATCACATTTGAAAGCATATAGAAAATTTTAATGTGAAGTTTCTAGTCTGAACTTACCATTAAAATTTGGGGGCGAAGTTGTGCTGAAACGCTTATATCCCCTCGTCCATGTCATTTTAATTTGTTTGTTTGTTTGTTTGTTTTTAACTCTTGTTTTCATTTAACACAATAAACGACAAATAGTTGATTGAGCTTTGGCGCCTGTGTTTATTGTCATTTGACATATATCATATAGAAAATGAATTATCAATTTTCGTTGCTTGTGGTCTAATACGTCATCCGGAAAAGAGATGGCATTCGATCCTAAATTTTAACTTGAATATTTTACTGGACTGGTGATGAGCCGCGATGTATTGTGTGCTGCCTAATAGGGGTTCACGCCAATTCGTTTTAATTTTTCGTTCATTCCGAAGGAAGCAGCTAAAAGTTCGAGCCTACAAAAACTCCTGAACTTTTTGCTGCGCTATCTCCGCGATAGCCGACTGGTTTTCTGTTTTCTTGCCACTTGAGCTTCGAGGTGTTTAACTGCATTCGCTAAGAGAATTGTCAGATAAAATAGATTTGTTGCAAGGGATTGTGAGCCCTTATGGCAATATAGTTAAATTGACTTCTAGTCGATCTATCCTTGATGCCGGTCATTTTTTCCTTCAGGTAAGGGCTATTTTGAATATTCTGTAAAATATAAAACCAGTTCAATGTGTATAGATTTTTGAATTTTATTCTCACGCATTTATGTACTTTGTCTTATTTCAAATTGTCATTTTTTCCTTCAGCTACAAAATCTATTGAATAAAGACACAGCAACGAAGTTCGTCAGATTCTTTTTCTTCCCAAAAATCAGCCACCCACGCAACCCTGAGAGCTTGAGCCGCCTTCACATCCCGGTTCAGCGCACATTGACCGTCAAGATATTATTGCTAAACTTGGGTTATTTTCAACCCTCTCACCCCTCAGAGGTGTAGAGGTTTCTTTATTTTACATCAATCTGACTGGATAGAAGGAGGGTGTTACAAATGAGTTTGAAATTTAGTAAGATTGTTATTCTTTCTGTAATGACGGAATCATTGACGGGCCGTGTGGTCTAGTTTACATGTAAAAATCTTGAAAATATGAAAAATTTTTCATAGTTGCCGAAAATTACGATCAAGGTTTTATCCGATTCGTATTGTCACGTAGAAAGTTTAATGAAAATTTCGAAAAAAGTCTAATAAAAAATACGAACGTTATAAATAAATTAGTAAAAAAAATACTTTTTTCCATATCTTTAAAAATATTCAACATTTTCGAAATTTAAGATCCAAAAAGATCATCAAATTTGCTAAAAAAAAAAAGTTGGGACTCTCGGAGCTGTACCTCTATTATAATTTTTCATGTTGTTTTGGAATACAACAATGAACAATAATCAGCTGTTGAAAAATTTGTATACTTACCAATTTTTCTATTAATTATGCATTTGTTAATCAATATTTTTTCAAAAACTGAAAGTAAATATTAAAACCCTGATAATTAACAACTGAAACCCTATAATTCTCAATAGGGTGATGAATAGTTTGCCATTGCAAAAATTACAAAATATTTATTTTCCAATTTTTCATTAACAATTGAAAATTAATTATAGCAAAGTAAACATTTCTTTTTCCTAAATACTGATTGTTTCGAAGTCTAACGCTTAAAAGCTACTTATTTTTTTTTAATTGTTACTGTTATTGTTTTAAAAACTTTTGGAGAAAAAACGGTTCCTTGAAAAAATTTTTTTGTTTGTTATAAATGCGTTTTAGTAACAATCGTTTTTGGCGAACAAATATTAAAATAAGGAACCATTTTTTTTCTAAAAAGCATAAATTCTATTGTTCTTTGAGAAAAAAAATCTAATCATAAAGGAAAGTATATAAGTAAAAAAAACTGATTTACTTATAAACAATGTATGTATTTTTTTACGATTAAAAAAAATAAAAGTAAAGAATAAAAAAAAAAAGTTGTTTTTAACCATTAAAGCATGATTAATGGAAAAATTTGGATACAAATTTTGTAACCGTGGATTATTGTTCCTTGATGTATTCCAAAACAACATGAATTTTTTCATTCCTTAATTTTCATATTCAATATCTTCGAATGATTTTTTTGTTGCTCTATGAAATTGATGTACCTCGCGCGTAGTTTCAAGGCTCTGTGATAATTATAAATAATAGAGGTTTAGCTCCGGTAGTTGGAACATTTTTTTACCAAATTCAATGTCCTTTTTAAAACTCGAAAATTTAGAATATTTTTCGAGATATTCAAAAAAAACCAACCTCAGTTTTCTTTTTTACTAATTGGTTTATAACTTTTGTAATTTTTTTCAGCGCCTTTTCGAACTTTTCCTTGAACTATCTACGTGACAATAGGAATCGAATGACACCTCCATTGTAATTTTCGTAGACTATATAAAAAGTTCAGAAGAAAATGGTACATTTGAACTAGACCAGTGGGAATTCGCAAAATACAATTTCACTTCGAAAAATTGATTTTCTGAATTTAAAATGAGTGATTTTTTTTTATGAAATGTTCCACTGATAATGAGATGTTCATGTTTTCTTCATAGAGGAAGTTGAAGTTGAATTTACTGTTACGTGAATCCATCCTAACTGATTACATAATCTTGTGGACGAGTTGGTCATGCAATTTCCTGAATATATTCAATAAACACAACACATTGACCTGAATTTTTTCTACAGATTTTTCCCACCGACAATTTCTCATTTGTTTGGGAAGATGAAGAGATCTCCAGGTTATGACAGAATTCTCTCGGAAACGCTAAAATTGATTACCAAAGAAACCCTGTCTTCAAAACCGTAGATAATAAATGATAAGTAACTATAGGCCTGTACAGGATTCAGACAGACCAGGAATACCGGGATATCTCTGGTACCTAAATATCCAGTAAATCTCACTGAAATTTCGAATTTTTCTAAAAATTTCTGGAAATCTCAGGGATATTTTCAATTCATATAGTAATACGTGGGAGTTAGAAGAATTTAATTATAATCGGTGTAATTTTTTTTCGGACCCCTCCATCACCAGCTGCTCATGAAATTTGGTATCCTGAATATCAATTGAAATTGGTTGAAAAATGCATGATTTACATTTGTATATTTTCAATAGTTTCCCATTCAATTGCATACCTACTGTACAAACATAACACATTTCTGCATGTCACTAAGTAGTTTTGATTATAATCCAGAATTTTTTTGTTTTGTAGTAAATGTAGGTATATATTTTATTTTTTGAATTAAAATTCCATGAGAGTCAGCAGTTTTTCATTTCATGCAGAAATGGGTAATTGTTTTTTTCCGGAAATTATATTCACAACAGGGATATCTCAGAGATTTTCAATTTCTGGAACTTGTCTGAACCCTGGTGTATAAAATTCAAAGAGAAAAGGATTCAGGAAGGAATTATCAACTGAAGACGCAATACAAAATGTAACATTTATATATGAATTATTTGATAAAAAAATTTTAGCTCTTTGTATCTCCGTTGATCTTTCCAAAGCTTTCTAAACCGTTTGTCATACGAATTTTTTGACGAAATTAGAGAATTGTGGAATACGCGGGAAAGCTTATACCATATTCGAAGGTTATTTATATTAGAGATTAGATTTTTTATTGGTAAAATTATTACACCTTAGTGCTATGACAAGTCAATAATATAAATGTAAGTTGAATTGAAATTACCAAAAAGCACTGGGTAGTTAATGAAAATTTTATATGATAGGAACACAAAATAAAGAAATATATAAATGTAAAAACAGAGATGCATCAAGAAAGTGACGATAGTCTCTCAGTAAAGCTGAAGTGGAAGGCATCCTAGTAAACATTCTCTGAGTTCAGTTTCTCTTTGATATTTACATGGCAGAGTAAGTATTGGTGGAATTATGAGTTATCCAAAAGTTGTTACTTATGGTGATCCACAAGGAACGGTTCTAGAACTACTATTTTTACGATGTATTCAAATGAAGTGTTTTAGTCATCGGAATAATAGTCAATATGAGTGAGCATCTGAAGAAGCTAGCCACTCGCGCTAGCGAAACATCAGGAAGAAATTCCGAAGAACGACGGCCTTCAAACCCGAAGAAAAGTAGTAATACTGAACTCCTAATTGGTTCTGTATTTGAAGAGGTGAATGTACTTGACACTCGACAACTTTTTTGTATTCTCAGTGATGTAAAACAAGGTTGCATCAAAATAGGACCAATCATTGATTCAAATATTACTAGGAAAATAGTAATTTTGTCAAGTGTGCCACAATGTGACAAAACTATTTTTCAAAGAAACGAAACAAAAATTACCGGAAAAAAATGTTAATAGTTCTCACGTTCAAAGGATAATACAAGAAATTGATTCCGAACATCGAGAGAGCTTTTTTTTTGAACTTCATTATTCAAACCATTCCAAACAGTGATTCAGCTTCTGGAAAATAATTATGTTTTTCTTCTCTGATTTCTGTTCTGATATTTCGGTTATTGATAACTAATTCTTCTCAATGTAACGTAATTATTTCTTCCAGTTTTTTTGGGTACTTAACTAACCACAAACGTAATTATGTATTTATAAGTTCTGTAAATTCATTATTTATCTCATCTCGAACTAGCTATAAATATCTATGGCTTCTGTGATTATCTTGTTTATTTTTGCTGATACCTCATGTAATTTCCATCAATATATGTGAACAATAATCATATAATTATAAATTGAGAAATAATTAGGAATACACAACGACTTTGAGCAGTTTTCTATCGCTCTTATTTTCTTATCGGATTTTATTATTTACTAGTAATGTTGCAAAGGGTTGAATGTACGGTTGAAAATCAGTGAAAGATTTTGCAACACGCTCTGTAACAATGGTGTATAATCAGTGGTTTTGTAATCAGAGGTTATGGAGTTCAGTTAACCCATCTCCTGAAAACTACCTCACTTTCAGAACGCCGATACACGTAGTCTGATTAATAGCTCAGATTCACCTGACTTACAAGGATACTCTCAGGATATCAATCAAAAACTTTCACTGGTCCATCGATTTCGATTTGATTTGCTCTTCACCCAAACTCTTCTTCCACAATCCATTTTGAGAATGCGAAAATATTGTAGTATTACCTATTCGAAGTACTGCGTTCTTTTATGAACGAGTAATAGAACTGCTTTATTTTTCTACTATGCCGCAGCAGTTGAAATACTCTCGTTTTGTCTTGATTTTTAATTTTTTTTTGTCTCAAATATCGAGTGAATCAAACTGTTATTATGAGATATGTCTTTGGAAACAAATATATTATTAATATGAGTACGAATTTCGGGGCACTCCGTTTTTAGTCGTTTCTGAGTAACTTTTTTAAATGACATGAATACCTTACATTTGCGGATAAGATTTAGTAGCATAAAAATTCCCGATGAATCGTCCTGTAAAATATCTGACACTTAGTGAAAACACTTTGTATTATGCTTGGTTCATAGACACACTTTTTTTGCTTTATATTTTATTTTCACTCTGAGAAAGTTCTCACAATGCTGATAAATGGAGGCGTTCTTACACAACATGTTAAAGTAAAAGTGTCGTGTATGAACTCTTCCATTGATTAGCATTGTGAGAACTTCCTTAAAGTAAAAGATAAATTTGAATCAAATGTAAAAAATTAGTAAAATATTTGTTTAAAGATACTTTTTCAGATGAATTACCTCCGAGCCCTTGGTCTGCGCCTGTTATATTAGTTTTCAAGAAGGATGGATCCACAATATTCTGCGTGGATTATAGGAAATTGAATTATTTCACTTAGAAGGACAGCTATCCTCTACCAAGGATATATGACACATCAACAACTTTAGCAGGCTCACGTTGATTCTCAACACTAGATCTGAAGAGAGGAACCGGCAAATGGGTATACATGAAGACCATAACGAGAAGACTGCATTCTCGACTGGAAGCAGACTCTAGCAGTTTACTGTGATGCCGTTTGGATGGTTCAATGCTCTAGCAATATTTGAATGACTAATGGATCTGGTCCTGCGTGGGCACACTTGAAAGACTTGTCTAGTATTATACCTCGACGATGTTTTGGTCATGGAAAAGACATTCGAAGAACATCTACACAGTTTGCGAGAAGTATTTCAACGATTCGACTATAGGGTAAAATACTACCAATACTAACAATTCCGTTGGTGTCTCATCTACGGTCCCGCAACTGACAGACGTCCTCGATACAATGATTTTTAATAATACTCCAGTGAATGGGGAGCAAAAATGGCCTTTGCCGTGCAGAAGGTGAAGTGATTCTGATTTTGGGATATGTTATTAGGTTAGGGACCCTGATGAAAAATCCAAGTTTTCGACCTTGGGGATAATGCGCGCGATCCGCCATCTTGGATGAAAGGTACGAAAAATTGGTTTTTCCGATTTAACTCCTCAACAGTTGACCCCACGTCAAAAATGTTTTTTTCAAATTTGAAGAAGACAAAATGTCCTACAATTTTTGTAACCATACTTTCTGTCTAAGTCTAACGGGTGGCGAATTATAGACAGAGTTAGACTTCTACATTTTTTCAAAAAATCAACCAAGTCAATCTTTTCACGGTAAATCTGTAAAAAATACAATTTACAATATAAGGTAGTGCAACAACTATCTGCAAATTTTTTTGATCTTATGGACTTCTATTACTACTACTCATTCTGATTAATTTCTCAACAATAGCCCGCTTTTCAATTTATTATTGTGATATTCATCGGAATAAGTAGTAGTAACCGACGAAGTTCATATAGTCTTTAAATTCAATATCAAATTTCTTTTGATGAGACAATGTCTGTTCAAGTATCTCGAGAACGATTTTAGGCCAATGAGAAAAAAGTTGCGCCTGATTTCCATGCTAAAAAAAACGAAGCTGCCACTTTAACGATTAAGCAAGCTGAAGGAGATGCCGAGGTACTGAGTGTGAACACAGCGATTTCTGCCTCTTTATCATTTGACGATGTTTCCCGTCGTGGGCGAAGGCGTAGATCTTCTGGTGCTGTTCACAGCTTTAGGATCGTCAAAGGATAACATCTACACCCACACGGCAGACAACGGAGACCACTGTGCCATTGACAATGACGAACACACCATCAACCGACCCGGACTGTCAAGGATTAACAAAATGTAATACTTATGTTACGAATATAGCTGAGAAACAACAATCATCAGTAATTAGGTAACGAATAGCTACATATTATTTCTCGAAATGAGAAAAACGAGGACTCAAAGAAGAAAAAATGAACGAATCAAACTCGGACGAGAACATTCGTAGTTTAGGCCTACTGGGAATATACCACAAATATCTACCTCCTTGGTGTGAGAATGAGTTAGCTTTGGATTAAAAAAATGTAATACTTATGTAACGAATAGCTGAGAAACAACAATTATCAATTATCAGGTAACGAATAGCTACTATCATTTCTCGAAATGAGAAAAACCTAACGATTTTTTGAAAAAATATTCACGTTTCGTCCGCTGTAATTCGACACCCGTTGGACTTACGAAAAAAAAATAGTAAATTTCGTCTTCTTTAACTTTGATTTTTGTCTTGGGGTCAACCGTTGAGTTAAATCGGAAAACCCGAATTTTCGTATCTTCAATCCAATCGCACGCACCATCCCCAAGGTCGAAAACTTGAATTTTTCGTCAGGGTCCCTAACCTATAATAACATACCTCAAAATCAGAATTACTCCACCTTCGTGGTCTCGGTAGTGTAGTGGTTAGCATATCTGCCTATCAAGCGGAAGGCCGGGGTTCGAATCCTCGCCGGGCCACCGTGCTGGGTAATCACACGTTAAAAGGTAAGGCCTCGTTGATCCATCGCTCGCACAAGTTTCGACTTCTGAGGGTTGACGTTCGTCAGCTGGTTAACGGAAACGAACAATTTTAGGAGAACAATTTTTGCACGAAAAAAACCTTTATTGACTGGAGTATGAGTTTTCTAATGGGCATAAGAGTACAGAGAGAGTACTAGAGGTCATCTTGGACCTCACACCTCTCCATAGCATGGTGAGGAGAACTGCTCCGCACACCTCAGGTTGGCCAAAGTCGGACTCAAGGGGATAGCACACGGGGGGGGGGAACTTAGCCTCTCCCGAAAGCGTACACCTTGCCGATCTCCCAACTGACGAAATCATCAAGAAATTCAGTTTTATGAAACTCTTTCGAACAGAACTGAGTACCAAGATGAGAGATTGGAGCATAGAATCCATTCAAGCACTAGGAAGGAATACCATAACATGGTACACAGACGGGTCCAAAACTCCCGAGGGAACTGGAGCAGGAGTCTATGGGCCTCGCACCAAATACTCCGAGCCCATGGGCCAGTTCCCCAGCATTTTTCAAGCGGAAATTCACGCCATAGAAAGGTGCATTCAGCTCAACCTCGACAGGAAATATCGGAACAAAGAAATTGTGATCGTCTCCGATAGCCAAGCAGCCATCAAAGCGTTGAGTTCCTCTTGCATCAATTCGAAGATGGTTTGGGAATGCCTAGACAAACTTAACGACCTAGGCAGGAACAACAAGGTGACCCTACTCTGGGTGCCAGGGCACGTCGGAGTGGAGGGGAACGAACAAGCAGACATCCTGGCACGAAAAGGTGCATCAACACCACTGATCGGGCCAGAACCATTCTGCGGACTTGGAAGCTCTTACTTCCAAGAAGAACTCAATAAAACGAAAGAAGCAATGAGAGCAACACACTGGGAAAGACTTCCGGGCTGCGGGCTTCTCCTTCCCGGTCCTCTTCCTCCCTTCTCTCCGGTTTCTCGGGGTTTGCTCACCCTGCTTTGGGGGCCTTTTCTGGGAAACTCCAACCCCCCTCTTTGGTTGTTTTTTTTCTCACAATCTTTTGGGCCCTTCCCTTTTTTTGGGGGTTCCCTTTTCCCTTTCTTTTTTCTTGTTTGTTTGGGGTTTTTTATAAACGAACCCCTTTGGTTCCGAGTTGGGGCCTTTTTTTACTTTCCCCCTTTTTTCCCCCTCCCCCTCCCCACTCCCAAATTCCCCCCCCCGCCTTCCACCCAGCTGGCATTATAAAAAAGGAACTTGTTCATCCATCGAATGGACTTCAGACAAACTCACCAAGTAAATGGTAAATACTGTTTGTTTTCATTCTTTTCCCCCTTAGTCCCGGTAACATTTTTCTCCTTTTATTACCTTCCTCTTGTCAAAAATTCAAATTACCCCTCGCCCCCCCTCCCCCCCGCTTTTTTTTTTTTTTTTTTTTTTTTTTTTGTTTGTTAAAACTTGTTTTTCCCCCCCCCCCCCCCCTTTTTTTGTTTTCCTTTTTTTTAAAAACCCCTTTTTTTTGTTTTTTTTTTATAAAAAAAAATTTTAATTTTTTAAAAAAAAAAAAAATTTTTTAAATTTTAAAAAAAAAAATCCCTTCCCCCCCCCCCCCCCCCCCCCCTGATCTAACGACAGGAATGAATCACTTCCCACCTCGGTGTGTAATATAATATTTTGCTGCCGAGGTTTGTGTACTATTTCATTTCCAATCATTCGAAATAATTTAGTGAAATGAACAACGAAAGAATACTCGCATTGTGTTTCAGTAGGCATTGTTAAGACATGAATCTCCCATCAAATGTCATTTTTGATAAGTGACATTTAGCGGAAAGACATACAAAGTTGGTTAGTTCGAACATGAATTGCCGATTTGAGGGTACAATGAAATATGTTTCAGGTGGCAAATATCATTGACAGTTTATACAAGAATATCAAAAAAATTGGATTTCAATGTATGGCTCCGCACCGCCTATATTCCAAATAATATTAAAATCTGGCATATTGATCTGCTCTATTTTTTTCTCAAATACGTATCTGTATGTGCTTTTATATACAATGTATCAAAACATGTGCTCTTCTCGAAGTTCTCCTTATGATTCAATATATAGTTTCGCAAAATCTTTGAGCTATTGTTAGAACAGACAGGTACTGATTAGGAGCAAATATTTTATAGATAAGTATATGCATATCTGTAACAAGGAATTGCATGACCAGACTAATTTTTTTCCGGAGCGAACCATCGAAAGTACACGTATATTGGCTATGAAAGATAAAAGGGTAATTCATTTTGTATCTCGGATTCTTGAGGAAAAACTATTTCGTAACCTTCAGGATTCCTTCCGAATCCCATAGAAGTCGCAAAGAACGTCGCAATACAATACAGTGTGGAGACCCTAAGCTACTACTATTTCTAGATCATCCACACACATATATGTCACCCATGACATTCTGGTTACATTCAAAGTCAATATAACTCAAAATTTTGGGATATTCTCATCAAAATTTTCATTTCATCTCCATTTCATGAACGCCATGAAACAATCAAGAAAGAATTACAACCCAACTGTATTAGAACATAAAACATATATTTATTGAAACTATATATCATACGATAATTTGATTTCCACCGAAGGTATGGGAAATTTCCAAAGTGGATGTGACCTGCGGGATCGAGAAGTGGAAAAAAGGATACCTGGCAATATTTCGTGAGTTTTGAATTCACTCTATTTTTACATTTGAATCCTAGTTTTCGATTTTACGAATGACATCGTTGCCATCTTTGAAAAAGTGATCAAGCTCAATGGAAATAATCGCTTCGTATGGATGCGTAGGGCAAACTTTTCACTTTATATCATTTGGTAAAGTTTCAGAATGCTGGATGGCCTCGGATTTCGATAAAATTGTTAGGGGAGCTTCAGAATATCTAAACATGAATAAAAAGTACAAAAATTCGGCGCGAAAACCACAGCAAGTTCCTTTTCAAAAGGAAAAAAGGGTGAAATTTTAGATTATGTAACGAAAAAATCACTTTTGATTTGTCACTTTACTTACCATTTTCTGTAAGAAAACATCTAAATATATTTTTCTGCAAGAAATATCAACCGAATGTTCATTTATAACGTTCATTCTTTGCAGATTTCCAATTAAAATTTCATTAGAAATGAAAACTAGCTGTATTAATTTTTGGCTTCGATTGAATTGGAGCGACGTTGTCAGATTGTGAATTATATTCAACAATTTCATATTTGAATGATTCGTACAGTTTATTTATTGATCATTCGTGGTGTTAGTTCTAAATTCCAATCAATGAAATCTACTTCATTAATTGATAAATTGTTTCAGATGGGAGCATCTCGTTCTACCCACAGTCTCCGGACATACCCGAATGATTCAACTTTTGCAAAATCCATCCTTGTTGATAGGTTCACAATGAATGTGTTAGGTTAAGTCAGGTTAGTTAGGTTTGGTTGAGATCGATATAATAAAAACATTTGTTTTTCGCAAAGTTAGTTAGGTTTGGTTGGGATAGATTTAATAGAAGTATTACGTTTCACGCGAGTTTAGTAGTTTTGGCAACATCAGATATAAGTACTTGATTTTTCAATTTGGCAACGTTGTTTGAGATTCGAAACAGTCTAGACCTGTCAAAATGACGGTACAAACTATAAACTATATTGCTTGGTCTGTTTCTCACCATCTTAAAATGAAATTAAAATCTTCACTTGGAGGATATATAGGCACATTTTCTTAATAAATTCAAAGAATGGTGTGTGAATAATGTTCTATCGGAAAATCGGGTATGTACACTGACAAAAAAAAGTTCGAGTAGAATTTCGGAATCTGTATTGAGTGCTTAAACATTTTCTTTTCGAAAAAATGACTTTTTCATGGTTTCCGCGCCAAATTTTCTACTTTTTATTCATCCTGAGCCTTTTTAAACGTTCTCCAAAATTTTTGTGGAAATTGGACGCAATCCAGGATTCTGAAACTTTTCCTATCATTTTGTTCTAAGATGTGAAAGAAAAAAGGGGTCTTATACACTGAACATTTACTTTGTTTCTGCTTTAACAAAAGTTGTCTCGAGACGTAAAATAATTTAAGGTTTGCTTATGTGACAGCAGACACTGTCACCAATAGTATTCGCAAATATTCCTAGACGTTTTAACTTCGGCGACCCTCATTTTTCCATGACACCCGGCAACCTTTCCCGTTATTCCCAATGTCTTGATGATCATCAGTCATGATATCTTTTATGTTCATGGGTTCCTTGGTTGTGAGGTATTATTTCGTCCATCTTTTCCAAAAACTATTGATGAGTATGTGAAATTTGCTTGATTCTTTCCGCTAATCCCAGAATTGATTTTTTGTTGTGTTGTTTTGATACATATTTTTGTGTGAAAGCCAGTATAAGTTACTTCGTCCCAGTACTACAGGGAGTTCCTATAAACTCTTGCCAAAAAATAGTTTTCATTTCACAGGTATACTGACGATAAAAAAAATGACTTGGTATGAATAGGTTAATGTTGATCAATAATTTTCTTTGGACAATTTTCCTCTGTGTGGATGATCTGACTTTTTAATTAATAATGTCTACAAGCAGTTCAGGACCGCTATATCGCATGCGTGAGGTTTGTATAATAAGTTATTCGTTTCTGCTGGTCCTCATCAATACCGAAACAAAAGATTTTTCCTCCCTTCGTGATTTTCGCAATTCACCAATCATTTCTTCATCGCTATACTAGAACATTGTGGAAATTCTCCTGAATCATAGGTAAAAAAGAGCCAATCTTCTGGATTGTCGTTGAACCCTGGAAAGTCTCGACGGTCCGTCTAACGTCCCTAGTCACTGACGTTATGGGTGATCAACCATATAATTGAATGATATGTACCCCGACAACATGTTACCGAAACATGATTCTCTGAGCAGACAAAAAACTTATTATCGAACTGAAAGACGCTCACCAGAAAGTGGAAGAAATGGAAAAGACCCGAGGACTACGAAACTTTTTCAGGCTCATGGACAACAGTCAAGCCACAGATTGGTCAGAATTACTATACTTTTGTGAAATCTACCAAAAATAATTCCGAAACTAGTCCTAGGGCATTCTGAACCTTCATAAGTAACAAAACAAAAATACGAAATATATACCTGCTTCTGTCAAATTCAAAAATGAAAAAGCTGATCCTGATTTGATATGTTTTTCTGTCTTTTTCGAACATTTCATTACTATCTTTGAATATTCCTGTGCCTGAACTGCATGAAAATACTATACAGTGCTTCTCTTTGATACCCCCCACCCATTTATTCTTTGAACGGATCAATTAAAAAAATTTAAATTGATGCATAAATACTATATTTTGGAGAAAAATTGACAGATGAAAATTTCAAGATGGCAGCAGGACGCCATCTGAAAAAAAATGGGAAGGGGAATCTTGTGATATATCATTTTGAAGTTCCCGACGAATACTTCAAAACCCTAGAATATGAAGTCAATAACTTCACCTACTACAAAATAGCGAAACATTTGATAATTGCCTGAATACATCGACGTTTAAGAACAGCGAACAGCCTATCCGATATTTCACTTCGAACATTTTCGAAAAGAGTAAAGTCGATATTTCTACAAATATTTATTATTCCCTGCCGTATATTCAATTTCGAAGCAGGTTCACTTTCGTACACCTTTTGCTTCCCATAGCCCAACAAAATGTCTAAATGTGTCAAATCTGGCAAGTGGGCTGGCCATTCCGTAGGACCTCGATGGCCAATCCAACGACCATAAAAAGTATTATCCAAGAAGTTTATTACTTGTCTGGAGTGATGTGGTGGTGCTCCATCCTGTTGGAATAAAAATAATATCCATGTCGATTTCATCAGGATTCACTTGGACGACTTGGATGATTATGTTGAATATATCTCAGAATAACATTTATTATGATAAGTGGCAACATTAGCTGTCAAATATAGGTACTATACTGTTCTGTAGTTCTGTCTTAGAATAAAAAGTAAGTCGTGTGCTGGCTGAATGCTGAACACAGCGAGCGTGTTTTATTTCACGCTCTGCGTAACAGATTAGAGGATCAACAGTAGTTTACAGCATATTCAAATACAGTTCCCCTGTTGAATTTTGTTCAATTGGACATTTTGGAGATTTTTTACGTGGTACCCATCTATTATTAATCGAAAACTAAATGAGAATATGTAAAATGATTGTTGGGATTGCCATATGGCAGAGAAAGTCAACAGTAGCATATTCAAATACAGTTCCCCTGTTGAATTTTGTTCAATTGGCCATTTTGGAGATTTTTTACGTGGTATACATCTATTATTAATCGAAAACTAAATGAGAATATGTAAAATGATTGTTGGGATTGCCATATGGCAGAGAAAATCGAATATTTCTAGAAATATCGGTATTTATGTATTTGTATTCAGGTAATTATTGAATGTTCCACCATTTTGTAGTAGGTGAAGATTAACTTCCTATTCTAGGGTTGTAAATTATTCCTCAGGAGCTTCAAAATGATGTTCAAAAAATAAAAAGGGGGGAAGGGCATTGAAGAAAAGCACTGTATGTCTGCGGGTGTAATAAAGGAGAAGTTTGGAAAGCATTTCTCAACCTGGATGAAAGAAGAGGGCTAGGAGCCGACGGTATCTCTCCCTTTTTGTATCACGTGTTGAAAGTTTGGTGGCTCCACTTCATTATCATTTTCAATATATGCTCATCCACTGGGCATTTCCCTAGATGCGGAAAGTGGCACAGGTTGTCCCAATCCACAAATCTGGTGATAAAAGTAACATTACCAACTACAGACCATTGTCATTACTGAACCATTTCACAAAAAATTTTTGAAGTTATAATAACGAATAATCCGCGTTTTCATGTAAGAGACTCGTTAATCTAAATCAATATGTTTTATTTGGGTAACAGATCAATCGTGACTAACCTGATTCAATTTGTTCAAGTGACCTTGGATAGAATGAACATTGGCCTACATACTAGTGCTGTGTACACGGACTTTTCGAAGGCTTTCGATAAGATTCATCATGTGAGCCTTGTTCTGAAGCTTCGGAATGTCGTGGTGCACGACAACCTTCTCACCTCATATCTTAATGACAGTAAGCAGTATATTTTATGAAGAGCTTTCGATCTGATTGCTAAGAATAACTTTGGCCCTCTGTTCTTTAATATTTTGATCAACAACATTAGCGCCTGTTTTGCACACAGAATTTGAATTATCGATGCGGATGACCTGAAAATATATGAACTTATATCTAATATTACGATGATTATTATCAGAAAATCCAACAAGATTTGAACTCTCTCAGTATATTGTATTTTCTATAATCTTTTTCTGAATTGAATGTTTCAAAATACTTTTCACGCGGAATGCCCTGCCCCCAGTGGAACACCTTATTCAAGTTGGTAACTTCCTGATAAAACACACTACAAAATTGGAAAATTTTCAGATCTCAAACTTACCTTCAATATACATGTGGAGAGAATAGTTCAGAAGAATCAGAATAGTTCAGAAGAATCGAATGACTCGGATTCATTATTAGCACCTTTAATAGTTTCTCGAATACTGATTCTTTAATAACTCTGTGTAAAATTCTATGGTTTGGTCGATATTGGAATATGCCTCTTGCTATCATTTGGAACCAACTTGACAACACTCATAGTAATCAAATTGAAAAGCATCGCAAGTTTTTCGGGCTTGAACCGACTTTTGCCTAGCAGCACATATAGCTATTTTTTGTAAGGATTTTCTGTGATAGGGTGGGTTCAAATCACCTAATACATAGCCTATTCATGATAAATAAATGAATAACAGTTGTCATAAGTTATTCTGAGCTTGAATTTTTGAAAAAAAGTTCCAGTGAAGACAACCTGCCCATTAACGATTTCGCTGAAGAGGCAAAATTGATTTCATTGCATCTTCCCAATGAATTAAAGGTGGAGAAATTCTTGTTTGTATGAAAGTATTGAAAAAAATTGGGGAAACATTCTCAGGTAAGAAAATATTTTCCTACCAACATAGGACATTTTCCTCCCTTCTTAAGGGGTTGAAAATGAAGTCTTCTAGTAAAGTATTAGAAAAAATCATTAATGGCCGTTTGAGTTCAAGTGTTAACCTCTGGTCACCTCTTGACAGCTCACCTCCATGATTTGTATACCCCACGTTAGAGTTTATTCTTCATATTATAACTCAAAATACGAAAATCAGTGTTCAAAATAATATAGTATATGACATGAATCCATAAAGGGATGAAATATATGATATTTGATTTGAAAATGAGCCCAAATAATATTTCCGCGGTATGAGGTTCGAAAGCTTGAACCTCACACCGCGCATGGATGAAATAGGACTCGCATTGATTGCTATTTGCTGTACTCCTTATGGACCATTTACTGTTTTATGAGAGTATATTCGCTATTTCAACCCAAGGGAGGCCAAAAGAACTTATGGTACAAATCAGTGCATTTGCTGATGTTTCATATTGTTTTGTGAGAAGAAAGTCTACCCTATATTTCCTCGTAGAATCTGGTAATGTTTTCTGTAGAAGCGGAATTGCAACTGGAAATAAGATATCAAATAGGTCGGGAAAATCCATATTCCAGATGTATTTCTTGATTGTTGGTCTTTGGAACGACAGCACTTCCACCCTATCCATTTATTTTTTCTCAAGAAGAAATTTCATCAAGAGTATATTCTTTTCCAGACAAATTTCTACCAACCTGATTCTTGCTCTACTAGATGGTATATACTACCCTTGCGTGATATTAGGACGCGCAACCACGATACTTGATGGCTACAGAGTTTACGTCTTCCACTTCAAAGAAGAAACCGAGATACCTGGAACGAATATCATTGGGAACTTGAGGGCACTGCTGCATTGTGAAGTGAACTTCTCTGATGAAAATGGAAGAACATGCACGGGAATAGTGAGGAGCACAGATTACAGAAGCCAAGAGTCTAGTCAACCTATGAATTTTTTTGTTTGTGAATCTAATACTCGTGTGTGTTCGTGGGTTTCTCTGCCATTCATTCATTTAACTAAAGAGCAAGCTCGAGTGCTTTTCTGTTGAATATTTCAAAATAAATAATAATTCCTTTTTCGAATGTCATCACTTTGTTTCATCTCAAGCGGGAGGTTATTGTTGACCAATAGTCCTTTATGGATCATGTATAGTTCTCACGTGGTACATTTAAATTAGTAGTCCCCCTAGTGGGGTGAATGTGAATTTGGTGATGGAAAACAATGAATTGATCAAAATATAAGGGGACATTACCGGACAGTATTTCGAAGATGAATACCATGGTAGGATAGAACAGACGTTCTTTCACAGAAAGCCAATACAGAAGTTCCAACATTGTTGTAGTTGGCGTATATCTGTTACACCTTGAAATTAGGCGCATGCTTCTATATTCTGTAATAGTCGAGTAGCACAGTAATCGAAATGGGGTTGAATGATTGATTTGAAAACTGTAATGGAAGTCTGAAACGCTATTAGCAAGTGCTGACACCGCCAAATAAAATTTTTTTTTAGCAATTTTATTGCGAATATAATTGTAATGTTTTTTTTATTCACTTTTTGATCCACGATGAATACACTACAAAGTGAACGATTTTCAATCACCTGCTGCTCTGTAGCTATACTGAATTCTGTTTATGTTGATTCAATAAACAATGTAGATTCGATACGTCTCAGAAATACTGTTCCTATGTGAGGCAAAGTTTCATCAGATCATTTTCCATTACGGACCTGGATATATTTTCATGTCGTTTGTTAGTTCAGAGTGTTGTGAATATGATGGTATACAAAGTTTGGTTCGAGAAAGGTTTCGTTTGAACCCTCTTCCGTTATTACTCGCCGAGTATGGCCTTGATATTGTACAAACAATTGAAAATTTTGGAATAGTTTTATACACCCCCATAAAAAGCATTCAGTAAAAAAAATCAACTGATAAATATTATTTGTATTCGCGCAAAGTTATACACAGATAATGAAATTTTTTATCGTCTTATATACAAGATTTTTTGAAGTTTGCCAAAAAATATTCCTGAAAATATTCCTTTATTATTTTTGAAGGGTGAAGTTTTGCCTAACAGTTTTTTTCAAGTATCAAGTTTGTTCATGGTGTTCCTTGTCAATTTGACATCTCCCACAAGTTTGTGAAATCGACTACAAGTGATTGCACGAACATTCGTCAAAGTTTACCGAATAAAAAAAAAACCTTTTACATTATATACTGAATCTGAGAATGCACATTAATGCATGCTTATGGGAACTATCAAAGGGGAAAAAACTGTCAACGCTAATGTACCAATTCAGTGTCTAGAAAGGAAGTCAACTGATATTGTATAAATTTAATTGAACTGGGCGAAATTTGATGAAGATCCATATCTACAGAAATATCAGTTTCCTTTATGGTTCTCACTCACAATGGCTATATACAAAACCGCGACACGTGTTTCGCTACACATTAGCTTTTTTCAAGCAGGATAAATAAGGTACTATCCTATAATACAATATTAAAACCATCGTAGGTCCGACGTCCTCTGTAATAAAAAGTAAAGAAAGCGCTGTCGTATACATGTGCAAAACTGCTTCCCGGCTTACATGCCAACCCCTATGGAAAGCTCATGGTATCTTATTAGTAGCCTTATATAGCTTCATATAATACCCACAGCCACAGTAGTAACATATAGACCTGCCTACTCCCACGAGCTCCCAGGTTAGGGACTCAATGATGTCAAACTTTTCACTCAACTGCCAGCCCGCATTAATGAGATCATGGTTCACAATATAGGTTCAGAAAAGCAGTAAAAATGCTACTTTTGATGGAGCCTATTATACAGTTCACGAGTATTTTGATGCCAGAAAGCTGTTTAGACCCACCAGGTCTCATCAGAGACGACACTTGGAGACAGTTTCAGAGATTTACTTCGTAAGGAGTAGATAGTTCGAAATGTTTGTGTTCACGGACCAGCCAAGTGTCACTGATGAGATCTGGTGGGTCGAAACAGCTGTCTGGCATTGGATTTCCCAAATAGCACAAGTACGTCCAGTGGACGTACTGCATATGTACGGAGAGGATGCATTGTACGTATTTAGGACGTACTTTTGTCTCCGACAGACGTACCTCCCTGCGACTTACCGTTTCCGCATAGTCGGTAATCCCAGGTACGTACTTTTCTAGTCCACACAGGACCTGAAATGTACAGAAAGGGGAACTGTTTGGGACATTCCGAAAACGTACATTTTCCATTCTGTATGCGCTATCCCAAGTAGAACAAACATATTTGACCAATATTGGTTCAATATTACGGGAATATCAACCTTATATTGTAGATGATATCAATAGTGGCCACAAAAAAATGTAAACATTCGGCGATATTTGCTCAATATTCGAAAACAACGTAATGATATATCATATGATATCACTTAATGAATCTAAGTTTTCATATTCGGGATTATTCATTTCTTTTTTACCAAATAGTCAAGTTGGAAATTTCACTCATTCACGTGTACTAACCATCTAACCGAATACTTACCTGGAAAAAGACCTGGCTGCTGCGGGGCTTGAACTCTCGACCTTTTCTATGGAGATATCATTGTCGACCACTGTTACGCTCTACGGCACGGAGAGAATTGTTTTTAAGAAGGAGTTGGGTGCTATAGATGTGATGACTTCAAGTTAGTTTTGTTCGAGATAATATTAAAATTTCAGAAAGTTCAGTAACAATGAAAATATATTCGAAAAAACACTGAAGGATCACTGTCTCATGTGATGGCGGTTTTGGAATATCAAACTTGCTGTGCAAAAAATTCTGAATGTAATTTTCTGGTATTTAAATTCACCACATGTCGATGTTTCAATTTTTCCAATTTTTTTTAGGAATAATTCATTATAAATATTCCATTACCAATATTGATATATGTATGAATAATACACTAAGTGATCACTCTCAAAATCCCAATACCCCTTGAACCGAAAGGGACCCAATACATACGTACTTGGGAGGTCCAAACAGTGTGTACATACTAACAGAAATGTAGAAAATGAAAGGAACCCAATCCGTACGTACTTGGGAGGTCCAAACAGTATGTACAAAAAAGTACGTCAACGAGACGTCCAGATAGTATGTACATACGATTTCCAAAAATGTACGTCATTACTATTATGTCCCGCAAACGTTTCGAAACATACGTATCTGAAAGGGACTCAATATGTACGCACCTGGAAGGTCCAAATAGTACGAACATAGTTCTTCCAAACATGTACGTAAATGATACGTCTGAGCAGTACGTACATGGGATTCACAAAAAAACACGTCATTGGTATATCCCTAATTCATTCCGAAAAGTACGTACCTGAAGAGAAGTTAATGTAAACGTATCAGGGACACTTAATAAAGTACGTACATAGTACTTCCAAGCATGTACGTTTTTATTACATTCCGATTGGAACGGGACCAAGTATGTACCTACATGGGACGTCTAACCAGTACATACATGGTACATCCGGTAATGTACGTTCTTCGAATGTCTCCTATCCGTCCCGGGACGTATCGACGTAACTGGGATATAAATGGTTCGTCTTCAGGACGTCGTGTGCTATTTGGGTTATGAATGCAATCATTTCGAACATGGAAGTTCGGATTCCTCCCATACATATCTTTTGAATAGCCCTGTATATCATATATAAATTATATATATATATATGTATATATATATATATATATATATGTATATATATATGTATATATATATATATATATATATATATATATATAATATGCGGAATTGGTATTCTGGGAGTTTATCCGTTGGTTTGTCGGTATTAACTTTCGACGTTTCGCCAACATCTCAAGAATGTTACTGCTCCTACTTGGTGCTAGCAACTGTTATTTGAAAAACTTCTGCCAGTTTTTACATGATTTCTCGGTCGTAAATTGTAGCCGATATGATCCGATTCCTCAGCCGTCGGATTGATTATGGTTGTCGGACCTTTGGCTAATGACTGTTCAGGTAATAACGGTCGGTCTGGTTTGTGGTGACCTGCATCCACCGAAGGACAATTTCCTGAACTGTTTTTCTTTTTGTTGATGAGGGCCCTCCAGAAATTTGGAATATTTTGAGAGTCGTCTCTTTTGTTTATTTCTCCATGTTTTTCTATCTCGATGGCTTCTCTAATTTGGCGTGTTCTAAAATGGTTCACCTGCGACGTTCAATTCTGTGACGTGATGTGGAAAGTCTCCTCTTTCTTCGATAATTGACAAAGCTTCTTGAATGACGAAACACTGCATGATGAATACTTATTTCATATTCAACAACAGATTCTACAAACAGATTGAAGGAGGAGGATCAATGATTGTTGGCTTCTGAATAAAACACTTCATTTAATATAAAATGAAGAACAACTTCGGATTATGTTTTTTTCATGTTAACCCCCTTGAAATTGTCTGCCTCATTTATCATTCATTGTAAATTCACCTCAGTTTCACATTAAATATTGCTGGCTTCGGAATAAAACACTTCATTTAGAAAAAAGAATAACTTTGGATTATTTTTCTCCATATTAACCCCCTTGAAAATGTCTGACTCATATATTAGTAATTGTTGAATTACCCCAATTTTACATCAAAGTTTGTTGGCTTCTGAATAAAACACTCCATTTGGGCCATATTTTTTGCATTTGTCCTCTATGCGCAGTACCTGGTGTCCCAAGGTAGGTCTAGCCAACCCATACTCACCCTCGCCAATCATCTACCCAAGATATGCATTATAGCAAAATTTCAAGGTGAATAAAACACTTCATGAAACGTTCGTCAGCAGCTCTTGGAATATAGTGTCGTTAGAACACAGTCGTTTAAATCACAGAAAAACATTCTTGTCGCTTGAAGGATGAAAGAAATACATGTTTTTGAAAAATGTCTATTTTTCAACTTCAACGCCCTTTATCTCAGAAACTAGTCATAGAATTGAGTTGGGCCCATGAACCCTATTGTTCAGGAAGTCGTCAACTACAATATACTAACAGTTCATGGAATTTCGAAGCCCATCTCCTCATAAGTCGACTGCCTGGTCCTTTCAAAGACATCAATCAGCTGCGTGTTACACGTAAAAGCGTTCCCTACACCCGAGGGGCACAAGTTCCCGAGCCTTGCTTGTACTGTATCTTGGAACCCCGGACAATACAGAATCAGAAACCTTCGAAATTCCGGATGATCGACAACTCGAAACTTCGACATCATTGTAGATCAGATCAAATCATCCTACTGACGACTCACCTCAAAGACTATGCAATTAAAATTAGCTTGGGAAAGATATATTGGCCGTTATGGATCGGATACCCGGACACTTCGATTCGAATAACAATAACAGAAGTCATATTATATTCCAGTGTGTCATGTTACTCAATTTCACTCTTTTCATGAAATATAGTGAACGATTCGTGTACAATTCAGTGCTCTTTGTTGAAGAAGAATCTCCTGAAAACATTCGGTCACCACAGGAAATTTGCAGAAATTAAGAGATATCAAAATCTACAGTTGCCAGAAGTTTGAAAAAAAAAAAATCAATTGGAGTCTTATTGTATTATGGATAATAACCTTGTCGAACCATATTTCTTCAAAAGAGAATTTACTGGCCGAGATCTTTCTCGATTCCTCAGAGGAGACTTCCCTGGTTCAATCGAACACCTACCTAATCACATAGAAGATGAAATGTGGCTTGAGTTAGATGCGGCACAGGCACATTTTTGGTAGGAATGCATGGGGAGTTAGCTATAATGTTTCCAGATAGGCAAATTAGACGGGGAGGACTATTCCTTGGCCGTCGAGGTCACCAGACATAACGTCAACGAATTTTTCTTCATGGGAAACAGTAACATTGGAGGTTTACCGTACTGCCACTACTACACAGGAAAATATAAACATAAGAATTCGTGATCCATTACAACGAATTGCGCTTTTTCATTTGAGTCGCACGAGAAAAAACTTTTTGGAAATATTCAGAAAATCTATACAAGGTGAAAAACATTGGAAATGTATTATGAGTGATTGTTTGTCGATTCTTTTGTTTCAAATTTCAACTGTTCAACATTCATTTATTTCTTTAATTTTTTTGGGAATATTTTGAATGAGGGAATAACTAATAATTGGCATCTCCGAATAGTTAATTTAATGCAGAATGCAAAGGGATATATCAGGGGTTCCATCTGAAAAATCGCATAATATTTGGCTGAAGTTGATGAAAATCGAAATAATATTTCAAGCACCCTGTGTGATTATATATGTTTCCCAACAATTACATGTTAATAACCGAATTTCAGCGAATTATGGTTCCATTGTATCGACAGAAAAACAAAATGGTTCCTCCATTTGAGAAATTATATAATTAGATCTCAGAGAAAAATACAACACTCGGTACATCTGAAACTTATTTGAAAATTTCCCTTCCTAGTGTCACCATAGGTATAAGAGAGTCTGGAATTTTACTTGATTTCATGATTTTTTTTCATTATCATTATTATTTTTGTAAGAGATTTCGAACATAATTAGGACGTACTATAACTTTCATTCGAAACATCTTTTACATATTTTCGTTTCATCGGTACATCGAGAAAATACGCCCTTCATCTATGATTTTCTGGTGTAGACCACGGCAAATTAGAAAAACATCCAATTGTTCTTGTTCGACAGAACAATGTTCGTTATTTACTCTTCCTTAGGGTACCCATAAGGAAAACAATTTCTAGAAATGTTTCTGATTGTCATAAATTTCAGTTTTTCATTACTTGAAGGCAACAAGGGTAAAATTTCATTGTTAATAAATATTGTTATTTGAAAAAATGTTGTACTAAAAATAGTTTCGTTTACATTGGTGTTAGACTATCTCCTGAATGGATTGAAAGTCATTATTGTGTGGTGAATGAATGTTTCCTGCGTAGATTTTATATATATATATATATATATATATATATAATACTATATATATTCATCGGATGAGCCTTGTAGAAGAAGCAATTGTGTTGAACCCCAATAATTTCGAAAATACAATGCCAAGACTTTCTTCCATAAACAGTCTTTCATAAACCTCATTGTTCTACCAATATCGAATAATGTGACTGATGGGTTCAGAAAACAGAAACCAGACTTTCAGAGAGCTGATAATTGACCCACTTTATGGCGGTCACGTAGTCATAAAAATTCATTACTAACCATCAGAACCGGATTCAAATGTGGTTGAAACATACAATAAACATAGGTAAATTACTCGATTCCTAACCACTGATATCCGTATATAAATTATATCAATTGATGGGTATATTATAATTTCGGTTTTTGAGAAAAAAATTGGAAAATACCAGTCTGGCTGGTTAAGATTCCAGCGATCTAAATATTTTCACTTGATGTCTTCAATGTCACAACCGCGAAGGATATCAGATGAGTTACATGTGAAATTGTGTTTTATTGAATACTGGTACTACAGGATCTCAAACATTTCTGAACCCTTGCGCTCCTAAAACTTGGCAGAATTGTGGTGACTTTTTTTATTTGATCTCCTCGCTTTTATCAAGACCCAATATTTTCTGAATATGAGCAGTTATTTGAGTCTTATAACAACAACAAAAATTAGTGATATAGGAATAGAAGAATGCGTGTGTATGGGTTATGTTGGTCCTGGTAGTATTTAGCTTTCGTAAAAAATATATTGGGTTAAGGAAGGTGTATCATATTTTTACAAACAATGAGGCGAGGAAGCTGGGGCTAGTGGTTATGAACCATAGCATTTTACTAACTGGTACTCGAATGGATGAATGTGAGAAAAGTCATGTGAGTTTGAAAAGCACATCAGACTCTGCCATAGGCGGCGATTGCGATTTGATGTTATACACGATACAGGCAAGGTAGAATCTAAAAATATTATTGTAATTATATTGTAACACATTTTTCAGAAATAACATAAATATTGTTACGATTTATCCTTGGGTTCGTTGATTAAAACTCCAAACAACACTTCACTACTTTTATTGCAACTTTCTATCACAACACAATACAATACAACCGCTTAAATTGCTCTGCAAACTTTCCAATGCTCCGTACTAAAACCCTCTGTACTAAACATTCTACTGTCGCAATGAGTGACCCCCGTTTATATAGCCGCTCACACAGTGGAGAATCCTCCAGACAAATCCCAATAATCGAATATTCTGGGTGAGCCGCGATAACGCAGGTACAATATTTCCTTGAACCGTCACACCAATTTGCATCCATAGGCGGCAGGGCCGGCGCCAGGACATTTCGTAACCATATTTTCTTGAATGTGTTTACAATCTTCCTTGCTGAGTGGTATTGGTTCGGACGGAAGAAATCAATGAAATACGGCTCCCAAATCCAAACAAAACAATGGTAGTATGGTGAAAAAAATGTTCAATGTTGAATGTCGATCTGTTAAATCAAACACCGAGAGAAAGGCTCCAAATAAACTGGTGTATTTACCACAATTTTAATTGTGACTATCAAATGTTCAATTTCCACCTTCAAATCTCAGTCTTTGCTACAATTAAAAAAAGAAACTTCACACTTGAGTCATATTGCAGTTATTGAAGTTCAAATTCCATAATCAATGTGTACATTCACGTCAAGAAACTGTTCGATTGTTACAGATTGAATAATTAGGGTGGGGGTATATTTCCCTCCTGAATGACTGCTCTTGTGTCGTTTGCAATTCGGTTTCACTCGAGTTTTTTGAGCTCGGTCAGATCAGTTCGCTTGTCCGCTAAGTTCAGTGTTCAGTAGTTCAGACCTTTTTCCTGTATGTTCTGTTGTTCTTTGTTCTGTTTATATTAGAGAGAAGTATGTTGAATGAAGTATGTAAAATCAATGACTAGACATTTGTTTGCTCATGAAGTTGATTCAAATAACTGGAAAAAATGAAACTGAAGAAATTGAAATTAGTATAATATTATCATTCCAAAGGACCTAACTGTCTATTACTCATTGTTAGGACTTGAATTTATCCCTACTGTGTTAATGAATTAAAAACTATTCGGTTCAATGCCCTTCAGTTGATTCTTTGTTTTGCAATTTAATAATCTTTTACAAAATATAGCATCAAAAGATCGACATTTATTTTCTAGTTTTATAGTTGGTTCAGTTTATATTCGACTACTGTGATACTAGAGGTGAAAGTAATCTGTTTATTGTTCAGTTGATTCTTTTATAACTTCATAGTGTCCAAAAGTATCATGCAAGTGATTGATATTTCATATAATTTATAAAATAAATGAGTACCCACTTGAAACCAGCTTAGTTCCTTTTATAATATATTCATAATACTATTGAACGTTATGCGCATGCTCCTATATATATATATATATATATATATATATATATATATATTGTCACCCTCTTTTTGTTTCCTCCTTAGTTCTGAATAAACTAATATTGATGAAAGTGCAAAGGGGTAGCTTTTTTTGCGTACGGCAATCAGTGTGTTAGGAGAGCTCCGGCCGTGGGTCTTATATTTTCTTGAAAAGGGCGCCACTTGATTTTGATGTATTTAAAAACAAGAAACAAAAAGAACTTTGTTCGGTCAAAATTTATAATGTTCGAATCGCTCAAAGGTAAGAACAATCCAGAACTATCCTGGGAGGTATAAATAAAATAGACAAAATAATATATAACACAGCTCTGGACGGTTTTTTTACACACACAGATATCAGTTGACGCCGCTGCAGCTGCAGTAGTATCTTACAGGGGATTTTCTATCCCAAGGATCAAATTTACACTAAACGTTTTTAGTACTTTAAACACCGGCACGGTTTTTTTTTTATACCAAACAAAATCTTAAAAATATCTGAAATGAATGTGATGACGAGAATATAGAATAATAATTGATCATTCGAATTGTGTACTCTCTTGGAACGGCAACGAAATGTTCATAGCTTGATAAACTGGATATCTCTCACCAAATTTCCGGGCTCTATCGTATCGGAAAATTTCAGTTACTGGAAGGCGGACTGTGCAGTCTAAAACCCCAGGAGTTCTATCAAAAAACCATATCGAGTATTTCGTTTGGGAGTTGAAAAAAACAACAGGCCCCGCTTCAGCTAACTGATTATTTATGTAATGGCAGGATGGAGATCAGGGCATTATCTGGCAGGCCTACAGAACTATTTGTACCCTGCATGTGTTTCGGGTCTTCTTTATGGGAACCGGCAGATCTCTCTCTTCAAGAGGAAGGCTCCCACACAAAAAGAACAACGTTACAAATATGTGAACGGACGGAAATCAACCGAAATATCAGAGATCGGGGAAACTCAAATGGCTGCTATTCGTGCATTTTTCTCTAGTCGTTGGCTCCCTACCTCGCCTCACTACCTCTCAATCTTCCGAAACTCGTTCTTTCGAAATTTCTATTTTGAAAAAACTATATTCATCAAAATTCGTTGTTCGCGCCGTGACGTATGAAGCTGCTATGGCTTAGCCAATCAATTGTTGGCTACCGTTGACAAATGAATCCAAACGGCCAAGCGCTGACTTCAAACCAGCTGGACTGTCAGTTGCTATCTGTTTTGACATTACTTTAGAGATGTCGGCGATTATAAACACAACGAAAATGCCTGTTTGTTTGCATAACCCTACTCCGATTTGAAATAATTCTATTTGATGGTAAGTAGATAAATTTTACCAATACTTGATCGAAAAATTTCATTTTATTATTCCACTCGAAATACTCATTTCTCTGTTTGTAACTCATCTTTGTTTCAGACTACATCACTCCAGACTTCAAAAATCGTAAGCCAGCTTCCAGAAATCTACCGAAACGATCAATGGGAATATCTTGATAAGGAAACAAACTGTAGGCGAGTATAAATCAACTGCCTAGTAAAAACAACTCAACAAAACGATTGGATGCAACAAATAGATGCAACAAATAGATGCCAACAGTGGCGGAGCTACCAGGTGTTTGAGAAATCGAATGTTCTGAAAACGATTCATGTGATGATTTTCGAATAAAGATGATCTTGAGTTGTTTGTTATGAAAAATTGAAATGTGTCTGAAAACAGAAATTTTCATGTTACAATCACCCCCTCCTTAGAAAAATTGTTGCGTAAAAGCGACAATTTTCGTATGTTTATAATAAGAATAAACTTTGACCTTTTTGGTTTTTTTTTGTTAGACGAGAGCTCTCTTACAACTAACCTTACCTTACTTAGTAAATTTAGTTAGTAAATTTTCTTACTATAACCTACCAACTATGCGAAATCCATGTAGCATGAAAATTTCTATGAAACTATTTCTAATATATACAAATATTTACACTTCAGCATCAGATCCCACGTCATTTGATGACACGTCGGTTAAAGAACCAAAATATGGTTTCAAATTTTGAATGTGCCACTCTCCGGCACGACTATCATCTTCATTCTGCAAGACATAAACTAATTTACTTTTCTTTCCGACTATTGTGCTAAGAATGTATCTTGGCGCTAATTTTTGACTGAAATTACGCGCGGCATTCGACAAAACAATATTACGTCTCCATACTCTATCTCCGATGAAAAACTCTTTTTCTCGCCTTCGTAGATTATAATACTTCGCGTTCTTAGAATATGCCAAATTTAATTTCTTTTCGACTTCCTCGTATACATCTTTGAGTTTTCCCAAGTTCTCAAGCCAGTTTTCCCTAGAGTCAGTTGGAATATTCTCCGAATTAAATTTCCCGTAGTAATCTCCTCTTCAAGGTATGACGCGACCGAAATTCAAAAAGGCGGGGCTATAGCCGGTTACTTCATGAATAGCCGTTCTGAGAGCGAATCCTATTTTCCCTAATTCTTCATCCCAATCCTTGTGTGAATTTCCTATGTAACTTCTAATAGCCGTGCATATATTTCGATTCGAACGCTCAACGTAGTTTGCTTGAGGATGGTAATATGGGGTATACGAAATTTCGGAATCGTAATCCTATACTAATTTTTTCATCGCCTTACTAATCAACTGTTTACCATTATCGCATATAATTCTTTGTGGGACGCCATATACAAGGAAAACTTCGTTTTCAAGAAACTTTAGAATAGAAGGAGATGTGGCTTGTCTCAAGGGAAAAATCAACGGATATTTCGTGAACCAATCGCTGATAACTAAAATGTATTGAAATCCATTTTTGCTCCTGGGTAAAGGTCCCATTAAATCGAGTGCAATCACTTGCCAGGGGAAACGCACTTTCTTTTCGGTTCCCATTAAACCGTATTTAGCATAGTTGGGAGATTTTTGGGAAGCACACGTCTTACATGATTTCACATAGTTATAAATATCTCGCCTCATTTTCGGCCAATAATATGATATCTGAATTCTTGAAAATGTTTTAACATATCCTGCATGTGCAGCGGTGGGCAAATCATGGTTATCTCGAATTATGCGGCGTCTCTGATGTTTGGGGACCAATAGTTTCCACTCAGATAAATTAGTGTCCATAGGCGATTTGGACGGAATAAATTTATACACGTAATCTGATTCTACCAACCACTGAGGATAGGAATTTGGCGATTCCAAGATTTTTGATCGCATTTTCTTATAAAAAGAATCTATGTCATTCAGATCAATGGTATGAGCGCTATTATTATCTAATTTAGCTAGGAAAGAAAGTTCATCTGATGGCGGCGGATCTACGGGGTTACGCGACAAAGCGTCTGGAACGACGTTAAATTTGCCTTTCCGGTGTATTATCTCGAAATTGAATTGACTCAGTTTCACACTCCAACGTGCGAGACGACCTGAAGGGTCCTTCATATCAAATGGTGATTTCAGTGCAGCGTGATCGGTTATCAAAGTAAAACTAACTCCCTCAATATACGGTCTGAACTTTTCGCAAGCGAAAACACAGGCGAGGCATTCTTTTTCGGTAGTAGTATAGTTTCTTTCACATCTAGAGAGGCTTCTAGAGGCAAAAGCTATGACTTTTTCGGTACCTTCCTGAATTTGAGTAAGGACACATCCCAAACCGGTATTTGAAGAATCACATTGAATACAAAATGGAACATCGAAATTTGGACTACTCAAAATCGGGGCGGTTATAAGAGCTTCTTTTACAATGTTGAATGCTTTGTTTGCTTCCTCTGACCAAACAATTTTTTGTCCCTTTTTTTTATCGTGTAAGAGTTGGTTTATTGGAGCCATTATGGTTGAAAATTGAGGAATGAAACGACGGTACCACCCACACATACCAACGAATCTTTTGATCTCGGTAGTGTTTTGAGGTATCGGAAAATTAACAATGGCCGAAACTTTGTCGGGATTCGTTCTAAGTCCAGTTTCGTCAACTACGTAGCCCAAATATTTCAGAGATGGTTTCAAAAAGACACATTTTTCAAAATTTATTGTAAGATTAGCTTCTCGTAACCGATGTGCAACATCCTTGAGCAGGCGAATATGTTCTTCAAAATTTTTCGAAACTATGATTAGATCATCTATGTAAACAAAAACGAAAGGTTCTAACTCAGGTCCAAAAATTGCGTCCATCAACCTCTGTTGACACTGCGCGGCATTTGATAAACCAAACGGAACGACATTGAAATGGAATAAACCTCTGCCCGAGACAGAAAAAGCAGTTTTCTCTTTTGATTCTTGATCTAATGGGATTTGCCAGAAAGCCGATTTTAAATCAATAGAAGGGATGTAACGGGCATCTCGTAACAGGGCTAAAATCCTATCTATTACAGGCAACGGGTAGCTATCTTTTTCTGTCAAAGAATTCAGTTTACGACCATCAAAACAGAATCTGAAATCTTCATTCGATTTATTTACAAGTAGTACGGGAGATGACCATTCGCTACTGGACGGTTCAACAACGCCTAGTTTCAACATCTTATCTAACTCCTTATTCAAATGTCCGAGCATATATGGCGACATTAAATATTGCCTTTGTTTAACAGGATGGGCACCGCCGGTATCGATTCGATATACAATTTTATTAGTTCTGCCTAACTTTTCACTATTACCTGCAAGAGCTTTATACTCAGCCACAATATCGTTCACCATTTTCAATTGCTGGGTATTCAACTTACTGATGGTTTGAATATGAGTTTCAACTCGATAAGTGTTATCCTCAGATCCAATAGAACAAATATTGATATCGCGAGCATCGAAAATTTCCCAAGAATTATCATGAAAGTTGATTCTCAAACCAAAATTTTTACAAAAATCACTACCCAAAATGATCGAGCATTTGAGAGACGGAACTATCAAAAACGAAACTAATTTGCAAATATTTTCTATACATACGGGTAAATCAACGACTCCAGAAACGGATTGCTTAACACCATCAGCTGTAGCGACAAACTTACAGCTTGAAACTTTCACATCAACTCCAGATAAATTCTGAAAATTGGAAAAATCTTGTCCTAAAATCGAATGATTGGCACCTGAATCCAAAAGGGCTGTGATTTTCTTACCATAAATATCCACATCAATATAAGGCCTGTTATCAGATACAATCTTCGTTAAAACTGGAGCTGTAACTGGGTTTTTTAAATTTTTCAAAAAAGTTTCCGCGAATTTCAGATGGGATTGTTGCTCTAAAGAAATACTATACGGTCCTGATTCGGAAGTGGCATTAAATTTTCGGAGCAAAACATCGCCACCCAAATGTGCCCCTACTGATCGTTTCCCGAACACTTTTTACATTGCGAACTGATAACGCCCGGATTTCCACATTTGAAGCAAAACTTTCCACGCTTGAGCATACATGACTGAAAGGTATGGTTTGGTCCTTTACAATTCCAACAGTAAACAGTACTACTTTTTATATTACCTGACTGATTATTTGAATTTGAACTGCCCTGAATTTGTCGAGTACTAACATAAGCGTCCACTCTTTGTCTAGAATTTGAATCCCTATTGAATCTTTTTGAATTAACGTTAGATCTGTAACTGGTGTTTCTGACAAAATCATTATTTTTACTGGAATAGCTTGATGTACTTGGTTCGCTTTCTAATGTTACACTATTGACTTGATGTTTTCTTGATGTATTTTTAATCTGAGTATCTTTGAAAACTGATTCTAAAATTTTCGCGTCATGTAGGAGTTCATCCAAGGTTTTATATTCATTGAGCGCTGAACGAGATACGTATTCCGGTTTTAAATTTTTCTGAACCCATTTAATTCTAGTTACCATAGCTGGTGGGCTACTCAAACGGTTGAACATGGAGTCCATAATGGCACCAAAAATAACTACTGACTCATCCTCGGATTGCTTTCTATTTTTTATTTCCTGCCATAACTCCTCATCATAATCTTTATCAAGAAAATCAACTTCCAATCTTTTAACAAGTGAATCCCAACATTTCACATTACCTGATTCTTTGATATGTCTGAGCCATAGGAGCGCTTTACCTGAAAATAAATCTATCGCGGATTCGAATAATTGTTCTTTCGTTACATGTCTAGCCTCAGCTAACTCACTAACTCGTTCAAGAAAATTCCTAACACCTAAACCTTTTTTTTCGCCATCAAATTTGATGTTCCATTTATAAATCGATACGGCTTTCAAAGTTTCAAGGTTAACTGCTGGCGGTGGTGGTTGCAAAAAGGTTGAAGACATATTAAACTGTGCGTTACATTGGGGGTTAGGCTCGATTACTTTATCATCAATATCGGATTCTAAAGTTAACACTGTGGCGAAAGCTTCATTTTTGAAATCCACTTGTTTTTTGACCAAAACATCTACTGGCATTCGTTTTATTCTCTCGGTAACATGACAAAGTCTAGATTTCAGTCTCTGATATAAAGAGTCCTCTGTCGAACCCTCGAAATCTGGAATTAACAATTTTATGCTATCGATTGTATTATTAACAGCAGTTTTCTCATTACTGAAATCATATTCAACATCGGGCACCACAGGAGAATTACTTCTCAAAAGCTTCGACAATATCTTTCTTTTATCGTTCGTATCACGTGTAGTTACAACACCTCGTATACGGAGCTCATAGTTCATGTCATCGACGAGTAAATGTTTGACCCTCATATTATTAGCCATATTCCGTGAAAATTCAACTAAGTATCAGTTATTATAACGCATCAGTGAATTGCACTACTGGTACCCAAACAATCACCAAACCGTATTGGGGACAACCGGTATATAGTTTACATCAACAGATCACGGGATTGACAACTCATAGAAAAAGTGAGTAAATAAAAATCAAAGAATTTGTTCAATATGTGAAATCCTGCAGAAAGGTGTTTTTTTTTGTTCGAGAGCTCACTTCTATCTGTTTCTTTTTTATATATATACAAAAAATGTGAACAAATGGAACAGATAACAGCCAAAGTAAATCTTTTTGGTTTCATACAAATTTCAACCACGGGTTTCAATTCAAATGTATTTCAACATGAAAATTTCGATAGGAACGGACACCAAACGATACGAGAATATAAATGTAAAATATAAACTCGGTTCCAATAGAAGTACACAATTCTTTATCAGTAAAAAGGGCCCTCACGTTGCGTCGCCAAATTTGTCACCCTCTTTTTGTTTTCTCCTTAGTTCTGAATAAACTAATATTGATGAAAGTGCAAAGGGGTAGCTTTTTTTGCGTACGGCAATCAGTGTGATCAAAGAACGTAAACTTTCACGGCCGGAGGTGACTGCTTCTTGGGTGTTTTCCGGGTTTGATGGCCGTGGTCCACAGGTTTTTATTCCTGACGTTTCGCCTACGACTATGGTAGGCATTATCAAAGTCTGTGAGGTAACGGACGCAATGATCTCGTTCTCACAGTAGATACTACTTTATTGACGTTATGATCGGCTTTATACCTGTTCTCCTGTTCGACGTCCGATACTATCGTGTTGGAAATGGGCGTGGCTTGTTTCCTCTTGACTGGTTTGGGTCGTGTGTGCTTTAGAGCTGGTAACCAGACTTTGTTGATGTGTATGCCTTCTTCTTTTCGGTTGAAATTGTCTTTATGTTTGTGAATCTCTATCGCTTCTCTGTGTAACCTGGGATAGTAGCTCTGCGTTCTGTCAATCACTTCCGTTTCGTCAAATGCAATCGCGTGATTGCCTTCTCCGAGTGCATGCTCGGCTACTGCCGACTTGTCTGACTGTCCCAGGCGACAATTTCTCTTGTGTTCGGAGAGCCGTGTCTTGATGCTTCTTTTAGTGGTTCCAATGTAGACTGATCCACAGCTACACGGGATCCGGTACACACCTGGTGTTTCCCACGGCTCTCTTGGATCTTTGGCTGACCTTAGACTATTTCTAACGGTTCGTGTTGGCATCAGTATTGCTTTCACATCGTGTTTTTCCAGCGTTCGTCCTATGCGATCTGTCACACCTCTTATATATGGCATAAAGGCTTTCCCTACAACAGGTTTATTAACAGTTTCCTTCGTGTCCTCTCTCTTGGGTCGTATTGCCCGTTCGAATTCGGCTTCACTATACCCATTCCCTTTTAACGCTTGTTTAAGGTGGTCCAGTTCCTCAGGGAGGTTTTGTGGTTCACAAATGCGGCAGGCCCTCTCCACTAATGTTTTAATTACACCTCTCTTCTGGCGTGGTTGGTGGTTGAAGTTCTTGTTCAGGTATCTGTCTGTGTGAGTGGGTTTCCTGTATACTTTATGCCCCAGTGTCCCATTTTCCCGTCTGTTCACCAGCACATCCAGGAAAGAGATTCTCCCTTGGGTTTCCAGCCCCATTGTAAAGTGAATTTTAGCGTTAATCGAGTTCAGATGAGACAGAAATACCTTTAATTGTTCTTCTCCATGCTGCCACACCACGAATGTGTCATCAACGTACCGCAGCCAGCAATATGCTTTCAATATTGCTTGCTCTAAGGCACGCTGTTCGAACTTCTCCATGAAAAAGTTTGCCACCACAGGGCTCAGCGGGCTGCCCATTGCAGTACCGTCGGTTTGTTCATAGAACACACCGTCCCATTGGAAATATGTCGATGTCAGACAGTGAGCGAACAGTGTGGTTATATCTGCTGGGAATACCTCTCCAATGAGCTGTATTGTTTCCTTGACCGGAACCATCGTGTATAAGGATACTACATCGAAACTCACTAGTATAATCAAAACAACGGACGAAATTCCGCCTCATACAAAAACGTACAGATATCCGTACATTCATAAAAATAAATTCCAACGACACCTAGAAGAAATGCTCGACAAAAATATCATAAGACCGTCATGTAGCCCATGATCGTCGCCAATATAGATAGTGCCAAAAAGCTAGATGCTTCGGGCAAACAGAAATGGCGATTGGTCGTAGACTACCGAAAGATAAATGAGAAAACGATTGATGACAGATACCCGATCTCCAACATCACGAACATACTTGACAAACTTGGTGGGGCTCAATATTTTAGAACATTAGATCTCGCTAGTGGATTCCATCAGATCGAAATGAGCGAATGCTCAATTGAAAAAACTGCCTTTAATGTAGACAACGGCCAATACGAATATCTCAGAATGCCGTTCGGGCTGAAAAATGCTCCGCCTACCTTCTAACGGTAATGGATGAAATCCTAAAAGACCTACAACCTAAAGTTCATAGGGTCTACATGGACGACATAATTATCTTCAGCACTGGATTTCAAGAACTTATCCAAAATTTGAAATTAGTTTTAGAAAAATCACGAGTATCTAGGCAAAAAACCCAATTAGATAAATGTGAATTTTTGCGAAAAGAGGTAAAATTTTTAGGGCACATCGTTTTAAGAGATAGCATGAAACCAAATCCAATGAAAATTGAAACTATCAAAAAAATTTCCGATACCGCGAACGCAAAAAAAATCAAATCATTTTTAGGCCTCCTCCAATATTACAGAAAATTAAAAAAATGCTAGAATTACTAAAACAATGACGTCATGTCTGGAAAAAGATCGAAAGATTGAACATACTAAGGAATTCATTCAATGTTTCGAAACCTGTAAAAAAAATTGACCTCGGAGCAAGTACTAACGTACCCCGTCTTAGAAAAAGAGTTAGAACTTTCGATCGATGCTTCTAATTACGCGTTGGGTGCCATTCTATCTCAAAATGGGCATTCTGTTTGCTACGCTTCTAGGACTTTGAACCCAGCTAAAAACAATTTCTCAACTATAGAGAAAGAATTACTCGCTATATTATGGAGTTGTACTCTGAAATAAATGTTTTGGAAATGACGTCGACCGACGTTAACTTGGACGACTTTGACGAAGTAATCGAAAAGGAATTTGAAAACTCGAATAACCTTTCAAATTCAGATAACGAAAATATCGAAGATTTCTTGAAAAACGAAACATTCATCGATATACTAGGTGTCAATGAGAAAAGGAACCTAAAATTAATACCTTTTTCGACATTTAGATAAAGCCACACTTGAAACCCCCTATAGAAACAGACTTAAAAACAAAAAATCATACAACTCTCGAAAATCCAATATTGACAATACCCATAGTCGATAGATCACTGAATACCTACAAAAATTGTGATGACATGCGGAGACACAGGCGAACTGAATTTCCGACAGAAAAAACTATTTGGATATAACCGATTATACGTGACCTTTCCAAAAAGCGACCTTGTAAACCAAATAAGGATTTTTGCAAAATAATATTTCAATCGGAAACAAAATAATGCTCTATATTTCGAAAACTCTCAACTCCCAGAAATATTAACTGTAACTATCAGGTCATAGAGGAATAAACGAGGTGAACACCTCGTTAGGTTCGCAATACTATTGGCCAACCATGTCCGTAGATATTGAAAATTATATTAACAGCTGCGAGACATATCTTGAAAATAAATGCGATAGAAATCCACCTGTCATAAAATTCAACCTGACTCCGACAGCATCCAAACCATTCGATTATATTCATATCGATGTTTTTAGAACTTCTAATCACGCGTATTTGACAATTAGCGATGCTTTTTCCCGATATGGTCAAGCGCACCCATTGAATTCTGTCACGGGTATATCGATAGTAGCCGGCCTATTGAATTTCACAACCCACCTTAGATTGCCCTTCAGAAATAACCAATCACAGCGGTACTGAATTCAAAAATCAAGACTTGTAAAAAATTTTGCTCGTTACATCATATTCAACTACACTTCACTACTGCGAAAAATAGTAACTCTAACTTGCCTGTAGAAATTTTCCATTCCACTCTGATCGAGCATGTTCGCTGCTTGACAGAGAAAAATAAAAATCTAACTCTAGACCAAATAATGAACTACGCAATTCTAAACTATAATATTTCAATACATAGTGTGACCAAATTCTTGCCTTTTGAAGTCATCAAAGGACATATTAATAACTCTGATCCATTCGATTTGAACGATAACCTGATCATATCATACTACGTTCAAAATCATAAGGAAACTAGTAAAAACCTGTACGAGAAGATTCGAAACGCCAACGAGAAAACTAAAGCCGAGGTCATTTCCAAAATAGACGAAAAGAGATCAGATGCTCTAGAGTTCAAAGGTCAAAGAGAAGTCTACATTAAAATAAAATCCTGAAACAAAAATTCACCCAAATTCAAAAAACGGATCCTCAATCAAGAAACGGATAAAAAGATAATTACCCAATCGGGAACATACCGCTAAGAAACCCAGAAATAATGAAGATACACTATTGTTACAGGATAGTCAGGAGGAAGTTTCTTCTCCATTGCCTGGTTGTTCAACAGACCTAATGTAAAGAAGATATAAAAGTAACCAACCCTGATAATCTCAGCCTCCCCATTCAATTAGGAAATGCTAGACTTATATACCAAACATACCTTCCTACACTATCTATACCTTGAGACAGTTATTGATCAAATTCAGAATTTGACTAAAAATTTCATCAATCGAAAGAAGTATTTCCACAATGAATAAAATGAATCCCGTGTCGTATCATGGACTAGCTGTGAATATGATGCTTAGGACTGAGTACCTTATTACAACCGCTCACAGAAAAATTTATAATCTATCATCATCATTTCGTACTCGTAGCAAAAGAGGAGTGGGTAAAGTAAATAAATGGCTCTTTGGAAATTTAGACTATGATGATGAATAACAAAACGATAATGCTATGAAATTATTGGAAAACAATCAAGAAAAAATAGCTCATGAAGTCAATCTTCAAATTTCAATCGGTCATGGTGATTAAAAATGTCGATACTTATCTCGGGACTTTCGAGGAACTTCTTTGCAATTGAATTTAGATTGTCAAAGTCTAATAAACTTTCTAGAAAACATAGAAGATGTAATTATGTTCTCAAAACTAATAATAATATCGTGTTCTGAACTCCAGGAGATAATAAAAATATATAACAAAAACCAAATTCCCAACTTCGAGAATACTCTCATATTCTACCACTTTTTGGGCAAACAAATTGTTTTGCCAATAGTAAATTGAATTGTGAAATATACATCCCTGTCGTAAAGCCGGAATCTTTTGACTTTTACCGCCTATATCCCGTTCTACAAGGCCATAAAATGTTTTTCTCAAATATCCATAATTGGCCCGGAATCTGCATCATATCCAGTTCGAGGAAGAAGACTGTCCTTATCTCGAAGAGATCTATTATTGTACCGATAACTTCATACTACTAGACAATTGTACGCATCATTTTTTCGAAGGAAAATCACCGAAAGAATGTCATATATTGGAAATCAATGTTCGAGAGCCTATCATAGAGCAAGTGACGCAAGACCAAGTGCTGACAATCCCCTTAAAAAAGAGGGAAACTATTTCAGATTCGATCTGAATACCGCAATCGTGCGAAATTCTTCAATGTTATATACATACAACAAGGCAAGCCTCTGATATTGAAAAAACTGGAGATAAACAATTTCAAATCTCAACAAGTATACGACACCATATAACCAACCAGTTGAAGCCCATTCAGATACAAAATGACCAGGGTTCGACTACAACCATTTTTGGGACAATAATAGCCATAATCATTGTCGGTATATTGCTACTCAGCTTCCCCAAAATGAAACTGGGATTTAGAAAAATATTCAAGAGGAACGAGAACTACCAAGAAACATCAAAAGTCGCTACTTCGAAAACATTTTTTTTATTTTTCCTTCTTAAGGATGGAGTTACGTGGTACCAATGTGCCAACAAACGTGCCTCATCTCCAGGAGCCCGAGCCATTCCAGGAAAGACAAGTCTACCATATTCTGCCTGTATTAATTACATTCATTCTTTGTTTTGCTTCCAAAAAGTACACACAATCTGTATGAATCTTGTAATAAATTCGATTTTTGTTTATGAAAATTCTGTCTTTGATTCAGTATACATAATTGTCGGCTCGATGTCTAGTAATTCAAGAGCTAAGTGTAGGTCTAACATTTCCTGCTCCCTTTTTTTCTATGGCAGTTTTATTTCAGCTACTTCTACTTTTTCACTATGACTTTGGAGCTTCACTCCTTTTCTGTTTCAAGGCTCTGACCTGGACTTCCGACTTTTTTTCTATGGCAGTTTTATTTCAGCTACTTCTACTTTTTCACTATGACTCTGCAGCTTCACTCCTCTTTCTGTTTCAAGGCTCTGACCTGGACTTCCGACTTCCAACTACCCCGGACTATGTTTGCTCGCAGATCGTCCTGTTACATTTTACGCCTGTATTCCTTCGCTACGGCCAACCCTCTCAGATTTGGCTCGCTTCATGTCTCCATCCATAGTGTTAGTAAGTAGAGTTTTGATGGACCAGTTTTAGAGTTCACCTGTAATTAATAGGTTTAAATGCTGTTCGAAGGTCGAAATTTTATATTTTCAAATCAGCAGAATTGAACTCTTCAGTGATTGTGAGAAATTCTGTTCAGTTATATCCTGACAACCTTGTTTCATGAAAATTATGATCGAAATACATGACACGAACATACACAGTGGTGAATGAAATGAATTGAACGACTATACAATATTGCGTTAACTGATATGCTTTCTCTTGTTCAGCCAAATCCTCTTGATATAGTTTATATTCTTCGACGAAGATGGTGATGCAAATGCGATTTTCCAAAGGTTACTTCCAATCAGGCGGCATCTCACGAATTAATTTCGGCTCTGACGATCTTACTGCATAAACTCTAGGTGGATCCTTCGTACACTGATAAATTTTTTAATACACAAAATCTGCTTGGAGCAGGCCGCCTCACAGAAAGTAAGCCACTTTCGGACAACTTCCACACTTCAATTTGAATTATTTTAAATTTGAATGCCGTCGGAAGATCCCATGATATTCAGTTTGATAATCAAGATCTTCTGTTTAGTTTTTTCTTTCATTTCACGTTTTTCCTGATATTTTTTGGTGTTTTTCACGTTTTTAATGTAACTGCTCCTGTTCAGTTGTTGAGTTGATTTTTTCACATGTAGTTAGTTTTATGATGAAGAATTTTTGCATTATGTGTGGTGCTAGTGCAGAATCTAATATCCATCTCTATTATCATTAGAAAAAATATGTTATATTTTCATCGCATATTTCAAGAAATAAAAATAATTAAAAGAATTTCAAAATTGAAATTGGTGGCAATTAGTGATGAGTTTTCTTTAATATCGCTTATGAATATTCTGACTTCAAAGGATGGAAATGAATGAGTGAGTCAGAATCAAGGTGGCGGTAATCGTAGAAATTACCTGATAATATTTGAAAATCATCAGATATGATTAGACAATTTCATGAACAGAACATATAACCCACAAGCTGCCATCAGGCGCGTAGGAAATGTAACGTTACCAGAATAAGATCGTTAAAATCAAGTATGCAAAATATCGATAATTTGGGCTTGAGATTTTTCAGGGGGCACACAGGAAATTTGACCCTACCAGATTCATGAGGTGTGCGTCTGTTGGTAATCTTTCGATTGAAATTGTTAAAAACCCAAAAATGCAGAATATCAAGAATTTGGGCTTACGATTTTTCAGGTATAAGTGAACGCACCAAGGTTTTTGAGCGTCTTGGATCTGAATATGGAAGGAACCATCACTCGACATTCGAGTATGAATTTTCAATCGAAAGGTCAAGATATAGACCCCCTGGTTGTTGCACAATATTCATAATCAGTCAGAACGGCTCAACTAGAATGAATCGTGGATAGTATGGTTCCATGATTTCACGAGTCTGACGTCGGCGTCGTTATGAAGATGAGTCAGAGAAGGTGGTCCCCGCGTAGTTTTGTCGACTTAGTACCGCGAAGCGAAATATATTCTGCGATTATTTCCACTGACACATCACAGTCGAACACATCGCGAGTTTGTGTCGACCGCGTTCGCCGGGTTCCAAGTACCGCAACTCAGTGCCTTTACTTTCATCATGTTCTGTTTTATGTTATTGGAAATGACTCACTTTTACATTTTTCTCAATCTAAAGGAGTTATAGTGCTGAATCTGTTCAAGTTTTGAATTATCTGATTGGATTAAACATTTTGGAGATATACGGTGAGTTTATAATTGTAGGTTATGTGCGATCGAACGTGAATTAACATATGTGAATTGTGAAATTTGGATATCAGGTTCTTTTTATCATTACAACCGTTACTTGCTGATACCGATGAGCGCGGGCTATTTCAAATTCGAACAGATCTAGCTCGTTCGTTACAAAAGTTAGATACCTATATCGCGTGGTATGAGTAGTCCATTCAAGGGCCGCTAGGCGGAAGGATGAAATTATTTGAATTGAACTTGATAATTTTCAACCGAGGCTGAACCTGATTCGATAATTTTAGGACAACCAAGGTCGAAATTCAATAATGGACATCGCGAAGCGAGGATTCATAAGTATTTCTGTTCCTTGTGACGTGGCCAAATAATGGATGTGTGGGAAGAAAGAAATCGTTTACCAAAAATTAACTAATGATATAAATTAAACAAACAAAAAACTAAATAGTACATGGTAGTTACATCATAACGAATTGGAACTCTCACACATCAAAAGAAACAGGTCATTATTCGAAAGTTTAAAGAGTAAAATAATCCTTTATATATCAGTAATATTTCTATACATCACCTAACTTGTTTGGCCGACTTCTAATACTAAGGAAAATAATTTTCAACATCTGAAATTCCTAATATAATTTCGAAAACTTGCACTAGAATTAATTTCATTCGAGTCAATCGTCATGGGAAAAGTATGTGATATCATCAACCGCCTGATCGCTTGATGGTTCTTGCATTTTTGTGTCAAGCAAAATGGAATGTAATGAGTAAATTCGAACGTTTCCATCATTATCATAACATACTCGTCTCAACTTTTCACTATAACCAAGTACCAGCGAAGAGGGCCAGTTCATTCTTAGGTTCACTGTTCCAGTTGGAATCGGATCATGACCAGGTCATCCAATAATGATTTGAAGGTCATTATTGATAGGTTGCATTCAACTGCTGAATGTTCGTGGAATTATTTCGAATATCAGGCGAATACAAAATCAGCAGAAGAAATTATTTTAGTCGTGAATGAGATTGTCGAATGTCCTCCAAAATATCAAGATTCGAAGTTGAATGGAACAAGTATGGATTAATTCTTTTTATTCTAAAACTAGCCTCGTCTCTCAAATCAGACCGAACTGTCTTGATATTTGCCACTCCAAATAGCATGTAGCCCCCGGTTTTCCCCCTTCCATTTCATTGAAAACTTTCAGATGGGATGCCCCAACTGATGGCAAGAGTAGGTTTCAAAAGGACTAATAGATGCATCTATTCTGATACATCCGTTCGATCAGTAGAATCACCAATGCAATTGAAAACATACTGAAATAGTACATAAAATGCGATTTTCTATGCCTCTTGGCCTACAATAGCTTTCTTCTGCTTTGCCCAAAAAGCTCATGTATTTTTTGGCCGAGAGTGACCCGCAAATAAACCAGTGGGAGATTTTAAAGAAGACGCTTTCTACCCTGGAGCTTCTTATTTTTGAATTCCATCATAGGTATATGTTCTTATTATTCTTGGTAACTGACGAAAATATATGAAATTGTTCAATAGCCATAATCAGAGAGTTCGAATATCATTCAGTTGATTCCTCATTAATCCAATATCCAATAGGCGAGAAGTAGCAATGTAGAAAGAAGTCCCTCAACTCACATACTTCCCACGAAAACTGTGCTAGAATGCCGCACTAACACGTATAGCTTATCCAATCCAACATGGCACAGAACTAATAACGTATATATGCTCATCAATGAGTTCATTGTGTTGAAATTTATTCCTAGAGGTGTTTTTTTTTCGTTATGGTCTACACTACTAATGTGCAACTGGAAAAGTATCTGAGTCTCGCCCAAGATGGATTGGATAAGCTCTAGATGCAGACATTGACTTGAACATAGTCGTCAATTCATTCCTAAACAAATATACAAAGATCAGTTTTATTATTCTAGATTATCACATTATTCTTTTTTTACGGCAATGGTTTATTATCCCATTCTGAGTATTTCTCTTGCACAGTGGCAGTGAATAATGCTTCGGATGCCATTGCATTTTGTCAAGCGCTACTTTATCCTCATAGTATTCCCACATCCATGAGTTATGCGAGTAAGAAGTGACCATCACCAACTCTAGTGACTTGAAAAACGCATAGCGTATATACGTACACCTAGAAGAAGCCAATATTTCTACTGCATACGAATATTCAAAACTAATGTTTTCACCTCGGTTTTTACGTACATCTGATATCCATTATTATCAGCTTGTTTATATATTTACATAAGGTCGCGCTGGAATAAAGAAAAATATGTTGTCACGAAAACAGTAATCTGGAATAACCCTGAATGAATGGATCCTCAAAGCTTGTAATTGTAATGAATTATGGTTAAACAACCAGAATAAGAAGATGAAAATACATCTGAAATGAAGCTTGTATGTTTGGTTTTCCTGTTCTAATCAACATGATGGATTAGAAACTCAAAAAAAAATCTATGATTGTGTAGGCATCAATATTTCACACAACCCTCACTGCACCCTCCTTCTCGATGGGTCTGCTGAATTGCCTCCAATTCTGAATGGCTGAGATAACATTCATATAAATAAACAAGTTTCGATTTTTTTTTAGAGTTTGCACAGGGACGTTTTCGGGGTGAAGGCACAGAGGGCAATTACATTACCTTTCCCGAGGAAAAGTTATAAGTAAATTTCGAACTTTTGTGGTCAAAAATTAATGAATACGTATCTTCAGAGGATGTTCAATATTCTCGCTTCCCTTCCTTTGCTAGAAAATATATTTTTGAATTTTTTTCTCATGTCGTGAATTGATAGTCGTATGAATATTTTCAATGATAGTGTAAGTAATTCTTGATAATATTCAATTACTGAAGCAAGCACAAGATGGCAGAAGATTGTTCATATTGAACGGGAATTCTTAATGTCGAATGAATACTTATAATGAAGGGTGAGGCTTTCATGACTTCAATCCATCACTTTTTCAGAGAACTATAACAATCGCTATTCTTAGCATTGTGATTCAATACAAGTTATACCTATAATTCTTGACATGGGCGTGTCCTTTCACTATCGAGATTTGATATAAAGATATTCTAATATGACTCATAAATCTCGAAAATAATGAGGTCCTAAGTTTGATAGGAGTTTTACAATTTATATGTAAATACATGTATTTTCGTCTTATTGAAAGTCTCATTGCACAGTCGGTGTGGCCAAGCGGTCTAAGGCGCGGTCCTTATAAGTATTCAATTTGGCTATTTCACTGCTGGTTCGAACCGCGGTCGGAGCAGGATTTTTCTGACCGCCTCGGTGCGGTAGACAATTGTTAGTTGCCTAGATACCAATTCTGGTAGGTGGGATATCTGGATTGAATACACCACCCGACCCGGTAGCACGGTGGGTTTTTCGGAGTTTCCCTAGAAATGAAACAGCAAATACGCTACCGTAAAAATCAGTAAGACGATCCAGACCATTTAGGCACTCTAAACTAAATTCCAATCAAAGAATTAGCGCATACAAACAATGATCATAGCGTGATCATCTGTTGGCCTGCTGGAATCTGCAATAGTATTGGTCATAATTAATGATTGTCTTGCATAACTCAATTAATAAATCACGCAAGGACAAAACACGCGAGTTTCATATAATTTTTTTTTATGGCTAGACAGTTAAAAAAAACACTTCGAAATTGTAAAACTACTGCTAGTATATATCATAAAACTTGCAGAAATGTCGATAACGGCAATTGAATTATAATAATTGAAACTAATATAAATAGGATCATTCCATCGAAGGATATTTCTGGACATTTCATACTGATTTTATTGATTATTGAAACTATTTGATTTGTGAATTAATATGATCAATAACAATAAACAAAATAGATATATACACTTGACCTTGATGAGTTAGTTGGAGAATAATTGGTTATACATACCTTATGACTAGTTGTCCAGTATTTATCAAAAACAAGGTGTTTATTGTATTAATAATTGAAGACAGATGACTATACAAAAGATATGAATACCAGCCTCCTGGAGAAGTCAAATCCAAAAACTCGCTCCTCGTTCCATCGGTTATGCCTAGGATATATCATCAGGAATTCTTAGATGAAGACGTTAATGAGAAGGCTCACAAGTCTTGGTCAAGATACTTAAGGAACGGCAATTCCAAATTTTTTGATAACTTCGTTGGTCAGTTAGAATTTGCATTGGATTGCTCTTTTTCCGGTAAAGTCCCCTTTGATCTATTCTGGGACATTTTCCTATCCATACCACAAGGAACAGGCCTACTAAGTCTATCACAATGTTTAGATTCATTCAGAAGTTCAAAGAGAGAAGGAAGTTCACGAAATCCCTATCAATTAATAAATTTCCGAAAATTTGAATAATATATTTGGAACGGTTTTCTCAGACAGAAAAAATCCAGAGACAATGGAATATCACCACTGACTTTCCTTAGATTAGACAACGTAGCGCCTTGTCGCTATAGCCTGTACGCATTGTCTAAACATAGTGGAAATACCTTTAGCGGACACTACACAGCCTACTGTTGGCAGTGTTGGCATCCCCATGCGAGCACTTGGCATGAATATAGTGATTCACATGTGACTCCAATTTCACGAAAATCCATCTTGAGCGGAGATGCCTATATTCTCTTTCATCTACACCCGTACTCTAATAATGAACTTATATGCCCACAACCCGTTTTATAATGAAATCCATTACGATACTGATTTTCATTACGATACAGATTTTCAACCAATAGAAACCCATTATTTTTCAATCAAGCATGATGTGCAAACTTTGCATTTTGACGTTTGTCGAGTCAAAATCAGTAGGTATTGAATTTTTGAAGAATTTAGTCAATTTTCGATAATCGAATGAAAATGTCTTTTAGCAGTGATATAGAAGAATTACCAGCGACTCCTCCTCAGATGTCTCAGACAAGAAAAAAATTCAATAGAAAGGATTATATTTTTCATTTGACATATGCGACCTAATCGAATGAGCTATTATGGCCGAGTGGTCAATGGCGAGGGCAGTCATCAGAAACGCCCGGGTTCAAATCCTGACCTTGGCAGAGATTTTTTTTCATTTTTTCTTTCTTTTCATTTCTCATTGTCATTCTCATTGTATTTTCCGTGGTTATAACATTAATTTTAATTTTGTAGAATTTTTCAAAGAAATACGATTGATTAACTACTATTATTGTGTTCAATATAAATACCTAATAATATAATATTTTTAGTTCTTCATTATTTATTGGGTGTTGATAAAATAGCGTATGTGACTCTCATGTAATGGTTATTGATACACTCGCATAAACCATACGAAACGAGCCGAATGTGAGTTTCGTATCCCGGTTTATGCTCATGTATTAATAACCATCATTACACGATCGTTGCATAATATACTATTACGAGCAAGAATGCAGTAAATCTCACTTCTGGGATCATATTTATAGTTTCGCTTTCATATGTTCTCAAATTCATTATTTTAACTTTGTTTTTCACATTTTTACTAAAACTATCGTTTGTGAATTGCAAGAATATCTGAATTATCTTTAGAGATATTCATAACCACAAAAAAGTTACAAGGAATGTCATATATATTCGATCGACTAATGTAATATGAGTCACCTACAGCCGCACTAAAATGCGTAATTAGATATCACTGCTACCAATTCCATTCAAAGTTTTAGAAGCACCACTTCTTCTAATTTCGGAAAATATGAATTTGTCGTTTGTATGAGATGATAATTATCGATATTGCATTTTTACTTCATTCCCAACTTTCTCTCAAGAAACCGCAAAGATTTATTCTTTCTTTCAAATAACTTCCAAACGAGATTCGAAAAACTTGCAATTTTTTCAAGAGAAATAATAACTACAAAAAATGATTCCTGGAATTTTCTCATTTATTTACATCCCATTCAATTTATAGATGACAATGTTTCGATTGGTATTTTTTTGAGAAGAATGTGCAGTTCGGGTATTAATGATGATTTAAATTCGTTAGTTTGTGATGGTTCCCGAAATAACTTTTCAGAGCATGCTTTTTATGACCCGTTCCACTTAAAACATCACTTAGATATAAATAGCAATACGTGAAGAATATCACAAATACAATAAAAAATCGGGACAGCTACAATATTTAGGATTGGATTCAATAAATGTGTTCATATTTTCTTTTGTTTTGCAAATACTTTGACGTCAATGCACTTAATCACCATAATTCAAGACGTTCCTGATTTGAAATCTACTTGAAACATGAATAATAATTGTTAGCCATGCATGTTCATGCTATCGAATAACAAGATGCTTTTTTTCAGTTCTCTCTAACAGAATTATCGTTGATCGACAATAATCTCCTGCACTAATTGACTTTTCGTAGACTCCCAACTAGCTGTCCGTTTATTATAATATGAAATGTCATGTTTATTTAAAGTCTTTCAAATTTTTGACATAAAAGAACTTTCTTCCCGGAACGATCATTCTATACCGAGCTGCATATTCGCTCAATAGTATATTAATTAAGTTGCTGCTCAATAATCGATTACCTCACTGGGTACTCAATTTTTTTTCTCTTCATGACCAGTTCAAGAGCTAATCTGTTGATATTCATTCATGACATTTGTGTCATTACTTTCTACAAGAATATTGTTATAATTCTCTGTGATGAATGGAGTAATGGCATATTTCATTCACATCACTATGTGATTCGAATTTAATAATTCATTTTTAAAAAATTTGAAGAAAAATGTTGTGAAAAAGTTAGATATACTTACTCGATGTCTCCCGATAATATTTTCAATTTCAATCTCTAATTGTGGTCCAGTACAGATACTGAACTTACGTATCCAAATCGAACGAGGCACGAAACCTGCTTCCTCTTTTTCACCAGCTGATGGAAATGATTCCACAATCGAAATGATAATATGCTATGAAATGACCTAAACCTAACGAATTCCGCTATTGCAAGTACTGCCGCCTTAATAATTGATTTCTGATTTATACACATTTACGAGTGCAAAACTATTTTTTGTGTGGATCAGTCGTATATAGAAGTAAGTAATTACATTTAGGTACTACGAAACAACATTTTCATTATTAAAAAGCTAGCCGAGAAAGAATGGGGGGCAAAAATAATGGAGTACTTTCTATCAATTAATACGAATGGTTCCTTATCTATTTCAAACGAAATAATTCAATATCTTTTGCAGAAAAACGCAACTGATCCAATTTACTGATAAAAAAGTTAGTATTGGAGCCCCAACATCAAGTGGGAACAAGCTAACGTTTTCTTTTATCTTCAAGAAATTCAATACCCGCAGGTATAATCGACCAAATATTGAGTGAGCAGGAAAGCTGAATGAACCGAGAAGTATACGTGAAGCTATGGTGTTTGAAAATGATGATAACCTACACGATTATCAAATCAATATATTGCCTCATCAGTTCAAATCACAGATTTTAGTTTTTGCAACCTCTTGGAACCAACTTATTTTTATTAATTTTTTCAAATATACAAATCCGTTCTCTTGAACAAGTGACACACTGACTTGGGCCTGAAGAATCTCCTCAAGACAACTCTCAGAGAGAAATCATGTAACCTCGATGTGGATGCCAGGTCACAAAGGGATTTATGGAAGCAGCGATGTCGTTGCGATATCTCCTAAGATAGATTACATAATGAAGAAATTCCAAAGTTTCGGATATGGTGAATTCAAACTTCACCAGAACGAAAGAAAATTCCGTTAGCATTTTGCAAAATGACGGTGAATAGCTTTCCCTATTCAACCAGAGTACTAAAATGAAGATAACTCGTAAGACAAAAAAAGACTAGAAATGTCCTCTAGAGTAAAATAACTAATATATTCTAAGCCACATACAATATTTAAAAGAAAGATAAACTTCATCAAGAGTCAGTATCCAGACTCTCAGATTTGAGGATTTTTCACTGGGGGGCTGATATGCTCATATGATCTTCTATAATCTATTACTTAAAAAAGTTGTATTCTGGAAATTATGTATTCTTTACTCGAACTAGTTCTGAAAAGATATTCAAATCATGCTCCATGCTCAAATTATGTCAGTTTTGATAGAGTATTTGAGAATATTGAAAAATTAGTTATTGAAAATTTGAGGTGGAATCGTGAGAAGGTTATTGTCGCAGGATATACAATATTAATATTATTCATGCAGGATGTCCTTTTGAAGACACATATTGATGTGCTATTGATGATATTGTCATGATCGACGTGAATATAAAATACCATTCATTTCTGAATAACTAATTATGCTCATTTTCTCAGAAAAAGAAACATTCCATTTTGTTAACAGTAGCATATTTTACATATTTCATGATTCTTATTGTTGTCATTCTTTTCAATGTTTAGGTTTACACCACCAGATCGAAATAATAGATATTTGCGAAACGGAAATTTGTAGGTTCAACCAGTTATTATCTGTTGCGTAAAATTGAAACGGTTCATATAATATTTCCAAAGGTGCTCAGTAAGATCTGCAAAAAAAATGATTGATGATCTTCTGACCGATGAACAAAAGTGCAAAAACTCGTTTAAATGCAGAGAAAAATGACGATTTCAGCTTAATTCATTGTAGAAATGGTCGGCTATATTCTCATTTCCATTTCATCAAAGATCCCGGGTATAGGATAGGATATTTCAGGTAGTAACAAATTGCCAAATATACTATCAAGATTGACCATTCTCATTTGCCCGTTTCCAAGATGGTGAAGAGTAGATTTATATTGCTTTCTCGCGGCGAACTCTTTCAGATAAACCTTAGACCAATTGTTGGATAAAACAAGGTATCGAATATCTGCTTCTGTACAATTATAAATTTTCTGTTGATCAGCTCAATTTCGCTTCAATTTCAATCGAAGACTGCGATTATTTATTCATCAAGCTTGAGGATGATTTTGTATAGCGAAATATATTTCGCGGTATTATGAACCAATTGTTTGAAAACTGTAGAATTTTGTTTCAAATGTGGATTTTCAACGAATATCGGCCGTTCTTTTCAAATTAGTGAATACCCGGAATTATTTCGGGCTCAAGTCAGTGGTATTTTTATATAACACTCCATCAAGTCTCACAACTAATCTGCCATGATTGACAAAATAATTGTTTCAATTAGTCAAATAATACATGAAAAACAATACCATATGAATAGGCAGTGCAGCCGGATTACATGTATGTCAAGTTTTATTGTTTGAAAACCTTGAGAATCATCCGTGCAATTTGGTTTTAGTTTATTTATGTTTCACAAAATAAAATCACGCGCTTGCCGAAATGTTTCTTTTGTTTGAGTTGAATATAAACGACATTCATATTCATATATCAATATATTTTTTGAGTGTGTATGAAAATACAATCTTTTTACAAGTTTTTCAACTATATTTGTTGAATTTGGGAACGGTTACAGTCAGTTGATACTTGAGAAATAGAAATGCCATTACGAGCGCATAATGTTGCTAGCTGTAATGTACTGTTGAAGGTAATATATGCATGCGAATATTAGGAAAACTATTGTACAAATATTTCAGATAAGCCCTCGAGCATCTGCCAGTAAACACTATCGACTCGGTCGTGGTTAGTATTCCTGAAGAATTTCGAAATTCATGAATAATAATTGAACACTTCTGTTTAGGAGCGTGATTCCTCTTGTTATCATTTATGAAATTATCATTTATGAAAATTGAGTAATATCGATTAATAATATATTTCCTCCTTTTATGTGATTTCCTTTCGGAATCACATTGGAATTTTTGTACAATTTGTGAGTAACATATTTTCCAACCATTAACATGAAAATCTTGCATTAGTTTGCAATAATCGTGAAGTACTGATACATGAAGTTATGGGATATTTTCAATCGACCCGCTACTATAAAGGGTTCACATATGTACGGAGCGAGGATGGTAGGATAAAAATAAATTGAACAAACATCATTACGTTTGGAGTTCGGCATGATGGAGAATTTGTAGTAGAAAGGTCAAACAAACACTGTTGAAAGTACAAAGAACTGTGGAACAAGAAATCATTTGTCCAGTCTGCAGAATCACTTATGGTGGATTTATGCAGCAATCGTAGCTCGGAAGTCGGAAATCGGAAGTCCTAAATCTTATTTCATAACAAAATATTCACCATTTATGCAGCATTCTTAAGAACTGCGTAATCGTTAGACAAGCTTCCCTAATTGGTCGATTTGACGCAGTCGCTTTGACGTCTCGCGAGGTCATACTTTTGAACAACCAATTACGATATACGACATTTAACAATACAATCCGAAAAGGATAAGGTATGCGCAGTTGGAAATTCGTTAGTCGTAACTGGTAAGAGTTGAAACTTGATCAAATTTTCCTACGAATAACGACTTACGTTAGCTTCGTAAACGATCTTATCAAAAGTCATTGACTGAACTTCTTCTGACTCATTTCTTACGACTTGCGAATTCCGACTTCCGAGCTACGATTGAAATATCACCTTTTTTGCGCATATAGCAAATAAAATTACTAATGCCTGGACCATATACCAAACTTTTACTTCATCTTTCACCTTTTCTCTGAGAACGTTGTCGTAATGCTAATCGATGGTAACACGTTAAAGTAAAATTGCCGCGATGAACACTTTCGATGTCACAACTTTCTTACAGTGCAAGTAAAAGATAAAGTAATACGCGGTTTGGTCGTTGGACATAAGATTGTAAATGAACGGTCTCATGAAGGACAATAAACTTAATGTGATCTCGAGCTCGACTATTTGTGCAATAAACATGAAATGAGCTCGTTATTGCATTGGAAAAAATCATTACGTATTGTCTGCAACTAGGAATGAGCAATTTGGGGACATGTTTCATTACAGTACTTTTTCATGGTGTTTGCTTTTTTAGAGTTCTCATCTTCCATATTTGACTGCCACTTTGAAACTGAATGAGAGAGGAGTGTAGGAAGGACTCCTGAATCATATGTTTTAAATATACTTCATTGTAGTTTAGTTCAGCTGGATTAAAAAAAAACGCTTCAAAGTTTTGTACTCCATATATTCGTACATATTTCCCTCCTGTTTATTCAGAAAAAATCGCGGGAACCAAATGATAATAGACGTGTTGTTGAATCTTCGAAGGTTTCAGTTTTCTGAAAACTTTATGTTTCATTGGCCAAGCATTGAAAAATAGGGGCTAATCATAGATGCACAAGGGGTGGGGAATGTGGATAATCATCGAAACGAACATAATGGAATAGCGAGAAGCAATATTCAATAGAAATCATGAGGAACTGACTAGAAATAAATCGTTTTGGAAACTTAGTAGAACATTTTTTGAGATGCACTTCTGGTACTCCGAATTATTCTGATTTCTATTCCTTTAATAGGAGTCCTTTGTTATAATTGAAATAATACTGATTTGTCGTTTTCTTGATATATGTAAATAACTGATGGGATTAGCAGATACTTTATAAAAAATCTATGATACCTCGTGTACCATATCAAGCTTGAGGAAGCTATCATATAGCGAAGCACGTGTAGCGGTTTGGTAAACTGTCTAGTGAACATTTCCAATTTCGTGAACTGTATCAGTTGCATATTATTGAAAGAAACCGTTGTGCTGAGTTGATGATTCAAATTACATGTTATGACCTAACCCTGACAGATATGAATTTAGATTTGGGAATTGCACACGTTCATAAAGTATGATTTCAAACAAATAATCGGGTGGCATATCTCTGAGCGAAAAGATCACTTGATTACGAAAAAGAGACATTGAGCATAAAATATTTACCTACAGATAATGCTTGATATCAGGACCGACCTATAGGAATTTAGAATCTGAAACCGCCTATCACCTGACATAGCATTTCTATGATCATCCCTGAACATTATTCTTATTCATGCCTTTTCCTGGTATTATATTGGGGAATATCTAAAAAATTCAATATATTGCAGAAAGAAATAGTCAAACGAATTTTTTCAGCTCAAGTTAAATTAATATTTATCAAAATTAATTGAATTCCCTCCATATTCATCACACTCGAATCCAATTGGATGAAAAATTCAGAAAAGCGAGAGTAGAAAAATTGGGTCACTCATTTTCCTTTGATTGAATGATTCAAAAAGTGAATGAGAGTATTATACTCGCCGAGTATTGCAAATTTGTATTGGAGACATGCAAGACCTAAAACCGAAATAAGATTCATAAACCATGTTTTTTTCTTTAAAATATCAAAGGTAGACAAAATAGCATGCAATTATTATATATGTATGTTCACTAAGATTCCATTGTCATTTCCGTTAATATCAGCTCTTGCTTTACAACTGTACAATTGTTCAAAAATCGAATCATTCGTTCATTGAAATTTTCAAACTGAAAGTGGTTTTGTGACCGGCCAATGACCTAGTGCAGTTCTTGGGTTCGATCCCCTGATAAAGGGATATTTTTCTTTTTCTACGTTCAATCGTGAATGTGCTGATTTCTTTATAGATTACTAAACGGATAAGTTAGCGATTCCAGTTCAATGAATGGATGTGATTTCATATCCACACAAGGTAGGATATGAGTTCCACCAGTCACAGGGAACAAAATACTTGGTTACCAGGGAGAATCGTGTTGAAATGTCACAATGCTGATCTGACAACGTCCTACAAACACGAAATCCAAGTTGTTTCACTTCAGCATCAATAAATAATGTACTTATATCTGAAATATTCTGTAGTTTTTTGAGTTCAGTTTGGAATGTCACAATTGATGTTTTTTATGGAATTGGAGGACTTATATTTAGTCTTCACACCAATAATTTTAACTGAAGTTATACGGTCCCAGTGGCTTATGGTTAGCGTGTTAGCCTTTGGAGACGATAGTCGTGAGTTCGTGTCTCACCAAACCTATATTTTGCCTTTTTTTTTAATTTGACATCTCCGATTCAATTTGTATCGTTCGATATTGAATTCGATTAAGTTTCTTTCCTTTTGAAAGAATATAGGTTTTCACGGCCGGGGTTGAAGTTTCGCAAGTTTTTCGGGCTTGAGAACCGTGTACTGGAATTTTGAATTCCGGAGCTTTCGGCTACATCTGCGGCAGCCATCTTCAGCGGCGTGGTCGTAAACTCTCCTCTGCGAGTCTACTATGACTGATGTGTCTTTCCTTTGACTCTTTCATGAATATCGAAAGAATACTCAATCTCGAATTGATTTTCAATGTGATACTTGAAAGAGAGTTCTGAAATATTTACCAGGTCGAAGAACAAATCAACTGTACAACTCGAATGGATATTGGCCATATCGCACGAGGACGAAGTTTGAGCACGATGCTGTATTGTGGTACCTAAGTGATTCTGCGCCACTTGCATGGGTCACTGGTTCCCCAATAAACAGGCCGCTTCTGAGGAATGGCGTAGGGTGTCAATGACAAGTCCAAATTGCTGAAGGACTTCATTCGAAGTCGGTGGCGTTTGATATGAAATAACATAATAGTATATTATACCACGAGTCTTTTATACTCAAGGAGTAATATTTCGAGAAAATAATTATCATTATTACGAATAGTATTCTCTACTTTATTCACGACTAATTTGTTTATCATTATATTTAAATCGAGAAATTTTGTGTTAGGGAGGAGGAAATAAAGACTATTAATTCCTCGCCATTATTCCCTAAGGGAATAATATATGAAATTAAACTACAGAAACCATAGTATAATACTTACAGCTTGTCCAATCCATCTTGGCACAGAAATAATAACGTATCTGCCCAGCGATCTCTGTGGAGTATACTGAGATCAAAAGACACCTATTATATGTGTTCACTGTGTTGAAATTTATTCCTAGGAGGTGTTTTTTCTCTCGTCATGGTCTACATTACCAGTGTGCAACTGGAAAAGTATCTGAGTTTGTGCCAAGATGGATTGGATAAGCTGTACATTATGTACTAGCCGTAAATAAATAACATTTTCTGCTGAGATGCATTGATGTTAACTTGGTTTCATATTGTTCCACCTGAGATCTATAATAACTGTCCAATTATTCGAAAATTTCTGCAGTGAAGTTATTCGAACCCATCTCACAAACTGGAATATATTGTTGGTTCATTGAACTGGAAAGGTTTCAAGAAGACGAAAATAACGCTCTTCAACTGTGCCGGTTCTGCTTTCTATAACAATGCTATCGCTTTCATGCAAATAACTTATTCAACACCAATGTATTTCAACCATTAGGGGTTTTGATACTACACTTGGATCGAGAAATTGATTACTCTGGAAACTCCGGTTTTGGTTGAATTCAGTTTAATGCTCCATGATTGTTAATTATCGAAATGGAAATTGGATTTCGAGGTACAGGTACGTGATGGCTTCATCATAAAAGAAATGACTGATATCAAATGAAATATTTTTATTGAATTTAATGGCTCCAACTACTTACTCATTTCAAATCACGCCCAATAAATTAACTTCCATGTAATGTTGTTTCATTTTGTTTGATCCAAATATTTGTTAGACATGAAAAAGATCCAAACTTTATTATTATTCAGTTGAACTCACAGACAACAAGTTTAAATAGGCAACGGCATATTTGGGATAGATAGTTAGCCAACCATATGAAAATATCATTTTTAGGGATGGATACTACGGGTAGATGGCACTATATATAGTCAGTTCGTTTCCAAGTCATGTATTTTCTTGCATTTTTCATCCGGACGTCGTAGCTTGAATTCCATATTTTCTTGATTATTTACACATAATGCCAAAAGATGGCAATCAATTCAGAAAGAAAAGTGAAATATACTGTCAATATTTATATATTGAAGATTATTTCAATATCCGAACATTCATTTCCTCTATAAACTTTTGTAAACTCTATTTTGGAAGTTCTTCACCTTCTTTCGATACTTCAGCCAAATTGATACACAGAAACCTGCCCCTATTTTTCCCGTCAGAGTAGGAAATGACTTTTACGATTCTAGAGAATTTTTTAATCCCCTTTTTTTTTCGAATAGGAACCTACTCATACTCTTTCGACTACACACGATCAGTGGCCAAACTGGACTTGTCGAATATTGTACCTATTTGCTAAACGTGAGTTTGTATAGTAAGGCACAAGGAATATTCAACTGTTTGTACTTTGCTTACCCCTTTTTCCTTTGCCTCAAGTGATGGGGAATGTGATAAACCTCTTTTTGAAACCGGTTTTCACCTTGAAAATGTTTACTAACTGAAATCTTATTGTTTTCTTGAAATGAATTCACTTTTTCCATTTGGAGCTACATTAAAGACATTGGAGTCTATGGAATTAATTTGTTAGAAATAAGCAACTATTAGTATATTTCTGTCAATATATATGCTTTGATATCCATTTCATTCTCAGGAAGTGATGAAAATCACCCTGGTGCTTACTCACGACCATTGAAAATGAAATAAGTGATGGTAAATCGTTTGTTTACATTATATTGTGAAGCAAATTACGTAATCAGTTTGCGTCAGAATACCATCCCCTATGTGATCGTTCATTTTATTCATCCATCTTTGGTACACAGTGACTTTCATCGGACTATACTGAAGTCTCTCGTGGTATATGTGAATATACACGTTTGGACCTTGAGTCCACATAACACAGTCAGTCACAAATAGTACGTCCTTCGGTCTATTTATTACACCGGTTACTTAACTTCGCTGATATATTTAAAGAGTGTATGAATGTATTCCTATACATCTTCGTACAATCGTGATCTAATAATGGAATATATTTCTTTAAATTGACTAATTTCGTTACAGTGGCACTCACTATACCGAAAAGTCAGATTTTGTTACTCAATGTACATTTTAGCTGGGTTGGACATGTGAAATATAAACGTAACTCCTTAAACTTCAGATAGCGAGTCACAAGATGCATTTATGTAATTTCCCACATGTATTCTGCAAAAACTCATACTTTTGTGGAACTTCAAGCTGATTATTATTATTATATTTTGAAAAAATCTTTGACAGACTCAAGCTTGAATCTTCAGACGTATACTTGTATTCTGAATCATAAATTCGAAAATGGGAAATATTGGAGATGACAAAAAATAAAGAATTTTGGCATGTACACATGAAACTATTGCCGGCCACAATGTTTTTGGATGCCATAGCGCTCTGAAGACGACATATTTATGTTTTTGGTAGCACATTTGATATTTCAACTGTCAGAATTCCCAGGAAACCCATACACTGAAATTAGTATTTAGGCAGCAATTGCCTACGCACGGAGCCGGTCTGAAAAATGGATGCCGTGACACGACCGCAAACCCCTTATAAATAATAATTGGCAGTGGAGAAAGGAAATAGAATATGAGCCAATGATGTTGCTTGTTCGATGACAAACTAAACATCAGGAACGAAATAATATTCTGAAACTCAACAGAAGGACAACTCAACTGATATTTTTCTTTCGTTGCATTTATGACATTTTCAATTGGCCCATTCATATCGATATATTGCAGTAGAATTCCGAAATATTTGTTTCTGCTTAGATGACTCTAAATAATAGTTATGAAGTGTTGCTAGGGAAAAACTCACATTCATTTCATTTCTCTAAAAATCTATTTCATGAGAGTTATTGATAGGTTGAAACGAATAGATTTCACGAAGTGGGGGTGATGGGAGAAACGAAAATGATCTCACGGAATATTACTGTATCTGCAATGATATCCTCGCCATTTGATAGTCGCCTTATCACGTAATAATTGCTAAGTGTAAGTATTGATGTGCTTACCTGAGATACCTTAATCCCCCAACGTATTAAATAATTCGATAATGTACCGAGTTTTTGGTCGAAAAACAATTGACGATTAAGCAGGCAAACAATTCAATGAGATCAAAAGAGATAAAAATTTCGCATCCTCAGTATATACATGGCAAATGGTTTTTCGAAACGAGCAAGTGCTATGCATATGCGATATTACCATTGAATTTATTTTTACTTTCATAAGTCCCTTATATGTGCTCAGCATGCGCATGTATGCGTAGCATGTATGTACTCAGAATAAACTCTCGGTAGTGTAGTGGTTAGCATATCTGCCTATCAAGCGGAAGGCCGGGGTTCGAATCCTCGCCGGGCCACCGTGCTGGGTAATCGCACGTTAAAAGGTAAGGCCTCGTTGATCCATTGCTCGCACAAGTTTCGACTTTTGAGGGTTGACGTTCGTCAGCTGGTTAACGGAACGAACAATTTTAGAACAATATAATTAGCGTGTACTTTTCAGTACATGTTGATTTATCTATTGATCCCAACAAACATTCCTGTTTGTGAAGAAATTCACAGGAACAATTAATATTTTTTCTTTGTAGATTTTTGTGTTCTCAACCTACCACAATCTAAAAGAAATGATATTGGAATCTATACAAGTGTAGAAGGGCAGATTTCTTATCATGTTGCTGAACAAGAAACAGTTCCTTCTGGGTGAAACACGTTCTATTGAAATTGAAATTGTTTATTGAAATAGGAAACCTAATATACATTTAAATTGTTTACAACTTATACTAATAATAGGATAAAACTTGAATTATAAGATAAAATAGAATAGAGCTCAGTACATACGTAAGTAAATTGTTTGATATGACCTATGCCTCTATAAACAGAATTTTTTGGTAATCATAATAAGCATGAATAATGATAAATCTAACAGCGAAAACATTATTAAATATAGATCTAACAGGAGAAAAAAACAAATAAATAAACAAATGAAACAAACAAACATTTGCTGGAAGTATGCAATGGATGTGGTACATGAAAAATTTCAATTGCTTACATCGGTAATTATGAGTATTTTGATTTCAAATTATCCATCAAAACATCCTTGAATTTTCTCACCGAGCAAGACTGCTTGACTTCTACTGGAAGCTTATTAAATTCTAACAGACCCCGATGAAAAATTGAGGTTATAGTTTGGGAATAACGTGTACGAGAAAAATACAGATCAGTTTAATCACGTGTTGAATAGGCATGAATTTCACTGGTGTATGTGATGAACTGATCGAAATAAGAAAGTGCTTCACCAGATAAAACTTTGAAGATGAAAACCATAGACGAATAGAAAATTCTATCTTCAACTATAAGTTAGCACCTTCTTGTATTACTCAAATTTGTTTATCAAAAATATACAAGATCTGATATTTATCAAAATACTTATCGTTAACGTTTCGGAAACTAAATCCGTTTCCGTTTTCGAAACTCGTTCACGAATATTCAAGTAGTGAATGAAATATTCGATATTCTCCAACAGATATGCTCAAAACTTCCTTGTTGAACGAATTTGACGGATATTCGTTGATTATGCTTGGAATATCCTAAAAAATATATACCTAGATGCATGTGTGTGGCATATACATAGAATATATTGAGTTCCATAATGTCATTTAAGTATACAAGAAACACCATATTCGGATTCTGCGGAAAATAGATAACACTTCCGCCTTCCAATGGAATAAAGTATTCTATTAAAAGAGCATAGAGCGCCATCTGGTAGTGCAATTCGGAGCTTGATTTCATCTCGGAACAGGGGCAACAGGGTTTTTGGACACCTTATTTACTCACCCATAATTCTGTTGATGTGTTCTCTATTTATTACTTCAGTTCGAACTGGAAAGTTTTTCTCCCATGAATTTTTAGGCCCGATATAAACAGTACTATGTACTGTAATGTTGAATCTAACGTAGTTGAATATATATATTGATTCATCTACCAGACAGTTAGTTGTGTAAGTTGCGAATTTGGTTCAATCAAATGAATAATATTATTCTCAAGCCTGATCAAAAAAATACACTCTCAAATCAATGGAACAACCTATTGGTGAGCAGCCAGGGAACAAGGAAAAAAAAATACCAATCAATTGAAGCGCCTTTTCACCAATTAAACCTTTCAGTTATAGTTTCGTCAAAAATTGGATCCCATCTTGGTAACGGCATCTAGTTGATGGAATTTTACCTCTTCATTCGACATCGTCAATCAAATTATGCTATTTTATTCTTTTGTACATTCTAACGGCACCAGACTAGCCCATTAACTTTTATACAGGATCAATGATGATTTCGTGATCAAAAACATTCAACTCTTCACACTTCTTCAGAAGATAATCACAGTGAGTGATTAATATTACTTGGATCGAAGTAGCACTTTGATCAAAGCCTATCCGCTCCATTTGCATCAAAATCATTTTATAATTATAGCATTCTTTCATGGAATCGCATATTTTTTGTACAACCAGAAGATTGCGAATCCTCCATGTGGTGAAACGAGAGTTCAGTTATGGTCTGATTGTCTTAGGTAGATAGTTATAATAGTAATATACGAAGTGATTTGTGCTGTGCAAATTTCAATTTTTCTATATTGCTAGCCCGATATAAGGCAAGTGGAGGTTCAAAGTGGTAAATTATAATATGCTCATTCATTTGTTACACTTAGCTGAAATAAAGTGTGGGGATCATAGTGGTATATTTAGGGTAACTCGAAAATAGATAGTAGAGAATAACATAATTGATGTTACATGAAAATGACAATTATTATGTTGTGGAAAGAGGATTGCGAACAATAAGCTGCTCGTGAATGCGATTGAAACATCCCAAAATACGTTTTTTCTTCACATTTCCTGCAAAGAATCATACTAGATTCCATAGTACTGTTCTCACAAATTTGTTATTTCAAGCTGTGTTTGATGCAGCAAATTTTCAAGGTGTGTGAATGGATTTTTTTTTAATTTTCAGTCATTTTATGTTCGTGAGACCTTTTGAACCAAACTGAAAAACCTGATTCTGAATAATAACTTGATGGAATAGTACAAACAATACGGATATCGCAAGCAATATATTGTGATGAGATTCAGGTTTATTGCTTAGTCAGGAATACATCTAATATTGCCAAATACCTGATATTGGGTATTAAATTATTTCAATGGGAAGTTGATTCATTTAGAAGGCACATGCATCTATTACAAAGCTCACTGCAGAATTCTGCCAACATATACAAAATTAAAGGATTTTTGGTAATTCGTAAAACTAATCAATGAAAAAAAATTGTTTTTCTCCTAATCATTCGAGATGAATGAAGCTTGTTGCTTATTAAATTAACTTCCACAATTAAAATCATCAGCCATGATTCTAACAGATAAATGAGTCTATCTTGAGGAATTATCTCAATTTAGATGATTCCTGACAATGATTGTGCCCCAATAGTACACTCATCCTGGATATCTCTGATTATTAACGGATGTCCGCAAATTATTATCTACACCTCAGGACTGAAGAATTATCTATTTCAAAATAAAATTCCAGGAGTTTTCTTCATTTGTACTGTTTATGTATATGTAAGTGGAACCTGGATCCTTGTTTGTTTCAACGATAACGCCAATTATTTCTGCAACAAAGTTCATTCTGGTAATGCGGTTGACTCACAACAAAAACACATTCTACCTGAAAATATATTCATGCTTATGTATCTTTCATTTCTCACCAATAGCGGTCTGAATAGTCAGATTCAGGAATGTTCAAGATTTCTATTCTTATTTGCAGTTATAGGTATTTGTGTTCAAAAGTAACCTATGTAGTGTTGCTTCTCTCGAATTCATGTGAATCTGAAAAACCTACCTATGAAATAGTACCCTCAACAACCAATTCAAATCGCTATAACTCCTAGTCCGTTATATGGTGCAGAGTGGTGTTCTGAATAGAAATATCGATTATTTCTCAATGTTGGAAAAATTAGTGAAAAATACATTGGAATATGTCAAGCTACTCCTGAATGTGAAACCAACGTATTCATCGATTATTTTTTATTGAGTCCTGAATAAGCTTGAATATACCTTTATCAATTCATTCAAATCTAATTCCGTTAGTTATCATAACATTTCCGTCAGCTGATATAACATTATTCTCATAACGATAGCGGTGTCCAGTGAACCTCAAAAAAATCATATATACCCCTGACAACGCCTAGATTATATACCAATAATTTCTTCGTAGTTTTTCTAATAGTTATCCTACAAAATCTGGAAAAATAAGAATTGATATCGGAATCTACACCAGTGTAGTAGGACTAGTTGGGCAGGTTTCCTCTGAAAGGAACTCGTTCTATTCGTCAGAAAATTTTCGTGTTTCATTCATAAATAAACGCAGAAACTTTTCGGGGTAGATTAAAAATCTGCCCTTCTACAATTATATCAATTCCAATATTAATTCTCATATTCCCAGATTGTGGTAGGTTGGGAATCCGATATAAGAAGAAAGGATCTATCAACCTCAGAATAAGGTCATTCAAACAGTAATTCCAATAATATTGTAACGATGGAACAAAATTAATGCAGCAGTGTTACCTAATTGTGACATCGCAGGTATGTCATGTAACAGACTAGTTGGCAGGGTATTTCTGTTCAGAAGTAACTGAAACTATGCGATTTAAAAGATATAATTTCCACAAATTCGAAGAGGAATGTTGGAGAAGTGATTTTTCTTTCGAATAATTACATACTCTCGATTAGAAAGGGCAATACAGAAATAACATTTTTTGAATTTATCCGATTTCTTATTATCAGGAGACTTATCAATCTTTCAGGTGTATAAAAATTTGTGATTTTTCAAATCTTGTCTAATCGATCATGAACGATTGGTAATAAGATAATGACCGAATGATCAATATCTTCATTCAGCTCGAATAACGAAGTTTTCTCTTATTTTCAGATCCACCCCTCCTCAATAAGATTCCTACTCAATAAGTGCTGTGATACACGTTGAACGAATTAGTCTGTGATTTAATATTAATTTTTTCATCTTCTTCATTACCATTACCATGAACCGAATCAAACAATGACGAACAACAATCAAGACATTCTGGAAGAGGTGTGTGTGGAAAATAGCCGCCACCCCGAGCAATTTGAGAGATTACTGGGGAACAGGTGTCAAACGGCCCCCACGTTACCTGCACTCCTTCCAGCTGCGCAGATATGTGGAAAAGGTTTAGATAAAAGAAGAAAATCCGACAATAGTCTCCTTGGTTCTTTCAGCAGGTTGAAGCATTCCATCGGATATGGATCCAAAGATGTTACGAATCACATCAATAGGATTAGTAGGTGAGTTGAACATATAAACATGCATTATTACATGAGCTTGAAGTGATCAAACAGATGAGGCATAGGGACGATAGGCACTTTCTGATAACCCGTATATTTGATAAGGATTATTAGTGATACTGAAAAAAAGGGCGGGTGAAATGTGTTAATGATAGTTCGGGTTTTTTCATCTACCACAACCAGTTATATGATTTTTTTCAAGTGGTTTGATACTTCGGTTATTCCTATTCAATAATTAGATACTGTTATGCCGTGAGCCGCCAATGAAAATATACAAGAGTTTTTTTCACGCTTGTCTGAATGTTTTTTGAGGAGGTGGATACGTCATTAATTTGATTTTGTTAGGTTTCTCCTCCCGTGAAAATGAAAAACATTGAAATTCTCATCCTATCTGCGCCCGACAAATTGGTGAATTGGTCCAGAAACATGACTTTAACAGTATGAAAATGAATGAATTGAAATATTGAAGTGGAAAAATATATCGGAATAAATTGAATTAAACTGGCCGATAGTTGCAGAAAGTCCATATAACCAAAAAATTTCATTGTTTTCTGTACGATTCTCACTGACAATGGATTAAAAAAAACCGCGACTCGCGTTTTGTTGTACAATAGTTCCAGTATCCTGTTTACTAAAAAGCTGTAGCATGTTTTCGTCAAGGGACGAGAACAATGGTCCCCTTCGTGGAAGAAATGACTGTCCACTTTTTCTGATTTTTTTTGGTGGTAGTGTGATCTGACTAGTTGAACCAAGATAACGATTTTATATGCACTATGCACACAATTCATATTTTCCGTATTTATGCTCAGGCTTATGATGGAGTACATTCATAGTACAAACTTTTTCGTGATAAACATATGTCTCGTCACTTGTAAAAAAATGAGACCACGTAGGATTCGATTCTCCGTCGATCAGAACAACGTTTGCGAATTAGTCCTTTTGTCGGCATAAATAATGTGATAGGATAGGAGGGAAATGTTTTAAAATCATCATCTTCCATTAGTGGAACTTGTATAAGTTATATCTATATATTACCTCAAACTGTTATGGTATGGGCCAATGTACGCGGGAAAGCAAATTACACTTCCACTTCAAAAAATTGGACTTACTGAATTTACAACAACTATTGCATGATTCACTTTTTTGAGTATATTCTTCAATATATCTTATTAGCATAAATTTCCTCGAATTTCAATATTCTCCAAGTGATGTTGACCACGATCATTCTCCAGGAATATTCTAAAATGGATATACCTAGACGCATGTCTGAGGATGAAAACGAACATTGTTGATCCATAGGAACTGTAGCTTCAATTTTGACGAAAGGATATCCTCGAAATAGAAAATCCATTCCAGAATTCACCAGTTTATCCAAAATTGTTGTTATGAATATCAATGATTTGCTGGAGAAAACATTTTGTTCGGTGCATAGTTTTGCAGACGACAGTAGTTTTCATGCTAGTTTCTATTCCAGAGTCCCTATGTCAGCACAAAACACAAAAATACAGAGAGACATAAGCGTCAATAGTATTACCGATGCGACAAAAATAGAATAGGGTAACATAACCAAAGAAAGTCGATCCTCCTTTATCCAATATTCAGATTTCAGGAGGAACTATTCCTACGAAGTAAGTATCTCCATGCTAGAAATTAAGATTAGTAGTTATAATCTCTCATGAAGAAAACATGTGAGATCGATCGCTAGAAGTGTTTCCCAGAAGCTTGTACTTCATTATGTAAGTTCATTCTACAGTATTAATAAAACCTATTGGGGTTCATGTTCAAACGATGAAATTGAAACCTCTGGTGTGAATGTGAACTTTTTGTAAAGATCAATAGTCTTAACACCAAACTGATACTGCACTCGTAGTGCAAATAATATGAATGAATATGAATTTTCATTCATTTTCGGTTTGATGAATAAGGTTCTTTATTTTTTTGGAAACAAAAATCGAAAATGAATAGAGTCTACTCCTAACTCAATTATTATTTATGTGAAAGTTCTGCCCATCATAGCATTTCAAATTTTGTTTAGGAGTCATTGAAAATGAGAACACCCATAAAACCGACACAACGGATTGCAAAACTAATTTATAATCAATACCAATTGAAAATAATTGTTAATGAGGTATTGTCTTGAAATTATTTGCACCAATCTCGCTCTGAGATGTCAAGACATAAGCGTTATGTAGCCATAAATATCTTTTTCCCCAGTGATACCACATTTGCCAAAATCTTGCGTCATGATAAATTATATCGCATTAAGATAGTAAATAGACGTAATTATAATGCGCTTTTTGTCAGCGATGACTTGACACAATTTTGTGCCTATTATATCGGTATTCAAAATTTTCCATATTTATATGTGAAAATGTGATAACTGATTATAATAATCTGCCGAAGTGAATTTTGTTTTGTTTGATGTATAAAAGCAATAATTTAAAACCAGCCCACCTCAAAGAATCGCAAAACCGTTCAAAAATCAATACCAATTAAACATAATGATTAATGTGGTAATGTGTAAAGGAGAGTTTAAACAGCAAATAAAATAAGATAAGAATAAAATAAGAAACTAATTAAGAATAAGGACAAAAAACGTGTGTTTATACAGATGACTGAAATAAAATAAGAAATGAGAATGAACCAATCAAATTGCAGCTTTTTTGACAATGACTTTTGTGTTCTGTGAATATCACAAGTTCGTTTTGACAGTGGCTACAGTAACTAACCTCCTAATTGTTGATATTTTGAATTTTGATTTTATTACATATAGCAAAGATTACCAGTAAAGATATTCTGAGGTTGTTATTGTAAGGAAAGAAGTTAAAATAATTTCAAACATGGAACGTTAAGTACAGAAAATATTTCGGTCATGCGCATTATCAGTTTCCAAATAAAATGGTGAAAGATGGCATCTTTTGTTGTTATTCATATTTCTTATTTTATATTATTTCTCGTATGAACGCTTTCATAAAGATCTATATGTTTATCTTTCTTATTTTGTTTTATTTTGTTCCTTATTTTATTTTATTTGCTGTTTAAACTCACCTTAAGTATAACTGTTTCGTATCAACTGGTGAAAGGAGTGAATGCATTTCGATTCATTATTGTTTCGATATTTTTTCATTTCATCAATCTCTTTCAAATATATCCTCTTCACGAATTCCTGTTATACCACATATTTTCAAATTTGTGCTATTTCCTTTGATAATGTTGCTAGAAAATCTAGGGTAACACTAGTCGAGTCGAGAATGCGGGTGATTTTCTATTACAGCGCTCACAATTCAGGATTTGTCTCGTTTCAAATCGATATAGACATTATGATGTTTTTTTCCAAACTATATGTGTCTAATGTTAAATTGATGTTGAGCAGTATGACCCTAAACACTCTGTATAGTCGTGATTTCTAAACTATATTTATCGTCCCTTCCTGAATACAGAAGTAGGTAAAGTGATAACAACACAAAAACTCGCTGTATTTGTCTATAATTTTTGGGGGCTTATCGAAAGTAAATAATTCTAATGACGATAATAAAACCAGGTGACAAGACTTTATCAACATTAATCAATTCCTTGATGATTTTCCAATCTAGGTACAGGATGAATATCTCACTCACGGGTGATTTCACCTTTAATTCGTATTCGATATTTCTTCTTGAGGTCGGGACAAGAATCATATAGAAGATAATCTTGCCAAACCAAGCGGTTACCTCCAAAAAATACCAGAAAAAATATGTATGCCTTGAAGCTAAAACAATTTTCGATATACAATAAAATCTACGCACTACGTGGTATTCAACGTATAATCAGAATTTGAGTTTGCTGAAATATATTATACACTTTCATACAGAATATCACGATGAACCTATTGATGAAAATTGCTGCAACGCATTCATGAAAGTTGCGAGTTACCTCGTATTATTTGAAACAGAATACCTTCGTGTTTTTTCTTGACGTGAGCTTGTAAAAAGGCATTCATCAAAACAATTATTCAACCCAGTGAAGGTAAATTTTGGTTTTTAAATAACTTTGGGTATATAGTTTATTTCCGCCTGGTCTACATCAGGGGCCTGTTCCATGAACACAAATCGTCTGGTAGCTACAAGTGAAACACAAAGAAACACGATGATAAATAATTTTTTTTACTCGTTTCTTGCCTGTACCTGCATTGTCTGTCTCTTGTAGCTATAAGACTTCTTGTACTTTTATGAAACAGGCGTGAAGCTCAACTTTATGCGCAAGCAAACCAAACGAGTTGGTAGGTGATTCTCTTAATTTAAAGCGATTCTCTAGATTATGCACTTTCATTGTTGATTGAGGCTTTATAGATGAGTATAACTTATTTCAATTCATGACTCAGAAATCATCAAAATTACCTGTTGTCTTTCTCAGCAATCGAAAACTAAGAATCTACCAAACAATATTGAAATGATCAGAATGCGGTCATGCCAAACTCAAAATCATAGACAACTAACTCACCTCTTACCTGTGCGTAAAAATGAACATGTTCCATGAAAGTGGTACGTGAAAGTATGCATACTCTTCATGCAAATATTGAAACATGAAAATGAGTTTAACGAATGGGAAAAGAAAGGAATATCGATTGGAACGACAGTCAAGAACGTATGTTTTCATACACAAATGATGGATTTTATTCTCAAGTACCTTTTATTACCATTTTAATTAATTCTCATGCATTTATCACGAGAAAGCAATTACGCCATATTGTATCAACCGGTATATCATCAAACAATTCTGTGAAGACCATTAGGTAACACCACTGATTATCAAATTTATGATGCCATGAACTACCTTGGATTCATGCTGATATCCTAGCTCCGTTAGCATTCAATGCTAGAAAAATTGCAATGTTACTATACACTGGGGCAAGGTCACGGTCAAATCAATCACAACAGAAAATATATAATCACCATAAAAATGTTATTGTATGAGTACTTGAAAAGGTTAGATTATCGATTGATGTATCTTTGTTACTAGGAAAGATTTAACATAGGATCAAAATATTTACAGTCATAGAATGCAGAAACACATTATTCCGTTTCAATGACGTTTACACGAAGACGGTTAGGCAAAGGTAGAACGAATAGGATAGAAAAAGTTCCTAGATCTACTATGATCATGAATTAATATGGCGTAGAACTTGAAATTCCTGCGAATTCTACGAGCCAACAAACATCAGTTTTTCAAGACCTCGTTCTGAAAAATGCTTCACTCCCTATATATTGTTTCAGCGCCACTTGGAATTCACACTCATGGTGGATTCATGCAACAATCGTAGCTCGGAAATCGGAACTCGCAACAAAATATAAACCATTCATGCAGCAATCTCAAGAGCTGTTGAATCGTAAGAGTGGAAATTTGTTCAATATCTTACGAATTCTGACTTAATATACCTGCATGAACGTTTTCATTGAAAGATATCAACTCAACTTCTTCCTTACGACTTGCGAATTCGGAGTTACGATTGCTGCATGAATCCACCATCATTTCTCGTTTTTGGTGAATTTGGGACTAAGAAACCAATACTGGTTATCGAAGTTAATTAATGAATGTGATTATGATCTTTATCACTCTACTAACCGAAAATATGTGAGGAACTCGATGGACAAAATCACTGATTGTGGTCGGTGACAATACTTGGAATCGAATACCAATTCCTTAGCCGTATTGCTGCTCATAACTATTTGTTTGTATAACTCATTCTCATGAAAAATGAAATTGATCAATTTTCCACTGTCCCGATTATGCGATGGAATGCATGAAAAATGCTTTATTTCGCTGATTTCGAGATCCATAAACTATTTATCAGAAGTTTATATCAGGTATTCTGAGGTTATTGCTCGCTGGATCCGATAACGGTGGCAATTGGTTAATACAATTTCTGGTGAATTTCGTAATACGCATTGTACAAAAAGTACAAATTGTCGCAAAATGATATTTATTTGAGAAAGTAGTCTCATAGTTTTCTGTGAAATCTACGCTTCAGATACCGTAAATGGAGTTATTAGGATCGATGAAGTAGTGAATAGGGTCGAAAGTGACATGTGTAAAAAAAAATCTTATATCTCATAGTATAATTAAAGGTATATCAAATCTTTTTTCACTCTCAAACTAAGAAACATGACAACGTCGTATCATATGTAGCTGAACGTGAAGGACAAAAACCTCAATTAATATTGCATGTTGAGAAGTGCTGAAGGCAATATTCAACAAAATATGACTATTACACATCTGGCAATTTCTATCTGAAATATCAATTTCAAAACATTCCTCATTTTCGTTGTTTGATGAATTTTATCTAAAAACCACGTATTTCTGAAGGTTGTGGGATCAATGGGATCACCTGAAAAAAAGAGGAAAGAAGCGATGCAACGTATATGTGAACCTCGTTCTGAGTGGTACCAAAAATATGATACTGACGCCATGGCTAGGGCTACAGGTGTAGTTAATGAAGGATTGAGTTTGAGAAAGGCTGAAATTGACTTTTAAATTCCCTACAAGGTGCTGCAGAGAAAAATATTTTTTTTTCAACTTTTAAAAAGCACTGTGGGCGAACTGTGCCTAGCGAAGCGAAAGAGAACGCTTTCGTCAGTAAACTACAATGGGGATATCCGTTGGATCTGTATGGACATGGACTTAAGCCTTATAATAAAATTTCCTTCGAGTTGGCTGAATAATACCAACATTTGAAGACAATATGCCAGGTAAAGAATTTGGTTACGGGTTTCTATTCGTTCATTCCAAAATATCAAAAGTGCCAGGGCTGGACTTCCTCCCGAAGCGATTGATGATTACACAAAATGTTCCAGCAAGTCAAACTATGAATTATGATGAAACCAATTTCACCAACGACCTAGCAAGAAATAAAATTATTACAAAAATGAGGATGCAACTCCTGTAATGTTCAGAGTACACCGCGTGAATCGAGGGGCAGGAGATACGAATTAACAATCACCTCAGTCTCAGGAAAAACCTCTCTCGGCAAGGAGTTCCAAAGTTCAGCTGTTCTATCGGAAAAAGATCCCTGAGCAACAGAGGTTCAACAGGTCTCCAATGTGGGAATTATGTATTCGTCGAGTCATCCGTGTAGATACTGCCACCGGTGGTATAAGAGTACCGGCCGTGAAAATATCTAAAGAAGAAAGACATGTGTCCGACCCTTCTACGATGCTCCAACGAAGTGAGCGAGTCTGTGAGCGAAGAATATTGAACCAAACAAAATCAGCAATACTTCCAGTTTCCTACAGCAGACGATGGCAAAATGTTATCCTCTTACTTTGTATGCTGGAAATGTATTATATTCGACTTGGTTTGAAGGAGGCCCGAAACATACAAGATATAACGCAACCATAAGTGGTTGGTTTGACAAAATATCATTTACAGATTGGTTGAAAACCATCGCGATTTCATATCTACAGACACTAGATGGTGAAATGGTACCTATTAACTGGAGACAATCTCTCGTCTCATTTATATGAGGAAGTTATTGATTATTCTCTATAGTCAACATAATAATATGAGGTCCATCTCCCTGCCAAGCAACTCGACACATTTGACTCAGACGGTTGTTATTGCCTTCTTCAGACCTTTGAAGGTTATCTGGTGTAAAATTATGCTTGAACAGAAACAGGGTCCAGGGATGGAAGAGTCGACAGTTCCGAGAAATATTTTTCTACGGACTCTCACAAAACTCATCAAAGAAATTGGGCCTAATTCCGCAAATAACATAAGAGCTAAATGTTGCAAGGCTTGTTTAATCGATAGAGATAAAGTCATCTCTATGATACCAAAATGTTGCGATAATAACATACCTATCTGGTTGTGCAACAACGCCACACCCAAGGGGTGGAGTAGTCAAATGGAACAAAGAAGAGGCATTCATCTTAAATCGCCCGTTCCATAGTTATATCTCCTTCGACAAAAAGGGGGCCGTGGACTTTCGAGTTTGGAGTGACTCCACAACAGAATGGTACTGCATGAAGCCTGTAGAGTCTTCAGGAATTCGGATACCCTTCAAGGCAGCAAGGCGCGCTGCTGGTGAACATGGTATAGTTTTCGACACTGAACGAGTATACCAACTCTCTGTCGTCAGGTTGAAGCCCGCAAGGAAAAAATCTCACATCAACTGAAGTCGGAGACTCATCATGGCATGCCAAGACGGTGTCTTCGACTCCTGGAGCCGTGTGATGGGTATAATAGGCGTCCCTGATACTAGATGCAAGTTCATGCTCGATATTACAATCTGCAGTGTTTTTCATGGGTAGACGATGTGCAGTCCATAATAAAGAGTTACAGACAAGACGAAAATTGGCCAAACAATACGTACACAGAAGCTTGATGAGCTAACTACTTTCCTGGCTAATCCCACGAAGGATTTTATACCAGATAGGTGCCAGTACAGAGTGTTTCATAGAAGAAATTCCCACATGTACTCTCGGTGGCACACTTGCAAACGGTTTTCGGTTTCATTGTTCTCCTGTCAGTTATCAGCTTTGGTGTGATCCACCTCAAAAGTTTTGAGTGGCAACTTCAAATAATGTGCATTTCACTATGAGGTGAAACTGCGGAGCTCATTGCCAATGATATAATATTTTTTGACGATCTACAGATATTCGAGATCACCACCAAAACCATATTTCAACGATTATCCATGATCATATTGGACAGTAGATTTTTTTGTGAAGGAGGTCATAATATTGATCATTATTACTGACTCCAATGATTGCAGTGGGTAATTTTAATATTGTTAAGCTACTATCACTATTTTTTTTTTTCGAGTTACTTTCTATCATTTGCCAACACAATAAGATAACAAACTTTAATAGGACTTTTTGTTCGCATAGTTCGCCCACTAACTATTTTCAATTTTATTTTATGGTTTGCAATTATGTGAAAGAAACAAAATGTTTCAATTTGCCCGCTGAAATTTGTTGATTATTTGAAATGGGAGAGTTGGAGTCAGAAAATATTCTATGAAAAATTGTTATCGTTTCATTTTATCAATGCTAAAATAGATTCAAATGGTAGCCAAAATATCACATGTTTTTGTCGCAGTGGATATTTTTTGATACAAACAGTTGCGCCGGAATCTCAACCGATCGCGGTGTTTTATTATGGTGTTATCGATTTTTCTGGTTGAAACCAGACAGTGTCGTTCAAGTGAAAACTACCACTTCTCAAAACCAGTAGTTTGAGTGAATTGGAAGCTTCCTGGTTTGATTGTTCCAATACTTCCATATTGAGTATTACTGATAATAATTTCATTTTAACTATTTTTCCAAAAACATAAAATTCTCAGGAAATTGACTCTAAAGGACTCATTTGTTTCTGGTACCTGGAAACCATTTTCTCAGTTATCGCTTCAGTAAACTGCTCTATATGCTGCTCGTAATGGGACATTTGTTGGTTTTTCTAAATGAATCTTTCATTTCAAGGATGATTTACTTTACACAAGAATACATGTTGCAAAAGTAACCTAACATATAACCATCCTAATGCCTCGCGACTGAGAAAATTGAAAAACACGACACAAAGTTTGTGTCTATCCAGAATCATACACCCCAATTTACTTCTTGCGTTATATAATGCTGAGTACAAGAGAATAATATCGCCTCATAGTAAAAAATAATGAATTTTTTTCTTTTTGACTAGCTTCAATTTGTGATTTTTGCAGTTCTCGATAATTTTCCATCATATACTAGAACCAAACTCTACGCTCAATCTAGGGAACCGATTATATTTACCCAACCAAAAGCATTTGAGCACATGTTACATTTTCAACGAACAAAATTGAATAATTCTAATATTCAATACAATTATTTTTTCAAATGGCAGCCTGCTCACCTATTTTATATTAACCTCGTTAGACATCCTCGACAGAGTCATCTGCTATATCATTCTCATCATTGCATAAATATTCATAAATGGACATTGAAGAGCAGGCGGGTGTTGAATTAGTTAATCTCCAATAAAAAAAGTTGAAGGATATGTATTATTTGATTGATCAATTCCATTCATACATTACGATATTATGATCGTTACTTCAGTTGACGCATTCTTGTACTTTTTGTGAAGATCAATTACCCTTACACAAAAGTTATATTATTTGCATTTTCAGGAGAATAAAAGTGATGGTAAATCTAAAGACTAGGGTTTGTTATTTATATATTTTACAATCTGAGATAGTGCAAGAACTACCTGCAGAGATTTTGTCGATCCGACATGAACTTTGACTATTAACTACTACTAATTATTTTGATAAGTTTCTCATCAATAAACTAAAAAGTGGTCTGAAGTGATAGCACGCACATCGAGTGCAGAAAATATCAGTTTCTCTTGGAGAAATTGATCTCTACAAAACGTTTAGCAGGATGATTCCAAAAATATTCATAGGACATCATATTTGATCCTTGAAAGGCATTTCGAGTCAGTGTACGATTTCAATTATTTGACTTCAGTAGCAACTTACTAAACATTCAACTAAATTAACAAAGAACGAATTTTACGATTTCCAAGTATGCTTAAAGAATTTCTCCATTGTGAAAAAGATTGTTTGTGTCACAAAATGCTACAGAACTCCGAATTGGAACGTGCTTGATATGTACACGACCAATTATTTGTACCTTCACAAGACTATTCACACACACAAACAAACAAACAGATCTTGCAATATTTTTCACGATTTCGCATGTTTACCCAAATGATGAATCATGTTTCGCATGAACAACACATTATGAATGGGAATCTGGTTCCGTTAGATTATGTGTGAATTGAAATTGAAACATGTCGCAATGAATTTAAATTTTTTTCAATGCGCGTATTAGAAGGCCGACCATAGTGCAACCCGTCAATTTGTCGCCAATTGATGATAGTTCGACTTCGAATGACTCATCGAAGTTTATTTTTATCCGACTAGATTTCATGTAATTGTGTAAAGGGCAAGATTTCAAAGATCAATGAGTTCCCTCGATTGCTAGCTTTACTGATGGATTACTCGAATTCTGCATAAGTAGTTCCTATATGAAACATGCCCATAATTGTATGGCAATAATTATGAATCTCACCTCACGGTTTCCGTTACTCCTTGTTACATCTAGAAGGATCTTATATCACTCGGATTTGGGTGCAATTGTACGTTTGAATCACGGTTGTCATAAATAGCCCGATAAGGGCTCTGAAACGAACATTTCCTAAAAACCACTGAGCTATCAGGAAGTCCGACAATAGTTTCTGAGCTGTTTGAGTTGCAAGAACGGAGTCTTCTATTCTACCTGAGAGTTGTTTTTACAGAAACACTTCTTACAAATTACCGGAAATGATTTTATCAGCCGAATGGATAATGACTTTTCGTCAAATAAACTCATACCTGTCACCTGGTAGATCCTGTGCCTCAAAATAATAGAAAGTACGCATTGATGTTCCCGATAGATTTGTCGACAAGTACACTTGTACACCAAGATGGAACAGTTTTGTGAAATATCTGTCCGATTTGTTTTTTTTAAATGCTCCACACCCTCATTCATCTTCCTAAGTTGACAGTTACAAAGGAGCATACGACGACTCAACAATAGATCAATATTGATATTAGTTGGCCATTTGCGAGATCAGTGATCTTGATTTAATCTCATTACTGAACAAAGTCTTCATATCGTACGAAAACATATGTTTCTGCCCAATAAGCAGTGCTGATAAAATGAACCGATAACATCGCATACCTCACGTTGATGTGTGCCAAACATCAATTTATCTCATTGGATGAATTCCAATCTCAAATTTATATACTAGTCATTTCCGCATGGACAACTATATTTATATCCTACTAAGAAAAGTTGATGCTTATCATATATATTAAAAATTGTTGGAAATTGGCCTTTCGTTTCGATGTTAACATATATTGTTCATCTCTCTAACTCCTTATAATTCATCTCACCCAATAATAATTGAAATATCGTGAACCTTGCTATTGTCACTTGATTGTCGAACGTTCTCCGCTAGCCCACTAAACAATGGAGTGGTACTAAACAAACAAACATCTCAAATTAAGCTCTTATTAGAGAACTACCGTAAAAAATAACATATTGGGTTATGAGCAAATCTCCAAACGTTTTTAGCAATCAAAACCCAAAGGCTGGAATTATGTTATCCTCTTCCGAGTTTTCAGAATATCAACCAAAAAATACAGAATTTCACTTCTCAGTCGTGTGCATGGTAAGAAAAACATTGATGATATCAATAACTTATTTAAAAAATAAACTTGTTTTGTACACAGTGATGATGATGAGCTTTCTGATTCGAAGATAGTTCAAAATATAAGTACGTGAATCTCGAGGTAAACAGAGATTACCACCATCAGAATATTTATCAAGGTTATACCCCTGAGATAGAATACAATTAACATTGGGTATAAAATCAACATCAATAATTATACCAACACAGAAGCAAAATATTTTTGAGTTCGACAAATCAATGAAGAAAGAAATCTGCATTTTTCAGTTTATGAAAACGATATTATTCCAAAACAAATTTGCCGGCAACATTTCGGGAAGTATCAGAATGTTTCCTTTCTCAAGCCGTTTGAAAATAATGAATCAGAAATTTGAAGCGAGCGTAACCAATTGTTCAATGCACATATCTCAACAGAAGTTAAGATGATCAACAGATGATCAACAGATGATCAACAGAAAGAAATTCTGCATTGTTCCATACTTTATAGTGATTGATACTTTGCATGGAAATATTGGCAGTGATAATCGTGAAATACCTTTAGCAGGTAGTCAGAAGTCACCTTACCGAGAAAAACCTGGTCTATTTCATTTTCATTAGAAGAATACTCGTCTTCAGAACCCTTCTGGAGTCTGGAAATCAGAGTAGACAGCGGGCCAAATTAAATTGGCTTCATAGCACTATCCACGCTACTCACTGAGCCATTTCCAGAACTATGGATGCATCGAAAAGCTTTTGTTTTTCTGAACAAATTAGCAGGTTTCTGAGTTTCTACCACAACCTGAAAAAATTTAAATGAATATAGGAATACAAACATCTTCGAGGCATTAGTATTTTGCCAGCTCTATCTAAAATATTAGAGAGAGCTATGGAACAACAACTGGTTGAACATCTCACAAATTTCAACTTGTTGCCACATATCCAATCAGGATTCAGAAAAGGATATAGTTGTACCACCGCTCTTCTACACGTTCTCGATGACATTATCAGAGCAACTGATCAAACACAGTGCACAATTCTCACTTTACTGGACTTCAGTCGAGCCTTCGACACCATTAACCACACACTTCTTCTAAGTATGTTGAAATATATAGGGCTCTCTAATGCAGCTGTCGAACTATTCAGGAGTTTTCTCAGTAACCGATTTCAGAAGGTTGTGATTGATGATGATTCATCTGACTATCTATTGGTGCAGTCTGGAGTCCCACAGGGATCGATCTTGGGCCCTGTGCTCTTTGCTCTGTACTCTAGTAACCTGCTTGGAAGTCTTCAACAGTGCAAGGTACATCTCTACGCTGATGATACGCAAATTTATTTAAGTTTTTTTCCTCATGGAACCATTCATGCTTGTGACATATTGAATGAAGAAGTTGACAAATTTGTAAAAAACGCAACTGATCATTGTCTAATCATAAATCCAACTAAATCTAAAATCATTCTTTTTGGGCCGAAGAGTAAACGAAATATCATCCGAAACTTGATTGATATAAAAATACACGATGAAACTATTGAATTGGTAGATGAAGTCAAAAGTCTTGGCGTCTTGCTCGTCTCTGACCTCAGATTCGAAAAACACGTCAATAAATTGTTGCAAAGGGCTTACTCATCCTTGCGTGTAATATATGGTATTCGTCATTATCTGCCAACAAAATTGAAAATGATTCTTTGTGAAACTTTAGTATTGTCCAATTTCAACTATGCGAATTGTGTATATGGACCTAATCTCACCACCCTGTATAAACATAAAATTCAAAGAGTTCAAAATTGTTGTTTACGTTTGATTTATGGAATAAGAAAAAGCGAAAGAATCTCTTACAAACTACGCGAAGCAGGATGGCTGAATATGGAGAATAGAAGAACTCTCCATGCTGGTAACCTCTTCCATAAAATTATAGTAACTCATATACCCTCCTACTTGCACAGAAAAATTACATTTCGCACGGACGTTCACAATGTTAATATCCGAAGTCGAGGAGTATTATCTCCCCCCTCTTTCAGAACCGAACATTTCAGGAGATCATATAGCTACCAAATCTGCAAAATATACAATATGATTCCGCCAGATTTCAAGGTTGAGAGATACCATAAATTCAAAAGCCAATTCAAAAACTTTTTATTCAACTTTCATCAATAAGCAGAACTTAGTAATGATATTGTAGAACTGGTTAATCTGTTTCTTTTCGATAATTTAATTTTTCACCAATTTGTATTATTAGTCTTAATTAGGTACTGTTTACAGAGATGTTTTTGGGTTAAGTGGAAGAACAACAAAGTAGCATTTTGCCACCAAGTTGAACTTCGCCCTTTATTTTCATATTGATTCTGCATATTTTTGTAAGTAAAATCAATCGAATATGAAATATGTTATGAAAATAATAAAGACGATATTATTATTATTATTATTATTATACAAGTGCAGGAGGGTAGATTTCTATCTACCACGACAAGCTGTGTTAATTGAGGAACAGTTCTTTTTGGATAGAACAAATCCAATTAGTCAGCAAATGGGGGTTGCATGGAAGGAAAACCTGGTTGAATGCCGCCTCCCTGATAAACATTATATATCTGAATTTTTTTTCAGATTATTATGGGCAACATTGAATTATTTCATTTGTCTAGATAATATTTCATTTGAGACACTTTGTTAATAAGATACAACAATCTTGCGCTAAAATGGTACATTTGATGAAGCAAACCATATAGTTTCATTAATGTAATAGAGAGGCAATCGTCTTCAATGGTCATTTGCACTTCTGTTGTGAATAATGGATTTGTACGGATACATTATTTTTTTGTTGATACCAACTTATCGACAGTGTCTAAGAAGGAAAAGACAAAAATATTCATTGCATTTGGAATTTTGAAATATTCAAAACACTGGCCATTTATACTTCAATATATCGCTCTGGTATGTAAGGGAAACTCTGAAGCCTTGACAATTATAAACGATTGGCAAAACCTCATTTTCATTTCTAGTGATGAACCGAATTGGAATCAAAATATATCTGAATACAAAAAATGACCATGATGCAGATGGTTTCTACCAACTATTTTTTTTTCTCTCTGACTCAGCTTATCTACTAGCTACTAGGTGGATATATGTAATACTACATTGGTGTGTGTGGTAGGCATTTCGTAGGTACTGGACCTATCTTCTACAGGACGATATATTGAGGTCAAACAAAGTTTACATGGAATGGTAGTTTTTTGGTACTTTTTGGTGGATAAGCTGTGAAGAGCACGCAGATGCGATAACTGGGAGAACCAGATTTCTTCAAATTCGATATTCGCCAACCCATTACGGAGTCAAAGTTGTTCGGATTTCTTTTCATAAACTGTAGGTCCTACGTATTTCTTGCTTGCATAAAATCTTAAATGAGCTTCTGAGGGGTTTTCTTAAGAGTTAGGATATTCGCTGAAATGAATTTTACAGTTTTTTTATTCTTCACACAAAAAATATTTATGTGACTTCGTTTCCTGTCAAGAAAGAGGAATTATTTTTTTTCGAATGGAAAAAGTCTTTTGACATCCTGCTCAAAATGTTTCAACGCATTAATAATATAAAAAAAATTTCTTGTTCCTTCCGTTGAAAAATAATTCAGACCACCTTTATTTGAATGCGTAAGTTTGAATTCGAATAACCCTGTATAATGAGATATTATATCTGACGTCAACGTAAATACAAAAGTAGAACCCAATCTAGAGAATATACCGTTGCTTCATAACGATGTTTTCGAAATTAATGAAATGATTGAATATTTTCATTCGGAATTGGGAAGCCCTATGAGAATAAAAATAGTACAAAAAGTGTGAACTAGCCACTACTCAGATTTCTTTCGATGACTAAAATTTAAAGCATGCTCCTCAGTTCATTTTCAATATTGAATGCAGGCACTTGCCTTCCACTTGATAAAATATTCGGAAATGATGCGAAAACGTACAATGTTACTTAATAATTTTCTTGATATTGTTTCTTATCAAGTTCAATGGAACAGTTATAAAGGTTAAGAAATTATCTAAATGTGTGTGTTAGTTCAAACAGTGTTAATTAGTGAGAGTGGAATGATTTTCGTACATGAAAATTTTTAAAATGGTATCTTTTGTTTTCTTTTTCTTGTGTCTCTTGAAAAATATGTTTATGATCTGAAAATGAGAAAGACAGGTTCCACATAAATACAATATTTATTTAATGATGATCAACTGTGTTATTTTTATATTCTCATTTGTCATTTTTTATCAGGGTGAATAAACAATTTAGATTGGTATCGTTTTGATAGAAGAATAATTTTCATTCAATAAGCGTATGAAAGCTGATTTCATATCAACTCAACCACTTTCTGAGGAACATTGCTCAAGTGAATCCTCGAGTGAACATAAAAGTAATTTGAAATCCACTGCTGTACTGAATTCATTCCTAAGATGGAGTGATGTGATCGAATCTTCCCGAAAAAATTATTGAAAGGATTATATCCCTGGACCAACTGTACTTTCCATAACATCAGGGCCGTATTCAGCTAATTTTCCTCTTTTATTTCTCGATAAAATGTTCTTTTTTTAATTCCTACCAATTCCAACCAGTCGGAGAGTTTGAAACTCTGCATATACCTGGAATGAAGACGATTCATTTCATTTAAATGAATATTTCACAAAAGAAAAAATGAAAAAGTGTATTTACTTTTCCTGAGCATTTTGAGAAATATTTCCTCTCATGCTTGTTTCTTTGAGAATGTCCCTTCTGTGAATAATTTCTAAACAATTACTCTCATACAACTTCATACTTAGCGTTCGTTTTCGATAATAGAAGGATATTTTCTATTTTCCTCTTCCTATTTAAAACTTTGGATTATTTTCAACATATCTTCAGACTGTATATAGCATATATCCTCAAGATATCTGGCGTGTACATCAGAAGTTGCAAGATAAAAACCGAGAAAGCCACCATACAGTAACATTTTTCAGTAATACTCGTTCGATCCCAGAATGAAGTGATTCCTTCTAGCTTTTTGGGTACTTAACCTACCACAATCTGGAAAAAATGGAAATTAATATTGGAATCTATAAGAGTGTAGAAGGGCAAATTTCAATATACCCCGATAATTCAAAGAAGTTCCTTCTAAATGTATAGATTCCAATATCAATTCCTATTTTTTCATATTGTGGTAGGTTGAGAACTAAAAGAAGCTAGAAGAAAGAATCCTTCCACCACAAAATAATGACATTCAGACAGTACTTAAATTGATTTGAAATATATTCAGTAATTTTTGAAGAAAAAACCTCCTAAGTAACCCTTGAAGTGATATTGTAGTGCTACTGTGAACCTTTCGAGGGCATGTGAATGCGAATTTTTCCATTGTGGTAGTCGTGCTTATCTCGATGAACATCCAATAATGAATGTGAAGTGAAAATTAATGTGTATCGTGGACTCAATCGGAACTGAACTGTTAGTTCTAAGTGAATAGCGTTCGTCCCTTTATTGGAGATAAGTGCTTTATATGGGATTACATCCTTTATGAATTCTCACACGGAAACTTCCACAACTATGGTGAGCATGTCAGGCCTCAAGAGATGCCTCTCGCAGATGTCAATATTGGCATTCAAAGCGTCTACTTCAGGAGAGGAGGCTTGGGAACATGCATGGTCTAGGTATTTATCCCATTTTATAGTTACTATAAAATTGAAGTCTTCTAGGAGGGCTTTATTCTAGGGTTTGTCAATGGCAACTTTTCACTTGGAATATAAAACCTGAATATTTACGAATCCAATAAAAATTTTGAAAGTCTCTGAAATCACTTACTCAGTCTTCACAGGGAGTACGTCAGTCCTATTTTTTTCCAAAAAGTGTCGAATGCTTACATATGTCTCATCAGGTGGAATATTCTTTTTGAATCTAATGTCCTACTAACAACCCAACACGAAATCGTTGCATCAGATTCATTCAGGGCCGTCACTAGACATAGTTTTTGGAGAAGCTACATATTTACCAACTTGAAATTTACTTTTCTCAACTCTGATCAAATCAACACACTTTTAAAATAAATTCGTTTATTACTTGAAACACGTAGATGCGTATGCTTTTCAAGCACAACCTCTATACTTTGACACGTATTGTTATTGATAGAGATTTTCGTCATGAAAAACGAGTGGTATGGAAAGAAAGAACGATAAAAGGAGAGAGAATTGAGTACCTTTGTATCAGTTGAATTGTTTTATATGATGAAGATATCCTTCTCTATCTCCGCTCCTCTACACATAACCAACTGACCACAACACATTTATCTACGTACTTCATGTTCATACCCTCTGCCCTACTGCCCTCCATGAAAGATCACTGTCAATGCATTAGAAAATGTTTCCGTTTTAGAGTTTGAGATGGAAAATTCAAATCTAATCTAATATACCATCATTTTTATTTTCCTTGACATTTCACATAAAGCAATAATTTTTCCAACTTGCCTTGTTTTGCCAAAGAGTTTCCCACTTTTGGTCATTTGCCAATTATTGGAGGGATCTTTCCAAACCCCCTCTCACGACGGCCCTTGATTGATCAGAGAATGAACCCATACCTAGTATTGAATTCTTCATTCACGTACCTTCAATTCTTGGGAGAAAAACAATTTACAAAAACGACTGTCATTTTTATTGGATAAATCATTCAAAAGTTCAGAAGAATAGTAGTCTACCTGGTGAGACTTTTGGAAAGATTTGTCAAACTTGTAATACTATATTTTGAAATTGGCAGATTGGCAGATAGTTGTGGCGTGAAGGGGGCGTGATATATTTCGTGTCAGAAGTTGAAATTACTCCCCCGTGGAATTTCAATAGACTGTTTCAGACCTTTTCAATATCTTCATTTGGTTTGGGTAGTTGTAGTAATCTAGTCTAGAAATATCCATTACAGATGCAATATGTCGACCATTGAAAAAGTTGAAAGGCGGTGATAAAGTGCTGCAGAGACCAAGGGGTTTAGCTACGAATGTCATTCGAATATGATAATTTGATTTTTGATATTTTCATCCGTTCAGGCACTATATATCAGTGGAATGTTTTCCTAAGGAAGCTCTCTGTAAATAATATTCCTCTTTGGAATTTATCACCGATTTATAAATTCAAATATATATATATGTATATATATACATATATATGAAAGTGTTATTTGCTATGAAGCACGATGAATCAGGAAACTGATAAATAGATTATCAAATTCTCTGGTCTATCCCAATTTGCATTCAATTCGAAATGTCCACCACAAGACAGCTAGCTGTTTCTGGCTCTGGCCTCCATCAGCTGTGGGTTGGCAGAGTCCTCGTACCGAAGACAAATTGTGATAGATGCCCAGAGGATTTGAAATGAATCGTGTGTCATTCCGTGTTCTGTGGTTTTGATCCTCTGAAGGATAATAATTATCACGACGTTTCGGCAAAGTCTCATTTGCCATCTTCTAGGTGATGTCTAGAGTTTCGTCCTCGAGTTGACATGGAACTGTATAGATTTTCCTTCATTGTCACCTCATATTATATTTGCATGTCAGCAAAACCCAAACGGAACAATGAATTATTCAGCTGACCATGAATTCACAACAACCTTCCATAAAAATTATCTAGAAGTGTAAAACCATGATATTTTGTAGAATTAAACAATGTATTGTTTTCTCAGTGCCACTGTCAAGTTTTTTCGCATAATTTTCATTGTACTAACTTATGTTATCACTCACAAGAATGATGAAGAAATGTCAATGTATTATAAATATCATATTCTTAGAATACTTTTTTAAGGAATGTTTCGTCAGTACGACGCCGATATGTTTACTTCTAGATAACAGAAAAACGGATAGTATTGCGACGTTGTATCATCGTTATGTCTAAAATTGTTATGTTTACTGAATTTGCCCATTTCAGTTGATGTTGGTCATTCCAGACTGGTTACGGAACTCTCTGGCCAGTTACCTTCAGGCAGTAATCATATTTTCATAACTGAGCTCATTCTATGTACCTGAGTAACTGAAATATATTTATTGCTATACGCATACAGAAACTAGACACATGCATTTTCGAGGGAAGATCCACGTTGAAACCAATCCATAGTATATTATCGGAAATTTGAAACGTTGTATAAAAATATTATTATTCAGGTCAGAAAGACATTTTTATTCCATAAGATCAATGAATGAATAGAATACAGACCGTTATAAAGTACAAACAAATGAGAGAGACTTTGAACCAGCAATAATATGCCAAATATTTTCGAACAACACACCATACACCTAAAAACTTTCTGGCCTGAATTCAACTTGGGACGATACATTCTCACGAACAGATCCAAAAATATTCGAAAGAAAAAAAGCAATAAATGTTATTAAAAAAGTGCATTTTTGAATCTTCGACATTCTCTTCTGATCAAGTCACGCTTCGCTATACTTTTTTTGAAATATTATTGCCTCAGTGATCTCAGGCAGTGATGTCTGATTTTTGCAAAAATTTTAGTATTTTTTTTTTTTGCGTACTAAATCTCTATTTGTGTTTCTTAGGTGAATTATTCAGATACGTTGAACAGGTCTATTTAGTAAAAAATGCAAATAATAATCTAGGGTCATCTAGGTCTTAGTTCCCAAACATTATAAACGGAAGAACTGATTCCTAGTATTAAGTTCTCAATCTCAAACTTGATGTATATGATGATCTGAGAAGATTTTTGTTCAATTGGTGGTACATATAATCGAATAGTATAGTGGCTCGAATTCCCATTAACTATTTGAAACCTGCAATAAACCTTTGACGCTGAAAAAAATTATACGAAATTTGAGAAAAGGAATCTTCAAGTCGGTAGTATGGATATTCAAATCAAAAAATGATGCATATTTCAACACACAACTAATCAAAAATTGAAACAACTATGAAAAGAAGTATAAATTTCCAGAAAATAAAACGAAAAATCAAAATCAGTATGAATCATGAAATCACGATTGCAGACTTTGACGTTCGAAACGTCGTGGAAACACTCATTTTGAAGTCCCGTTTGTATATTCTTTGTGATGTTTTTACCGAGCATAAATATCTATGGGTGTGAATAAAGTGTAAGCGTATAACGGTTTGTTCTCTTTTGGAATGGTATGCAATATTCTCATAGCTGTTTAAATTGTTTGTCGGTTTTCAGTTTAGAGTCATCATTGCATACAAATTTCAGAGACTTCTCTTCGTTTTTCAGCCATTTGATGCAGCGAAGTATCATACGAGTAAGTGGTTCTTGGCTGAAAGGGTCTTGTATAGTTTGTAGAATGACATTGAGTCCTTTGATGAACAACGTGGCTTCTTCTAGTAATGTTCAGTAATGAGTAGATCCCAGGGATACCAGAGGCAGCCTAATCATATAGAACACCTCATTCTATTCTCATTTCCGGCTCAAAATTCATTCTTTCGACAAAAATATCCAAGTTCCTTATTGATATTCTCGTTTTATCTTCTTAATACCTACTATAACTTCTGTTCTCTCAAAACCCAAGGGTTAGTTTAAATACAATGAAAGTACGAATCATTTCAAATCAACTCAAACCATTATCAACCACATTCGAACAAATCTGGAATTAATCTGGTTTTTATCTGAATTGAATCAACATATTCCCGATGATGAACTACATTTTACGGCAATATAGCGGAAATTTCAAATGGAAGAGTAAACATTTCCCACAACCACATGTACTACATATATGTTATCGTGAATTGATAAAGTCAAGGTGAATATTGGTAGCATTCGAAGTAGACACGAATGATGATACTAACTTTCTAACTCGATAACATGTATAACTGTGAAAAGATCAATTCTGAATTGTTGACAGAATATGCTGAAACATATAAAAGGTATGGAGTTTTCAATTTATTGCATTCGAACATTTCGAATAATTTACCTATCAGTTGATTTAATCTTGCCTGGTGCATAATAAAAATATTTCAATTATGAACTGCTTGCTATCGAAACGTTTTGAGGCTGTTAATATTTCATGTCAGAACACACTGTATGATCACTGCACAATATTTTGAATGTTACTATCTGTGACTTCAACTTGAAAATATTATATTGGACGAATCGACGGTATTAATAAATCCGTTCGACGGATGGGGAAATAAGGACGGGCATTGCTATTTCCTGATTATCGACTGATTGTCTTTGAAAAACGTTTAAAAAGTTGAAAACATTTCAACTTCGAGTCACGTTTGATGGACATTGCAGGTAGAATTAACCACTGTCCAGTAAATGTAACTCTATTCGGATCTGAAACAATTGAAGTTTTACGAGGTTTCTGGTGGGAATTTTCGTTTTTTTTTGAAAATCCCTGTAGAAGGCATACCGCACAAATAAAACTCTCCAGAAAAGATGTATTCACACGATCCGAACATGTTCCGAATATCGTTTCTGTTAACCACTCTCTCTCTCTCTCTCTCTCTCGTTATTTTGTCGACATTTCATCTCCCATTTTGGAGCCATTTCCAAGAAGGCATAATGTGACTCCACGACTCCATATATATATATATAAAAACAAGTTCGGGAATTTTCCCGGGCAATCGAAATCAAGAAGCGATCTTCTCGCCTGAATGAACGTGATGGACAGAAACTTCCAACTACCTGGAAATAACCCACAATTTACCAATGTCTAGTACCCATTAGAAACCTAGAACCTTAAAAACCCTCATTCCACAACGGATGAAAACAAATGGACGTGAATCACTAAAAAGGAAACTATCACTTGTCATGGTTACTCAACTCACCAACGACTTCTTGTCAGTTACTCTGTTGACAGATAAGTAACCAAATTTTCAGGAACTATGTCCCGTAACCAGAACAACGAAGCGGCTGATGGTAACAATATTTGGAAAGGAAACACGGCCTTCATCCCACTAGACGTGATTCAACCCGAAAGCTATCGGAGAATTAACCGCGGAAACCTATCCGAACATATACATATATACATCTGAAAACTATATACCTATATATAATAGTTCTAAAAATCGTAAAGGGCCAATAAGTGATCCGTCACATGTCATACCAATAAGACCAATTTTCAATATTTTTTCTTGTTTTTCCATAATGATTATGTTCTGTTTTTAAGAGATTTTAACGATGACAAATCATTTATTAGGAACTCTTGCAGTCAGAATAAGAATAATATTGTTTTTCTTTCTGTTACAGATTTAGGCAATCTCGTTTCAACGCGAGAAGATTGAGAAAAAGGGTGGTTTTCAAGCATGGGGACTGCAACGTGGTGCAAGGTCATGTGGCAAAGCGACGTAGGAAATATTTACAAGACATTTTCACAACGTTGGTGGACGCACAATGGCGCTGGACGCTGTTGGTGTTCGCGATGAACTTCCTCATGTCTTGGTTGATATTTGCCTCAGTCTGGTGGCTCATAGTCTTCACACACGGAGATCTCATCGAGGAACATTTAGTGAGTTCACATAAAACTTTGTATTTGATGGTGTTACGATGAATGTCTCTCTTTTGTACAGAAGATAATACCTAGAACATGACAAAGTGCATATCAGATCTACAGCTCGAGAAGAGATAAGCGACTTCTATGTCATGTATCTCGTTCTGCCATATAAGCAGAGAGGTTTTTCAGATAAGTAGCACCTTTGAGGATGACATACGCATATCAACAAAGCGATTCATTTATATTATTTCTTTCATTGAAATCTTGTCTCGAACGAAGTTTAATGATTGTTGTCTATCAAAAGTTGAAGAGTTTGTTTGATATATATCCCGAACGATATATTTTCGAAAATATTCAGGAAGACATATTAAATTCCTATTGGTTGCTATGAAAACGAATTCGTTCATGTCTTCTCGATTTTATTTGTGCCAGATAATTCAGCGGAAGTTGAAATCCTTGCTCTGATTCCCATCCAACTATCAGGAGTCATAGCCATGAAGGATATTTCTCCCACTCTCTCTTTCTCTCTTTGAGACGTTTTTGGGTTCGTTTTCAATAACATACATCGAGCTCCTTTCAAGTTTCGGTGAAAACATCATTTACCCCAAGAGTGAGTATTTCCTATTCTTGATTTAGAATGGACTCGAAATAACATTTATTTCTACCAAAAACTCTAGAGAAATCTGATTAACGAAAGTCTGTTCGTATGTGATAGGTATATCTTCAATGTGTTCATTTTCAATAAGTGGCCAAATGTAATTGCTATTAATGTATATTCGACATATTTCACAGTGTGAATACAAATCATTTCAAAGAGAATTATTAGAAGTTATTTGAACTATTCCAAAAGTAAGCAGAACTTTGTAAATATTTGCACGTATGATATAAGTGATGATTCAGAGTGAACCAAATGAATACACACAATATGTTCCATTTGAAGAAGGTACCTGTTTTGTCTAAGTGTTCGTGAGAAATACTACGATATATGATAAAAAAACTTTCAATAACATTTTTTGGATACTCCTTCTTTACTAAATTTCTAGGAGGAAGGTTGGAAACTCAACGTCCTCGAAAGTTTGGAAATCAATACAGGTAAAAATACAGAATACTGAATGTGAAAGGTACTGTCTTTACTTATTTCGTTGATATTTTGTAAAGCCGATTCAACTGTTTTCGTCTCATATGTCATTATCAGAAAATCATCACGAAAAATATACAAGGTGTATCAATAATATATTTGAAAATTCTTCACAAATTCTATCGTGAGTTCAAAACTAAAGTTGCAGGTTCCAAAACCCCCTCTTCTATGTACTTCTACAACGTTTTTTATGTGTTCTATTGCCTCACCTTCTGTGTATTTTTTTTCAAAATTGTCATCGACACATTGCTTCTTCAAAATGGCTTTCGAGGCTTCGCTGAATACATTCTCGCGCTTCTTAGCATTTCACAAATTGTGCCCAACATGAAGATCATGTTGCTTTGAAAGTCAGAACTACCATTTCATACATTTCTGGTTCGATTTTGCTGTCTTGTCCTCTCCAGAAGAATCGCTGTGCTGTTGTGTCTCATTTTCTTACAACCACCTATTGGATTATTTCCTTCATGTCTGCGATGAAGGCTATCTCGTTTTGACGAAAGGTTATGAGAAATCCAGTTGACAGTATCAATAGATCTGGTCCTTGTAAATACGTTGAATACTGTAAAGTGCGCTTAGCACCAAACTTTCTCATTTTCTGTTACAATTGCTTCTTTCTGTATTTTTATTGCATATTCTTTCGACAAATAATCCTCTATTTTTCGTGAATACTTTCTTGTGAAATATATGTTTCTATTCATCTTGTTCTCCGCATACAAAATAATCGATTCAGAGCATTTTTCCGGTTGATTGAATTCATTTTCATTGTTTCCCCATAATAGTCCAGTTTCTTCTTTGGTTTTTGCTAATTTCTTCATCACTCTTACTCCAAAGGATTCTGTACTGAATGATTCTCCATCTAGATCATGCAATTCTCCATATTTTTGTTTATAACAAACGTGATACAAAAATTTATCATGATTTCGAATGTTCACCTACATTCTACTTTGTACTGTCCATCAAAGACGAGTTTTAGAAATCATGGGTCCATTATATTGGCTGATTTGATATCAACTTTTTTGGAGCTACTTTCTTGGTGAGTTTGTCCATTTGATAGCGCAAAGATTCAGTTTCAGCATCTAACTGCATTTTTTCGGCTAAATCAGAGTCTATCAAAGATATTGTTGATCCATAATCATAGGAGGCGTAAACTACCATTTCTTTGAAGTACTGAAAACTATTCCGTGAACTCTATCTGATCTTGATATTCTGTCCCGTTCAAATTTCAAGAAGGGGGTGGACTTTTGACGGCTGCAGTGAATATGGTAATGATAAGAACAGTACAAAACACAAGACTTATTTGAAAATCAATGTTGGATTCTGAAATGAAGTCTCAAGTTGAAAAATATTGCAATTTGGTAAAAAATGTTGTATGTCCCTCTATCATCTTTACTTTTCACAGTACAATTTCATTCACAGCTCCGCTAAAACAGTAATATTTCCCAAAATTCAGTTCACATTCATAAACAGAAATAATTCAGTGAATCTAAAGAAACTTTTTTTTTATTCACAGAATGAAACTATTGCTTGGACGCCGTGTGTAACAAATATTCGCAGTTTCACATCAGCCTTCCTCTACAGTATCGAAACACAGCATACAATTGGATACGGTGGAAGAGTTATTACGGAAGAATGTCCAGAAGCGATATTTGTCATGTGCATTCAAAGCATAGCTGGGGTGATGATTCAGGCATTCATGGTGAGTATAAAAATCACATTCCAAGCATAGGGTAGCTGCAAGCACCCCAATTTGAAAGAACACAAGTGAGAAAATAGACACCCAATTTTTGGTTGTTGTTGTTGAGTTCGGGTTGAACCGCGTCTGGAGTTTTGTTCTCGACGTTTCGGCTCCGATTTTGGAGCCATTTCCAAGTAAATGTCGCAGTTCGATCTTAGGAGTAGGCAGATTGAGGCCTTAGAAAGAACTCGTGACGAGACCTGGGTACAAAGTAGGCAGATTGAGGCCCCGGCGTCAAGTCACGCAAACCCTTGCCCCCTGTGACAACACCTGAGGGAGTAGGCAGATTGAGACCTCAGCATGAAGTCACATTTACTCTTGAAAATGGCTCCAAAATCGGAGCCGAAACGTCGAGAACAAAACTCCAGACGCGGTTAAACCCGTCTGGTATATATATGTGTATATGTGTGTGTTCGGATAGGTTTCCGCGGTCAGTTATATGTTGTTGTTGATATATATATATATATATATATATATATATATATATATATATATATATATATATAACAAAACTGTAGTTTTTTTGGGTGAACAGCAGAACGGAAGTGTACTCTCATAACACCATTCATAATTCATATTCAACCGTTAATGTCGACGTTTATGTGTATTCACCTGTTGAATATGCAACTATATTTTTTTAATCCTGTTAATATTTCAATGGCGTTTCGAACAATTTACCTGCTGTAAAATTTTAACATTGGACTGTGAATATATTTTATCGTCTGTGACATGTTATTCCACTTTATACCACTTTACCAACGACTAACCTCAAATACACTTTTCCCTGAAGATGGTAATAAACATTATCGAAATATTGGAAAAACTGGTGTTATAAGAGTACACTTTCGTTCTGCTGTTCACCCAAAAAAAACTACAGTTTTGTTCTTAACTGGTCAGCAAAGACTTCCCCTCTAATAATAATAATTTATAACTATATATATATATATATATATATATATATATATATCTATAAAGAAAGTGAGCTATTGAGAAAACTCTTTGGTTATTTGTCAAGCTTTCGGTATCATCTATATATATATATATATATTAGATGATACCGAAAGCTTGACAAATACCAAAGAGTTTTCTCAATAGCTCACTTTCTTTATAGATATATATATATATATATATATATATATATATATATCTATAAAGAAAGTGAGCTATTGAGAAAACTCTTTGGTATTTGTCAAGCTTTCGGTATCATCTAATACCTTCTTCATGACAACTGAACTATAAAGTAATATACAATAATATATAAGTAAAGATGATGGAATACTTACCAATGTGAGAATGATGATGGAGTTGGCAAAATATGAATGAAAACATTAAGATGAAGTGACGTTATGGAATGGATAAGAGAGTTTTTTTGTCATCATATCATCAAGTAGAGAAACAGGGGCGATTTCATTTCAATTTACAGATATTTCAATAGATAACCATTAATTTGACGGAGTTTGTTCAGATCAGTTATCTTATTCATAGAATGGTCATTCATTATTGATTAAGACCATCTCCAAAAATAATCTACTCGTAAGATTCACTCCACTCTACAATTATGACGATACAAAATGAACATTTTTGAAGATGATCCAAATCAATGATGATGACCTTTTTATGAATGAAAAAACTGATTTGAACAATCTCGGTCATATTTATGGTTATTTATTCATTGAAATGTGTGGAGGATAAAATTAAATCACCCTTTCTTCAGACTTTTCCTTCCTGTTTATTATGATGACAAAACAAAAATATAACTGAACTGGCCGATACTTGATGAAAATCCATATCCAAAAAAATTACAGTTTTCAGTATTCAATTCTCATTTACAATGAGTTAGCAATACTGCGACAGGTGATTCCCTATACACTAGCTTCCTCAAGCAGTATTTATCAGTATTATATAGCGAAACACGTATTGCGGTTTTGTAAACCCATTGTAATTGAGAATCGTATAGGAAACTGTTAGGTTTTTCGTTAAAACGAAAATATATAATTGTTCGTTCACTGCCATCCATTCCATAACGTCACTTCATCTTGTTTTTCATTCCATATTCTGCCGATTTCATCATCATTTTCAGTTTAATCGTATCTTTGATTATACATAATTGTATATTACTTTATATTTTGAATTTCAGTTGTACCAAGTAAAGTAGGATGAAATTCGTGACTTTCTGTCCATGGAGTCTTATGAAATGGATATTCCACCAGTTCATTCTTCTTCGAGGACCTGAAATATTTCTCAATTAATCCTCGTCCATAAATTGTCGCATAAGATGATTATAAGAAGTTGACGTTGCTTTTTCTTTCGGCGAAGGACTGTGGTCTTAGCACAGAAAACTATCCCAATCGAAGCGAAGAATACAACATATCCTTAATGATAAAAATCATTAAGGATTGTTCAATGACCAATTATAATTATACGCAATAGGTATCAAAAATCTTGACGAATATGATTATATATATATATATTATATATATATATATATATATATATATATATATATATATATATATATATATATATATATATGCAAACTTATAGCGACGTTGATTGCAAGAACAGAAACTTTCTCGTATACGAAAAAAACAAGACTTTGCCGTATACTGGTAAAAAAAATCACTGACATTCCTGTATTCCATCAGGTTGGCGTTGTCTTTGCAAAATTATCCAGGCCGAAGAAACGAACACAAACTCTTTTGTTTTCGAGGAATGCGGTGATAAACCACCGCGATGGAGTTCCATGCCTCATGTTCAGGGTTGGCGATATGAGGAAAAGCCACATCATCGAGGCCCACGTTAGGGCCCAGCTTATAAAACACAAAGTCACGAAAGAAGGAGAACACCTTCCGTTTTTTCAAACAGAACTGAAGGTAAGAGATAAAGTAAGTATATCGGCTGTGTAGTAGGTACCTCATTTACCTCATTTACAAGCTTATTGCTTTCGATTTAAGAGTTTATTTCATATTCATTTCTGCTTCTCGCATTAATTGAGTTATATTTAGAAATTTGGAATAACTAATCCTGGAGGATAATTTCCACTGAACTTGCCCTGCTTCTCTTAAACTTCAGTTCCTCAAATATTCCTAAAAGTGGATTGCAGTGAGATTTCACGTTAACCAGCTATAAATGACAACTCTCAAAAGTCGGAACTTGTGCGAACCAAAAATTATGAGATCTTACCTTTTCAAGGTGTCATTCCTAGCTAAGCACAAACCGAGAATCGTTCTCGTCCGATGGTCGAATGTTCATTTTATTCGCCGAGACTATCAAAATATATGCAAGATATCAATTGGTCTATTTATAGAAAATATTGGCGCTGAAAACGCATATTCCAACTCATTTTTCATTCCAGAAGTTTGATACCTTGATTACTATTTGAAGGTCAATATTCAACACAAAACACCACACTAACTGTTAATGAAAATCGTACAGCAACTATAGTATTTTGGAAAGAAGAAATCATCATTTCTGAGATTGTTTTTCGTAATTTGATAACTATATTTGAAAACAATTGTTCAGAACAATATCTGTTGTTGGGATCCGATGGGCCAATTGATGTTTACGCAGAAAAGTAGTGAGTCCTTCACTATGTTTATGAATGATTTAAACAGGTTGAAAAAAACTGTCGGGAAACCATAAATTATAATCGGTCAAATGACTTTTTTTTTCATGATGACGAATCCAAAAGATGTGCAGTTGCGAACTGAAAATTGATATGATGCTGATTCAACAATTTTGAAAATGAATCTACGTATCTGAATATGAAGTGTTAGTGGTTTCGTGTGGTTGAGTGTATTCTCACGAAAATGTTTTAACTTCTCGTATGATTTATAGAAGAGGTCTACGAAATGTAGGCGAAATATAAAGAATATGAACATCTTTGATTTTGATAAAAACGTGCCGGTATCGTATTGCATTGAATTGTATCATCTGCATTTTATCGACTCATGATGGGGAAAAATGAATGGAGAATCTAATAGATCTTGCGGCTTCCAGATTATGTTCATGCCTTTTTATTATGTGGAATAAAATCAGCCTGCCAGGTCTTTTTACTGCTTTTTCGAAGTCAAACTCATTTTCTGAGAAAAACTTCCACTTATTCTCAAGGAAAAATAACTTTTAATAACACTTTGTTGACCACCATAATGATAGAAGTAATAACAACGATATCGTTGTGTAGCTATCGCCACCGCTAGTCATTTTTGTTTTTACGTCTGCTCTCATTTGATAAAGAATTATCTTGTCTTTTGGTAAGCCTTTTTGAATCATTCGATTTGAAAGTAAATATTATTGAAGTAAGTACTGGAACACCAAACATACCTAAATAACCGCATTCGATATTGAGCTTTTCTTCTATTGTCTTGCCAGCACCAAGACATGAAGCTTTTTTCAAATGTACTATAATTTCCTTTATTATTCTCACTAACATCTCAAGAAGTATTTTGTGTTGAATTTTGATTCTCATTAAGTATTGGCCAGTTCAATTCAAAGGTTTTTTTATTGATAGGTACACGGAGTTAGAGGGCAGTTGTTCAGTGTTTGATTCTTATCTCATTATCGAAGAATCCTCAGTTGAAGTCTCCATTTATATTTTCTCCGATAATATCTCTGAGGCATTTCTCAAATTCGACGAGACCGCGAATTACTTCACTGCTTCTCAGGAAATAAATAAAGAGGTTATGGTGAGGCTTAGACCCTAGCTCACAAATCCCCCACGTAAATGTTGTACAATTGCATTAGAAGTGACCCTGGAATAACTTGTGCTCATGCTTTTTCTGATCGCGATATATCTTGTTTTTCATGAAGTTATCATTAAATTGATTGAATTTTCAAGACAGGAAATATTGAAAAATTGATTCCTATTTAATTTCATTTTCTAGGTGGGAGGAGATGGAGAAGAGGACAAAATCTTTTTCATTTGGCCAACAACAATTGTTCATAAAATTGACAGTAAGTCTCCGTTATATAACATGTCAGCCAACAACCTTCTGAGAGAGCGTTTCGAAATTGTCGTGATATTAGGTGAGAAATATTAAATTTATGTACATAGGTAACTATAATGACTGTTATTTGTAGATATCTCGAAAACTCAGCGATATTTGCAATTTGCAAAATTGAGTTCGATCTCAAATAGTCAACGTTCATTCAGATTCAACCTTGCAGAAATCACTAGTTGCCAATACTTTCTGATAGAAGTGGCATCACCGCATTGTCGACAATACTTTAGTCGGGTAGAGGATATCCTATGCTCTCCATTGAATTTTCAAAGTAATCCGTTCTCTGGTTCACCAGAAACGTCTAATGTGCAATTCACCGTGATTGCATTGGCGCCTGCCTCCTTATTCAACAGCTTTTTCTGAGATATGCTCAGCATGTCTTCGAAACTTTATCTTGCACTTTCCTCTCTTACCTACTTTCTTATCGAATTGTGATGCACATTTCCTTTCAATTCATACAGACAGATTTTGTACGATCTAAAAATATTGGAGAATCTAAGTAAAGTTGGGTAGAATTCGTGACTCCATGAGTTGTATGGAATGGATTTTCCACCAGCTCATTCTTGCTGTCTCGAGGTTCTAAAATATTTTTAAATTCTCCTGGACTCGCTCAAAAATTGTCGCATAAGATGATTATCTGAAAATAACGTTGCTTTTTCTATATATACTATCGAAGTCAGAGCAAAGAAGAACATATGCAGGATTCACAGAAAAATTCATAAGGAATTGTCTAATGCCCAATTATAATTATACGCAATAGGGATCTTACTCAGTGTGACTAGATTCGGCTGGAATAACTCCAATTGCCATTTCTGCTGATGTTTCACTAGATGCCTTTCGGATGAAAGTTCTCTATGAAATGTATTTTCATTCATCGCGTTTCATTCCTTGGTCACTAGGTTTTCAAAATGCTATATCAGTAGCTTGGTAGGTTTAATGTCATCTTGAATCAAACTTTCTGCAGCAATATTGAACTCCACCATATAATCTTAACCCTATTTACCGTCCTGTACCATATAATGGTACATGAAGGGGCTATTTCATGTCTAATATTTCAGAAACAGAAAATAAATGGTAGATGTATTCATAATAAAGAGGAAAAGACATGGTAGTTTTATATCACTGAGTTTGTGTTCCTATTTCAACTTGAGTGTACGATAGATATAATGATAATAAAAATAATATCCTCTATTGATACTGAGTTCAATATTAGGAATTTCAGATCACATGGGGCAACTACCAATTTTACCATGGAAATCACACTCTCTTGAAAAAAATTAACGAAAGTTTCTGGGGGGCAGATGCCACCGCATTGGTTCATTTCATCATTTCACAAGTACCTGGAATGCCTTGTGATGACATTCGGTGAAAATTATTGCTGACTTATAAGTGAACTCACCAATGGTACTTTTTCTCCAAAATCCTTCTCAGATAGTGCAAAAACAGAGGGCACCGAAGCTGATTTAAAAAATAGAGAACCCAAGCATAATTCGTCAAGCATATGTCTTTGAATTATAAAAAAAATCAGAGATGTAGGTCACGAAAAAACAATGTTATCTTCGGAATGCATTGCAAATTTCAAATTTACTGGAATTCAAAAAGGATTTAGTTTGTTGAACAATTCACTAAAACAATCTGATGCTCTATAATGAGAAATCAATGATGTACCGTTTAACATCAATTTTTTGTTCGATACTATTGATGTTACGAAGAACTGTTCGATTTATTCATCCTCAGAATGAAAGCACTTATAATATCAGTATGGACAAGATAATATAATATCAGTCTATTTTTGTGGTACCAACATTTTCTGGTGAGCACAGAATTTATTCTTCAGTGTTTTGAAAAACTCACCATGAATTTTTCACACATTGAGTGGAAAGTTGATAGGAAATGTCAAATACCGTCGAAGTGGAGATCTGCAGCACAAAAAGCGATAAAGGGATACGGTGTGTTCTAAAATACTCATAGATTGAGCGATTTCAATTTAGGCTGTGAGAAAGATTCTTGTCAGAAGAGAGAATTATTCTGAATGATATCAGAGTGATTTTCACTCCCATTGAAATGTTATCGCTTAGTAAATTCGAAGATAGTGAAGTTACTATATAAAAGATCTGTCACGCTTTGAATCAGAGTTCAGATTTCATTTCACCTATCGAATGGAAAAACGAAAATAGCAGTTTCTCTCTGATCGGATCAATTACCTATTTCCTTGTTTGAGATGATTATATTCAATTTGGCTATAAAGCGGAGACCAAGAAAAACCATTTTTATGCATTTCTAAATAGATATAGATGGAAATAACAATACCGTGATAAATATATATCTTTCCGGTTGACACCTACCATTCCTTTCGGTTGATACATTTTATTTTCAATTTCGCAGAAGGCGTTATAGAGTCAACAGGCATGACAACTCAAGCCCGTTCCAGTTACCTGCCATCTGAAATCTTATGGGGTCATAGATTTCAGTCGATCGTTTCTTTCAAGAAGGATTCTGGAGAGTATGAGGTTAATTACGAGCAATTCAACAATACTGTCGAAGTCGATACACCCCTGTGTAGTGCTAGAGAGCTGGATGAGCGTCGAGCAATGTACAGCAATGATGGGTTAGGTAAGTTTCGGTTATTATAAAGTATTTCAATAACTTGGAAAAGTGAAATGGAAAGTTGGTGATCACTAAAAATCACATGAGTTCCGAAAAAATGCTCAACTCTCTAGTTTAGTAGGTAATCCAAAACTCTGAAAACTTTTTTCATGTGGATGAAAATAAAGCCGATGACTTATCAAATATTTTCTTTCGAATTATATTTGTATCACGATCATTCTTCCAGGTGTCATATATACTGGCAATATTTTTGAAGTCATTTTTTTCATTCGAATAAATATTTCTCTATTTGGCCGTACACCTATGACTGTATATGCTCATTATACATGAATCATTATTCCACGAATCACTTTCTGTTCTTATGAAGTCATTCGATCCTGCGGCACGATTAGATCACCAATTATTCTTTCGTGAATACTGATTTATTCTTTCTTAATTCGTAGAGGGAATGAGAATTTATGAAAATTATCCGAGATGATCGTGCAAAAAATGCAGGCTTATTTTCTATCACATCTATCATATTTCATGTACTTCTCATAAACATTCAAGCAGAATACAAGAACAAAATTGCAGTCTTCACAGTAGGAGTTTGGAAAGGAAAATTTCCTTATGCAATATTACTATTTGATAAGTGAAAACTTCTCATATTAAAAATAATTAGCTTCATTTCTCTCATAAAGTATTCATTTTCATACATTCTCACAGTGCGAGGTACAATTCATTTGTAAACAAAATTTTCACAGAATTGATTTCAACTCAACTATTGTGAGGTTTACAGAACCGTGACATATGTTCAACCATAAAATAGAAAATCCAAAGTAAATCCAAATTTTTTAATATCTCCACCAAATTGGTCTTGTGAGATGATTCATGAATGGTCATGGAATTAATTTGATTTTGATATTATTACTATTTATGATTACTAATGTTCCAAACTTTTCGACATGTAACATATTATTCGAATCATGATATGCTGCATCATTTTATCCTCATCTAATGATGATGCTCCACATTTTGAAACAACATCTGATTCAAACTTTCGAGCGCTCAGATTTATCACTCGAGTTGAAATTAATAGAAGATTATTTTTTGCAGAAGAAAAGCCAAAGTTTCTGACAACTGGTAAGATTTTTGTGTTGGCTTCAGCTGTATGAATTCTTATTGAACCTTCTTTCTATTCAGAATTGTTTTGAGAAAATCAACCTCATCAGCTTCCAGCCTTAGATTTTGTATATATCTCTTCATCATTCACGAATCAATTTATTCCCATTCAACACTTCAGACATAAAATTTTTGAAAATAATATGTATTCGAAAATGAAACAAACTTTTCTCCAATACAAAAATTTCATGTCAAGTGACAATAATCCAAAAACATTTAGTTACATGAACTTTCATTTATGATTTGATGTTTTTGGCTTGGCTTAAGCTTGAATTAACTCGCTATTCATTTGACGAGAAATTCTTTGAAACTTCAATTTCATGCTAGAATTGCAGCTATTGCCTTCTGGAGTTTTATGTTATACTAATTGGGTAAAATTTTTGCTACTTCTGAGTAGGCTCTCAAATTGTTTGTGATTATCAACTCAATGAAAATATTTGAGATAAATTCAATAGCATCGAAATAAGTTATAAGCTATTATAATGCTGATGCTCAATAATAATACCATGACTTGATTTCGAAGAACGGTATTGTTTCTATTAAAACCCATTGAATTGAAGATCTAAAAAAACTACTATTTGGATAGAACAACTTTATATTTAATTCATATGGAAAATCTTCGAGTATACATTCATAAAAAAAGTCCACATTCCAAAATAATTTTTTTATCATTCTGGAATCGATCGAGAAGAAACAATGCACGCAGAGAGTTCAAGAACCTGCACGGTGTGCGAAATAGATGATGTAGAAAAAAAATTCCTATGATATAAAAATATGTGAATTCACCTCAACGGTGTATTTTGGATAACTGATCCCAATTACGACATAAAAAATACAGAAATGCGCCTGCCACAGACTTTGTCTGAAAAAAACGATGACGTCGTTTCCTAAAAGAAAATGATAGGAATTTTCAAAGTTGCACCAAACTTTCTATGAGCACCATGCGGGAAATACATGAGCCCAAATTCATATAGAATGGAAAATTTGAGGCAAAATATGTCGTTCACATCTAAAAATTCATCGTAGCATGGGAGTCAGTTCTGGGTGCGAAGCTATTTAGTGAGACACTATAAGTATTAATTGATGTTGATGAAAAGTCAACTAAAAATGCATTCGTCTTCAAAACACAAAATCAACTGAATTACGTTGCCAATGAGGCGGATCGATAAAGTAATGAGGCTACTTGGACTCAAAACCTCGAATAGAAATAAAGAGCAAGGCATTTCATATATTGCCACGACTGCCCGAGAACATAAATAGGTCAGACGAACCGACGAGTATCAAACAGGTCCTACGAGCACGAACTAGCAGTACGTAATTCGGACATGACCTCGACTCTCTTTACACACCACCACGAAACCGGACACAAAATTGGCTTCAACAACACGAAGACCATTGCCACAGCAAAAACACTCCACTCCAGAATCATTCGCGAATCAATATAAATTGAGAAACGCCCCCAATACCTCAACAAACGAGACGACTCACAAAGGTTTCCCAATTCCTGGAAACCATTATTATCCTTTCGAAGAAATCCATCAATTATTTCTTTTTAAACCAGACTTGTATATGGTCCGGTAGTTTCAACAACGTCGGATTCTCATACAGCTATAAATACCATCCCTCTATCCACAAAACCACAATCTTCACTTTGTCAATATGGGTGGTGGGGGTTAAGGAGACTCAGACCTCGCCACCAAGTCAAGAAGTCTTGAGAATGTCTCCAAAGTGTGAGCCGAAACGTCGAAAGAAGAACAATTCCAGACGCGATTCATCCGGAAGTGGACAGCATATATATATATATATATATATATATATATATATATATATATATATATATATATATATATATATATATATATATATATATATATATATATATATATATATATATATATATATATATATATATGTATATACAAGAAGTGTACTCTTTCAACAACGTATTTCCAAATTTCGACAGTGAATACTCTTCATCTTCAATGAAGCTACAAATAATGAGCAATTTGTTTGAAACATGGACATGACGCTGAAACAACAGCACTACTTACTGTCTTAGTGAAAATGATTGCTATAGGTGTGACGAATAAAATGTATAAATGAAATATACACATAAGGACAGTTAATAAACGATGAGTTTTGGAACCTTTGGTGTGAAAGTATCAATTTTCTTCTCCTGAAGATGCTAACCTTGTTAGCGAAACGCGCGTCGAGTGCGAAAATATCAGTTTGGTGTTAGGGTAATTGATCTTTAGGAAAAGTTTCAATAAGGACAGTTGTTTGGGTAATGAACTAAAATAGTAAAGGGCCTTCCCCATACATCTGGGAGAGTTTCATGGGAGGATCTCATTCCAATGACAGCAAACAAGCATAGACACATTACTAAAATCATGCTTTTTTATATATTGAGTGATACATTCACTACAGAAAGAGACGAGCGTCCAGCACTAGCAAGTGGCACGCAGTAGAGTTATCGAGTCATATCGCTTCTAACGCCATGAGCGGGCGATAGATGTTCCACATTGGGATCTCAATTATTCGTGACATCAATTTCCAGGGTCTTTCCAGCTGCACCACAAGCTCGACAAAATTCGGCGGCATACTTCAATCGTGACATATTACTCAAATAAAGTTTTTTTCGTGTCTCAGATCGCGAGTGCTATCACGAAATAGGTAAGAGGAGAGCAATTGAAATCGCATTGCTCTATATGGGCGAGCGGGCTTATTGTCATCTGTTAAAATATATTGAACGATATGAGAAGCAATAGGCCCTCGGGTCCAAATGTCAAATTGATACTTATAAGTTTTGGCTAAAGCAGTGGTGCGAAATCAATTTGAAATGTTTTATCTGACTATAAATGTAACTGAAATATTTTTAAGGCATTCGTTACTACTTGTATTATAATAAGAACTCAAAAACCATCAAAAAACATTACTGTATAGCCCACGCGGTCATATATTGATCTTTGTTGAGAATTAGGTACTGTGGCGTTGCCTTTGTCGGATTTAGCTATAATTAAAAGTTTTGATATCAATATACGTTTAGTTTTTTGGAAAAGGTGTTGAGAAAGTTGAATAAATGCTCGGAAGAATTGATGAAATTTGTAATTATATTGGTAGATCTTGCTGCTAGGGAATTCCAAGAAAATTAATCTGTGATAGTGGACGTAACTATGTCAACATCGGCCAAGAGATTATTCATGGAAAAGCTGCTACTATGCGTTCTATACTGAATTTTGGACCCAACGCCAGAAAGTCTGATATATCCTCATGAATATCAATGCCTGACAATTTTTTGAACCTACCTGGTTGAAGAGATAATTTGGATCATGAGGAATATTGAAAAAAAATTTGAATTTGTTGTTTAATTTTGGGAAAGATTTTATTATATTCAACTCTTTGTCTTCCAGCAAATTCTGTTAAGACTAATTCGTTCGATGGGAGAATTGTTTCACTCTTGAGCAGTTTCAAGTTCTGCTAAGTTCTAACAAGAACTTTGTAATTAGAATTAATTTCGAAATTCACAAGTTTGGTTCCTAATCTGTTTTTGAATTTTTCTGTGATACTGTACTAGTCAATATATTGTTCTTAAACTAATCAATCTTTGTGGCTGGTTGCATTCCTAATGTGGTTCGGTGACATTCCAATTGAACGGCATTTCAGCAGGAAGGATCTTCGATGTTTCCCCTTGGCTAGTTTCAAATTTAACTGCCAATAATGTTTCATCTTCTGTTACCATGTGTAGCTTTCAGTTGTTGCCATACCTGTGTGAATAATTTGAGGGGAACTCTTTGCTTACCAGTTAAGAACAAAAAAACTATTATTTGGGTGAACAGCAGAACGGTGTATAAGTGTACTCTTATAACACAACTTCTTCCAATATTTCGATAATGTTCATTATCATCTCCAGGGAACAACTACGAAGATTGTAATTTTGAGTTTTCACTTCAAAACATCAGTAAAATATGACTCACTCTATTTGGGGCTAGTCGTATCCAAGTTGTAGTCAAAATGTGTAAACATGTCACAGACGGTAACAAAATGTGAACAATCTAATAGGAAAACTTATGCCAAGCATAATTATTCAAAACAACAATAAAATATTACAATAATGAAATGGAATTTTCGGTAATAAACAGGTGAATTCATTCATTGAATGAATTATTATAATAATTATATATATATATATATATATATATATATATATATATATATATATATATATATATGCTATATGGGCTACCATGTCAAAATCTTTATTCCAATTATCAATCATAAGGTGTATTACAAATCTTTCACTAACATGATTTCTCAATATTCTTCGAAAACCAGTGAAAAACAGAAAAATTGCAGAGCAAGAGAAAAATACTGAAGTTATCCGTGCTTGACATTTATATACTTAACTCATATCATTGCTTGTTTTTATTATAGGTCAGTGTCGCATGGGGGGCATGTTTCCAACGAACCGTACCCATTCCAGCGATACCCTTTGCAGTATGGATTCGTTATCGATTGATGACGGTCATATCGAAATGAAGATTTCGAGTCCCATACCAGTTACGGTAACGGCGCCAGAGGAGACCAAACCGTTAATGAATGGAACTTTGAAAAATAAGTCGAATTTATTACCTGTATGATGAATAGTGATCCTAGGTGAATCAGTCCAGGAAATGAAGACAGTGAGAATTCTCAATTAAACAGAATAATTGAAATTTATTATTATCTTCATTTTCTGAATCCTCCGAAGAATTTACATACGCTTACCAATTGTAAATAATCGAGATGTCGCTGGTCGATATTAATTGTAAATTTTTATTAATGGTGATTACGAGGTTCATGTACGAGTTTTTTTCAAATGTTTTGTGCTCGATTGTATGAATTTCAAAGAGAATTTATGTGATGGCAATTTCGTTTCTCGTTCAAATATGGTTTCCATTGAAATGGAGAGTTCACCAAAAATGTATTAGTCGTTTATCTTTATTATAATTTTGCATTTATACATTTTTTCAATGATGAATCAGACATTTTTTACATGTATCATTTCAGCAAGAGCATTTGAAAAAATAGATTTCCTATAGTTTCAATGGTTGGAATGGAGTATTTATTAGGATATTTGGCTGGATCTATTGATTTATCGGAGTGAATGTACCGTTTTTCTTCCTTGCAGCAATGCGCAATGAAATGTTTTCGAAAACATTTCTGTGGCATAATTTCATAATGAAACAAAAGCTCATGTGATATTGGTTTCTTAGTTTCTTCATTCAGCATGACTTTTCTGGAAGATCTCTGAAATGAATCAATCAAATAATCATTCTATTTCGACTGAAAAATCTCGATCTTCCCAAAAATAGGATTTTCAGATATCTTCATTGAATCTTAATTATGTCATAGTGCGGATTTTTTTTTAAATAAGTATATCTTTTACGTTTCTCGAACCAATCCACATAATGTTAATTTTGTTTCTTATTGTTCTCTTGTTTTTTCGAATATAATCACCTCTTTCTTGTTTAATTATATTTAGCTATCATACAACCTGCAAACCTTGTTTTTATAATCATTGACGAGTTACCAAATCACGTCTGAATTACTTTTTGTTCTTATTTTTTTTCCCTATCGATGTTTTTATACAATTTACTCAAGTATTATTAGATTTTACACGAGTACTTAAAATTTTTAATTATTGAATGTACTTACAGTGTGGTTATGAAGTACCTGTAGAATAATATGTAAATAAACTGATTGTTGATTGCAGTGCCAATGTATCTATATAGTTTTTTACAAAAATTAAATTGAGATAATATGTTTTCGAAATTATTCATAGCCTTCAGTAGTCATCCCAATGAAATCTGAAAACGTTAATGAAATTTGTTGAATCATTTTTCGAATCAAATCAAATTTGCTTCCAACCAACAATATCGAAATTAAGTTCCGATTGCCAAATATTGTAATTTGGTAGCTATGCTTACCTATTCATCATTAATGTCGATATTCTGGATACCTATATCTAATTTCGATACTTTTGGATGCAAAGTGTCAATCAATGGACAGCTGTTTCGGACTTTGGGCCTCATCAGCGTTGGGCAGACAATCCATGCTAATAAACAATTTGTGAAATCTCAGCATTACTCTTCATGAGACTATACCTTCGAATGCCCTGAGATTTCCCAAATTGTTTATGATCAAGGATTGTCTGCCCAACGCTGATGAGGTCCAAAGGCCGAAACAGCTGTCCGTTGGTTGACACTTTGCATCCTAATCGAATTGGGAAACATTGGAGTCTCACTAACCTTCATGACCTGAAGAACAGTTGCGATTTGTTTACGGAGTGTTATTGAAGTGAACAATTCCTTATTTGTAACACCTGAAAGATCAGCTAACTTCTCGAAGATATGATAACGACTGAGCCCTCTGTTCTTGGTTCTAGGATTAGCGTATAATACTCCGGTAAAGGAAGTTAATTTTTTAGTAAAATGAAGGACTAATTCGAGACCACTCAGATCAACTTATTTTTTTTTGGAATTTGTCAAAAAAGGTGTCAAGTATCCGAGTAAACAAGTTTGGTTACTGGGCAAAGCTCCAAAATGTTCATAAAACTTATAAATAGAGGGTCCCAATGGATTAACTATAAAAATTTTATGTGACTGATGAAAAAAAAAAAGGTTTTTTGGCCATAACTTTTTTTGGCTAATGATAACGAGATGTACCAGGAACCATTTCAAAGCTAAGGTTATCGCCGAAATTTCATGTCATATGCAACATTTGAATTGGATGGGCCAATTTTTTTTATTTCGCCCGACAAAAAAAAATTTACCGTTATAAACATAAAATAGGCAATTTTAAACGGAAAAATTTGTGCTTACAGATGAAAAATTATAACAAAAAATTGAAATACAACTATCCTGGAATAAATGCTGAAAAATTTGGCTGTTTGAAATAAATAATGTTCACGCTGCTGGCCAAAAACTGAACATGTTTTAAAAAATACACGATTTTACCCAACTTTAGCGGGCCAAAACATAAACAATAGTTACCCGACAGGGCCAAAAATGGCTGGACATATTTAGGACGAAGTGTTCTGACTTTTCACCAAAGGATTTTTTCAATCACCTTAGCCCATATGGCGCTAAAAAATTGGCATTAAAAATTTTTGAAAAAAAATTATTTTGGCCATAACTTTTGTCTTCTTATTTGAACGGTTCTGGTTGATCCCAAAATTTTCCTGATTTTGTCATCTTGCAAAATGATAGGAATCAATTTTCATGTAACAGTTATATTTTTCGAGATATTTACGCCAGAACGAACCGGTTTCTTCATTTTTCGTTAAGCAACCATTTTTGCCATGTCATATCTCCTTTAATATTAACCGTACAAAAATGAAACAAAAACCACTTCATTTGTCAAATAAAATACTTCATAATAGTTATATATAATTTTTTTTGTAATACTAACAGATTTTCAGTAAATTTAGAAAAACTTTTAAGTTTTTTTTTGCAAAAATCACACTTTTCCTTGCGCTATTACTCGAAAGGGGTGCATTTTTATGAAGAATTGCAATCAATGTTTTTATGTTGAAAAATTATAATTTATCGATTGGTTTCATTTTTTTTAACCCCCCCAATGAGTTCCACTCCCCCCCATCCGCGCTTTTTCCCAGTAACGGAAGTTGTTTACTCAGATACTGGGCACCTTTTTCAACAAAATCCAAGTATCTGCAATTGGTTTCGAATTAGTCCAGCCAGTTTTTACTTCCTTTACTGGAGTATAAATATTCATTTGATGCAGGCACGCATCTTGATCTAACAGACAATATAACATCAATAAGCAATTGAATTTCTTTAGGGAGTGGAATAGCTATTGGCTTACTACTCCCAGCTCAAATTACAAGCCTCTCTGAAGTTAATATATTTTCATTTTTTGTGAGAGATTTCAAAAATTGTTTAGGGTGATTATATTCTGCATTACTTGTGAAAGTCTCAAGTTTTCAAAACTGAACCGATCCAATTGGTTTTCGGTTTATCAATGAATTAAAGCCATAACACACTCTGGTAATTTCCGGGAATGAACATCTATCTGTTCGTTTGCTTTGATAAGCTTGGGCGCTTTATTTGGTTCGTCCACGACATATATCTGAAATTGTTCAAGTTCTGGGGTGGAAGAAAATTTCAGGCTCCTCCTATTGTTTCTAGTTTTCGGGTAAAATCTTGTACTCGTGTGGAGTGCCACATCAGATTTTGATTTTTTTGGACCTAATTATAACCAACGATTATTTTCGTAGCAGTGGCAATGTTATAAAAAACTTCTGGATTGAGGGTATCAGTTAAGTTTCGAATATCAAATATTTGCTTCAAAATAATAAGTAGCCTGCCCAGATCTCTCGTTCGGTAAGATACTATCGTTTTGTGCTTTCTCAACTGGCTCTCTATAGCTAAAAATCAATACGTCTTCCATAACTGTTTAAGATACCTCGTCTACACGCAGCTTTTTTCAAATCTTCGGTTTTCAACCTGAGGGACTCGGACTCTTTATTTTGACCTGCACATATATAGACATTCTGATGAGTGATTCTTCTTCATATTTGTAGCGGTTTCATTTGATTGAAACTTTTCCTAGAGATTAAATACCCTAACACCAAACTGATATTTTTGCACTCTATGCGCGTTTCCCTAACAACGTTAGCATCTTCAGGGAAAGAAAATTGATACTCAAGGATCAATTTTGTAAGGAACAATTCTTCTCTTTCGCACCTCTTCTGCTCATTGTCGAATGAAAATCCATAGTCACTGATCAAGTCCATTCTGAGCATAAATTCATCTTTTATATCTGCGACGTAAACTGTATCTGTGATGGTGAGTCGCCTAAGAATCAATGTAATATCAGCCTTTTCTCGAATAGGTGCATTTTCACAAGTGACTGTTCGAAGCATGGAGTTGAAAGGTACAGGCTTCACGCTTTCTGTCCGAAGGATGCCACTGCGTACCAAAGAAACTGCAGCACCGGTGTCTATGGTGCATGAAACGTCTATTTCATCCAATTTTCCAGGAATGGTTAGGCTATCGGATGTTGTTGTTGTTAGCCTGTTGTCACAAATGACCCTCGATGACAGGTGAGTTGGATTTTTGTGGCATTCTCACTCGACAGTTTTTTTTACTCGACAGTCTTTTATAAGATGTCCCAGTTCTTCAGATCTGAAGTAGTTTTATTCTTCTGGGTGCTCATTCCACTTATCAAGAATTTGATCTCCTTCAGAACTTTCTCGAATGAACCATTCGCTGCGCACGATATTTGTTACGGTAGTCCAATCAAATAAACTTTTTTCGTCAAATTTCTGCCTACCCGAAAAGTAGCTGTGGATTCCGGCAGACACATGTGTCCTTATTATCCCCTAAAGTTTGCGCCAGATTCTGTCCGTGCGTTTAGCAACAATTAGCGGTTGAATGCCGGAAATCATTATTTTTATTTGTTTTTTGCTTATATAATGAAAACTATTGATCGGATCGGAAAAAAGGTGAATTGAAAGTTGTAGATAATTGAAAAATCTATCGATTAGCGTTAGCCCGATTTCGATATTCCGATTTGTTGCTTAACTATTGCGCTCGGAATTTGAAAAAAAAGGCGTTTTTTCCATTACTCTATTAAAAAATGTTGAAATGCATTTGGGGGTTGCAACTGTGAATTTGAGAAGCTTTCAACTAGTAGAAACCACAGTTTCAATTTGGTTAAAAACCAATTGATAGGTTAGCAACAATCTAATTTGTTACTAAAAAAAGTGTCCCACTAGATTGTTATTTCTTGCCCTACGGATAATCGTAGAGCAATGAACGAAACAGTTTTGGATAGTCGAAGGTTTTAACTACAATTTATTGTTTTTGGAAAATCGATTTTTTCAATGTGATACCTTTAAAAATGGCGTCAAAAAAACAACGTTTTTCAAAGTAAAAAACAATTAGGAAAAAATGGTCGTATCAAAATGAGAGAAAATGCATGGGAAAGCTGCTATTTTTCTACTAATTTTGACAACCTTACTTTTGTTCCACGATAATTAGGAGCCAAGATAACACTTTTTATCATTTAGTTTCCCCTGCATTCGTTTGTTTATATGAAGCAACGAGACCTCGACGACTGCACAGAGCAAGAGTCATATTATCCATAGGAACCAGCAGAATTTGTTTTCCACAATTATTTATCATAATTATTGATAGGATAAGTGGAGGTTCTTCCGGGACCGTTCGACGTGCCGTGTAGAGGGGGAAGCCGGAGAGAGCGATCTACCGCTAAACGGCCGTCGAGTGCACCGCGTGAAATAAACTGATCAAAGCCCAAAATGACCACGCTGTATGTATCTCGGAAAAAACTGGACAAGTTTTTTTTTTTTCAATAGTGCATCGAGATATGATCGAATATCACTATGGCTTACCCGGTTTGTTTTCGGAAATCCCTCAAATCGCAAATAATTCAATTTTTACGCTGCAAATGTAGTGAATTATTCGTTCATTTCAAATTTAACTCTGATAATACGATGTCAAATGTTACCTTAGTTAGACGGAGGAAGCAAGTTTTCTCTGACATTCGAAAATGAATAAAGCACAGCTCATCTCCTTTCCAATTGATATTTTTACAAATGCGTATATATGAATGTTATTCAATATTGAGATTTTTGGCCCATTTATGTGCAACATTATTCTTTGATATTTACAGCTTGTAACTGAAAATGTCCATTAACATTCATCTATTTACATGTTTATTTTGTCTCCGTTAGGTTAGTCAGGTCCTATCAGGTATTTCAGATACTTAGCAAATGACAAAATGAACCAATACGGCGGCATCTGCCCCCAGAAATTTTCGTTTGTTTCTTTCAGCAGAGTGTGATTTCCATGTTAAAACTACTGTACAGAGTGTCTCCGATTGTACGGTTTGTATCGTTCCGGCCGGTTATACTGAGTGCGCGAAATAAACATTCCATTTGAACTTTTATTTTGGTAGTGATTTGAACATGTATTATTGTTAAGCTGACTTCTTTGATAGTTCACGTGAGAATATTCAATTTTTTCGATTTCTTAAAAAGGTAAGGTATCTCAATATTGAATAACATTTATATTCATTATACATAATTTCAATTACATCTATAGGTCAAAAATGTTTCGGTGTATAATTTAGATACTATTCTTTAACTAATGTTCAAACTTTATTTCATTTTATTTTGGATTCACTTACAAACACATTTTACAGTACTAACATGTAAGGATACTTGAAAACTACTGTGTGCTAACCAGAAAAAGGCAATACTACTATAAAAGGAAGTCATAACAATATTCCCAGAGGAATAGTGTTAAGAGTGTTCTAGGTATTCAACACATTAAAATGAAAAAGAGAAAAGAGAATACATGTACAGCTTATCCGATCATCTTGGCACAAACTCAGGTGCTTTTCCAGTTGCACAATGCTAGTGTAGACCATGACGAAGAAAGAAACACCTTCTATATTATATATATATATATATATATATTATAGGAATAAATTTCAACATAATAACACATATAATAGATGTTTCTTTATCTTGGTATACTTCACAGAGATTGCTGGGCATATACGTTATTAGTTCTGTGCCAAGATGAATTGGATAAGCTGTACAAGACAATTATAAGATACAATTGAAATATACAAGCTCTAATATCATTTTGACTAGTCATTAAGAGATCCAGGTCATTTCTGAGAATTAGGAGATTGCATTGTTGCATCATGTTATTAGAGTAGTTTCCGAGAAACAGACAGCGAGGTCATTTTGGGCTCTGATTAGTTTATTTCACTCTTATATCGAATCGATGGCTTTATGCGCTGGATCGCTCTCTCCGGCTTTCCCCTCCACACGGCACGTCGAACGGTCCCGGAAGAACCTCCACTGCTCCTATGAATAAATATGATAAATGATTGTGGAAAACAAATTCTGCTGGTTCCTATGGATAATATGACTCTTGCTCTGTGCAGTCGTCAAGGTCTCGTTGCTTCATATAAACAAACGAATGCAGGGGAAACTAAATGATAAAAAGTGTTATCTTGGCTCCTAATTATCGTGGAACAAAAGTAAGGTTGTCAAAATTAGTAGAAAAATAGCAGCTTTCCCATGCATTTTCTCTCATTTTGATAGGACCATTTTTTCCTAATTGTTTTTCACTTTGAAAAACGTTGTTTTTTTGACGCCATTTTTAAAGGTATCACATTGAAAAAATCGATTTTCCAAAAACGATAAATTGTAGTTCAACTCTTTGACTATCCAAAACTGTTTCGTTCATTGCTCTACGATTATCCGTAGGGCAAGAAATAACAATCTAGTGGGACACTTTTTTTAGTAACAAATTATATTGTTGCTAACCTATCAATTGGTTTTTAACCAAATTGAAACTGTGGTTTCTACTAGTTGAAAGCTTCTCAAATTCACAGTTGCAACCCCCAAATGCATTTCAACATTTTTTAATAGAGTAATGGAAAAAACGCCTTTTTTCAAATTCCGAGCGCAATAGTTAAGCAACAAATCGGAATATCGAAATCGGGCTAACGCTAATCGATAGATTTTTCAATTATCTACAACTTTCAATTCACCTTTTTTCCGATCCGATCAATAGTTTTCATTATATAAGCAAAAAACAAATAAAAATAATGATTTCCGGCATTCAACCGCTAATTGTTGCTAAACGCACGGACAGAATCTGGCGCAAACTTTAGGGGATAATAAGGACACATGTGTCTGCCGGAATCCACAGCTACTTTTCGGGTAGGCGAAAATCGTCATTTTGGGCTCTTGAACAGTTAATTTGATTGGATTACGGTTCTTCTATTGAAAAGCACGCACTTTCAGCCTTGACGTGTTGAAGGCCGCCCCCACTTCCAAAGAGCGAAGCCAAAGCATCTCTACTTCTCGTGAAGTTTGTCAATCGCGGAGTTCTTTGGATTTCTGGGCCTCTTAGTCCGTTTCAGTGCTATTTGCTCCGAGATATCTCGGGGCGCTTCTGGATGCGCCAGCTGGATTAGCGTCTAACATCTGCCTCAAATTCTTGACTCTCACCTGATTTTTGTCTGCGAGTCTTCATTTGTGCCCGGTACAGCTGTTCTCGGTGTTGATCGCCATAGAGTAGAGTAGTTTATTCAACTATGGTTATGTACATGGTACATGTATAGCAAGTCACAAAGAATACAGAACGTATATCACTATATGGTCGATAAGGACCGCTTAAGATACTTCCAGAAAGAAGATATCTAATACTAATACATACCTCAACACTAGTGCAGAAATCAGGTCCTCATATTTCTTCTGCTGTTCTATGGGTATCGTTTGCAATATACCCACAGCTGGCCCTCTCAAAGCTACTATGAGTGCCGTAGCTTTTTCTTCTTCGCTCCATCCATTAGTCTCTGCCGCAGCCTCAAATTGTCCATCAAAGCTCTGCGTTTTTACGGAAATTCCTTACGTGGCAACCCTGTCTCGGTGATCTTGGCTCTTGAAAAGGGATTTCATCTCTTCCCGCACTGCATCCACTTTCCTAGCGACTTCGTCGATTTTCTTGACGTCTCCCTTCAGTTCTTTCTTTGGGTCTTTTTATAGTTTTTCTTTCAGATCTACTCTTAGTTCTCCTTTCAGTTCTTCCATGCGTACTTCGGTTGTATGTAACATATACTCGAAGAACTTGCCTTGATGTTCTAGAACCCTCTCTAAGTCTGCTTTCCGTTGGTTTTATATTTGTTCTAATTCACTCTTTTGGTTTTCTAAAATTTTCTGGAGATCTTTCCTCTCTTTCTTCTGTTCTTCTAGAATTTTTTGTAGAGCTTGTTCTCGTTCTTTTTTTTTCATTTTTTCGTTCTAATCCCCGTCTATTTGTTCCAATTCACTCTTTCATTTTCGAGAATTTTCTGGAGTCCTTCTTCTCATTCTTTTTTTTCCATTTTCGATAATTATCTGGAGCACTTCTTCTCGTTCTTACTTTTCCTCCTGCTGTCCCTTTTCATCTTCCTGCCATCGCTTTTCCTCTAGTTCTTTCTCTCCCCGCTGCCACTTTTCATCTTCCTGTCGTCGTCTTTCCAAATCATCAAATTGGTTTTGGATAAATTTCTTCATGTCCTCCATCGTATCGTACGATGTATTTCTCGTATTCACCATCAATTGTTTTGATTTACCGCAAAATTCCTACTTCTGACACAACTTTTACGATTTTTCCTTGGGTTCGTTTATTAAAACTCCAAACAACACTTCACTACTTTTACTACAACTCTTCATCACAATACAATAAATACGATCACTTGAACTGCTCCGCTAACCATCCAACGCTCTCTACTAAGCCTACTAATAAACTTTTTGTAATAGAAATTCTCCACTTCAACTCCTGCACTCAGCAATAACAAAGCTCTCTCCAATAAGCTCCAAACTCTGATTTACTATCTGCTAAACTCTCTCCACTTAGCTCTGAATAACTAATAAACTCTTTCTGCGAATAAACTGTGCTTTGCAAATAAACTCTGCTCTGGAAAAACTCTGCCCCGCGATGAAGTGTCTCCCGCTCACACCCATGGAGAATCCTCCAGACAAATCCCGATGATCGAACATTCCACGCACGACGAGAGTTTCAGGAATAATTACGTTCTCTCTTCAACCCCCCAAACTACTCCGCGTTCACGATCATCAGGGCCGGCGTCAGGAGATCCGTTGCAATATATTAAAGTAGTTCTCTTCAAATATTGTATACGGAACTGTCCACATAGTCAAAGTTAGATATAACAACCTCATTTGGGATAAAGTATACTCAAATCAAGACATATTCTCGATTTTCTTTTTATAGTGATAGTAAGTAATGAACTCAATGAAGACTTATCACACTAAATATCGTACCTCGACAAGGTTTTCTAAATACGCGTATGTTTTCATGTTATCGTCCACTAACAGCACTTTATTGCTGAGAGTTTCCTTTCGGCTTTACTACTGAATATTTGTCTATTTGCCCTGTCTTCTTCTGATATCTGAGGTTGTTTTGAAGGACATGTTTCATTTGTAACATATTTTTGCATTAGGTAAAATTCCTGCACTTTCAAAACCAAAAACTTTCTCAAGAATATTCGAAGAGAATAAAAACTAACAGAAAAAATAAGCAGTTATGATATCGACCAGCTGATACTGTTTCGTTTTGGTATAATACTGTTACTTTGCATTGCAATTATACCATTTGCAGAGCTTTTTTTTTATATGCAGATTCACACGAAAGGGAAGCCCTGTGATGTTCGAAGAACACCGCGTGAATCAAGGGACAGGAGATACGAATTAACATTTACTTTGAATTTCTGAAGTTTGTAAGCCTCAAGAAAAACCTTTCTTGGCAAGGAGTTCCAAACCTTAGCTGTTCTATTGAAAAAAGATTCCTGAGCAAGAGAGTTTCGACAGGTTTCCAAATTCACAACAAAGGGGTGGGAATTCTGTACTCGTCGAGTCATCCGTGTAGATATTGCCAAGCTAGGCTATCAGATATCCTCCGCAGTCTGTTGCATTTGAGCAAATATTTGAGCTATAATTCGATTCATGACAAGAGATCCATCTGATTTTTTCTGAAAAAATTCTAATAGAACTTGAATAATCGGAGTTAATTTGTAGAGTAGATGAAAGATTTCTTCCTAGTGGACTGATCATTTGATCACCATCTTGAAATTTGTGTTATTTGTATTCTCAGAACATAATATACACAATTTCAAAGTTCTTATTCAGAACAAAACATTAATATCACTGTTCACGTGCGAAATAGCACCCGATCTGAAGACCATGACTTGGGAGTACTACTTGACTGGAAGTTATTATTCAAAACAAATTATTGTTTAGTGATTTGTTGAATGAACTACAATTAAGATGTTGGATTTTGCGGTACCCATTGGACCGAGAATAAAAAGGTAACAATTGGTGTCAGGAAAGCGGGATAAGTGACTGAAGGGGCCCAGATATTTAAGGTTGAATACGAGGAGGACCACTTACGACGATATGGAGAAACTCGCAAAAATTTTGGAGGCCATGGAGTTGCGTTTACCGGATACCATGCGAGTGCAGCAAATCCTACATCGGAGATACTGGAAGACCATTGGAAGTGAGGAATGGGCGAACACAAGAAAAACACAATGAGGAGAAACCACGACATCAGGAATAGCTGAGCATGTTTGGACAAACCATCATAGCATTGAATGGTCTGAAGCCGAGGTCATACAGTGGTTCGAAAGGAAATTCAAGGAAGCCGCCTATATCCTCAACAACGACACATTCAGTCACATCAGCGTGGAGATCTGGAAGGCATGGACCGACTTTGGCTCAATTGAAGATTGTCTCGCTTCAATAAATCCCGCTGAAAACCAATAAGTGCACTTCTAACAGCACTCGTGCGCCTCATTGTTATCACACTATTCTATTTATTTGTTTTGAATTTCTTTACTTGGATATCACATTCGATATCTCAATTTTCTTGTCACAATATCATTTAATTTTTTTTCATTTGCTGCCTGATATCTCTTATTCGATATCTCAATTTTTCTGTCACAACATTATTTTCTTTGATCAATCAAACCTTTAGTTTTACTTTCTGACCAAAAAATCCATGTCAAGCTTTTTTGTATTTGATTTTTTTATTTGATTTTTATTTTTATCCTTTTGTTCCTAGCAACAGGTTTCAATAGAGTTAATAAGGTAGACAATGGGAGTCCGAATCATTACCATTCAGAAAGGAACATTGTTAACCCCATTCAAGCAAACTATGTCATCCTCCACCTCGAAGAACAGAAGGCGAAAAACATTATAGTAAGTCTCTTTCTAACCAAGGTGTAATCAAACCTCCTACTTTTGACGGTGAACCTCCCTGGAACATCTACAAGAGGCAATTTGGGGCGGCTGCAGATAGCAAATGGCTGGAAAGAAGAGGAGGAAGCGACTGTGTTGGCCTTGAGAGGTGAGGCATCCGAAATAGTGCAAGTTATCGCAGTTGAGAAGCAGAGGGATCATGAAGCAGTCGTATCTGTTCTGGAAGTTTCACGGTCAGTACCTGAAACATCGTAAACAGATTCGCCTACCCGGAAGCACCAGAAGAATTTACCCACTAATTATGTGTGAACACCTTTATCGATGATGTCGAACAACGAAATGGAGCAGACCTTAAGGCTGTTCACACTATGAAAGTCTCGAGAAGTTCATCAAGTCATGACCATTGCTGAACAAGGCGAAGAGAGTCTGAGTGAAGTTCTAGCGACAGAAAGCTGGGAGCTTTGGAGGAACGCTTGCCAATGCCGAGAAAAAAAAGGGTGGCCGAAATGCCACAACTGCGACAGAGAGAGCCGTTGGAAATACGCCATCGCAAAGGAAGAAGTCATGGAAATGCAGACGCAGTCTCTCGAGAAGACCTTGACTGGAGAGGGGATGCAAGTTTTGACAGCTCCAGTAGACGAAAGATGGATCGCCCAAGATGAAACTTTGTCCAATGTCCCAATAGGTGCCAAAATAGTTCCGCCGACAGAAAGATTGCAACAACTCACGATGGCTACAAATAACGACAGAAACTACCTGGCGAAGGATACGGTGAGGGATGCACAGAAACAAGACTCAGACCTGAAGATAATCTGAGAAAGAATCCAGAGAGGAGCAAGACCGCATTGGCAGGAAATCGCGAAACACGGTCAACCAGTTGAAGGGTACTGGCTTCAATGGGACTCACTGAGACTCCGAGATGACTTAATCACTCGAAAATGGGGAAGCTCTGATGGAAAACTTCCATATGGATTATAAAATTTTCCAGTTGAGATGCATAACATGTATGAAAGAACATAAGTGTCGACTACCTAATGTCATTCATATGAAGTGCAAGTCATTATTGCACATCCTTCTTAGAGGAAGAAGACAATAGTAACACGTTTGACGATGAATTATGGTAGGAAGCATTTAACTTCAATGAACACTTTCCGCTTATTATTATGGTCATTATCATTTTGTCCTTAGCGTTACAGCCAATTCGTTTGCTGTTCGCACTTTCGTTTAGAATGCACGACACATCTTTGTTTATGAATATCAAATTGCATTTTGAGGTAAATGGCATGCATGCAAATCGAGTCATTATCTCACATTGCCGTTCTTCTTATATAAGTAATAGCAAGAGGTTATTCCCGAGGCACCCCAGTGCTTTTTCCGTCGTTTTTCGAGATTACACATTCCGTAAGAACCAAAAAGGATTGAACTGCATGAATTGATATACATTCTTAAACCACATAACACTTATTGTGTTGTCAATCAGGAGGTTTTGTGTCTTTTTTCAAACACTTTATTGATAAAGTTGAATTTACATAACAAGTTCATATGAAATACAATTTCATATAAAAAAAATTGAAATTAAGGAAAATATCAGAAATTTTACAACTCTCACATTATATCAAAATCCCAAGATCATAATTATACAATGTTTGTTGTCTCAAATATATCAGTTCTATGAATAATGAGTGAATCTACAACTGTAACGCATAAAAGATCTAACATATCAAAGCAATTTCCTATATATGAATTTAATTTGTTTGTGATTATTGTACTCTCTTGTTCGAAAACAATCTTTTGCTTTCGTACAATGTTTGACTTTATGAAATATATCATCTGTTACATTGGAATCGCAATTACTACAAATATTATCACTTGATAGTTGATGTCTATGTAATTTTTATTTTGTTGTGAAAACATCATTTGCCGCTAGGTATGAAGTAGCTCTCCATTTGGTTGAAATAGTTTCATTCGAAATATTTTTCCATGTAGTTTTCCAATTATAACATGAAAACTTTGTCTATATTGCAGGCTTGTGATCATTGAAATTCAGCTATATTTTTAAAAGGTCTTGCAAGTTAATGTTCGTTGCAAATAATATTCAGGGTTCGTATTTGCTGTTCGATATATTCTAATGGCATAGGTTTATTTTTGAAGAGATTTTGGATATAACCTCGTTTCAAATTGAGTCCAAGTCGAAAATTGTGTTTCAATAAGAAATGCTGCCGTATTTTCCCAATGCTACATTCAACTTCTGATAATATTTTACATTCATAAGAATAACTTGCCCGATATACAAAATTCTTGACAAAATATAAGTATTCAGGTAACAAAATTTCCTAACGATTTCCAAGTTTCTCATGTTATCCTGTATTAAAGATACAGAAATATGCGAAATTAGATCCAAATCAGTTCCCAATTATTTGTATGAAGATTGCTGCCAATTTTCTAGAAATTAACATCTAATATTTCATTCATTCATCTAGTCTAGATGAACTCAGCACGCGTCTTCAGAAATTTTGGATGAGGCTCATGCGGTATGAATATGATGTTATTCATACCCCAGGTACAGATTTTGCAGTACCAGATGCTTTATGTCGTGCACCCATAGAAGATTCAGCACCAAAGCCTGATGAGTTGATGCTGGAGAAGACGCTCAAAATTCGAACAATAATTGAGACTACCGATATTAAATGAGTTCCTAGAGTAAATTATACAGTACAACAAAGTGACTCAATTTGCTCTGATCTAATGGCATATTTCACATAGGACTTCGCGAGACCAAGACCAAAACTGTTCAACCTTGGTTTTGGTCTAAATAAATGAAGTCTTGGTAGTGGTCTTGATACTTCGAGACCAAGACGAGACTGGCTCAGTCGTGGACTTGGTCTTGATAGTCTTGGTCTCGATAGTCTGGTCTAGGATAAAAATGAATTTTGAATTATACAATTCAATTGTCCAACAGTTTATGCGCATATAATAGGTATCTCGTATTTCTCAGTATTCAACAATTTTCAATTTCACGGATGAAGTGAGCGAGATACATTTCTCATTTCACCATTAGAATGATTTAAATCTCGAATAAAGATTCGAGTAGACTCACACAGCGCACAGGCAGACAGGTTGTAAAGGGTCGGAATGTAAATAACGTTTTCATTGACCATTTAATAATGTGTGATGAGCAGTAAGATAAAGATGCGACAGAGGGGTGGAATCGGAATTCCGAGGAAATTGCAACGGTGCAACTTATACTGATGACTCATCGGAGTCAAAATCAAAACGTATGAGTCTCTGAAGAAGCTAACCACTCGCGCCAGCGGAACGTCAGGAGAAATTCCAAAAAACGACTGACTCAAAACCCGAACTAAAGTAGTGATATTGAAAACCTCGGCCGCAAAAGCCTTAACCATTTTGTCGATGTCAAGACTAGTGCCCCAATTCGATTAGACATATAGGCGGACGAAGGGATCTAAAGACATAATATTGCTCTACCTGAACGTGTTCGAATCTGTACCAATACCCATTAATTTCTTAGAAGAATTTACAATTGAGAAAGTGAAGCAATGGACTTATATTTTACTACTAGGTAGGTATATAAGCCCAATTAACATTTCAGCAACCAATACATACCAATTCTTTCCAAAGCAGTTGAAAAACATATGTTTTATATTTTCGTGCAATCAGTATTAATTTTTGAAAAACAACAAATAATCACCAAGTATTTCAAAAGGAATGTCTTATCTATATCTCATTTTTATTTTCCTAGTCAACCGCTGCATTGGGTTATATGCATAAAGTTGAGTGGCCACTTTTTACTCATATTATGAAAGGAGCTACTCCAATTGATATGCATAAAAATGTAGGTTTGAGCTCCAAATTGTGAGTGTCTACCCTTTCCGTGAGGATGTCCTCGCTCCTTGAGTACCGACTTTCATTTTTATATGCATAAATGCATCACAAAGAGAAGTAGTTACTCAGTACAATACGGAGTCGCTACTTCTGGGAGTCCAGTCAACTTTATGCAATTATCTTCCAAGAGGTCTTCAACTTCAATCAAGTTTATCAATAATAGTTCGTTTTCCATCCTCATATAATATTCTCAGAAACTAGACACAAAATAGTATAAAATTACAAAATACAAAACGAAAACCAAACAAATACCTACAGAAAACAGAAAGATTAAGGTTAGTTATTCATATTTTCACCATGATACGTAAAATTCACCCCCGTTTTCGGTGGTGAATCTATTCACCCAATGTAAGGTGAAAATATTCACTTTTTTTCAAGAATATGATTATGCATATTTTCGGTGAAAACAAAACAATTTCACTTGGTGAATATTTTCTCCACTTTCAAGAATTAGGGCCCAGGTATTGAAAATTTTTTGGCTCCCACGAAATTATCAAGTTAAATTACGCCTGGAAGTAGGAGATTGTGAATTGATATAAAGAATAAATAGATTCAGAAATATTATCCTATTACTTAATAATTGAATTTTAGAAGTATCTAGCCAACATTACCCAGCCAACATCTCACCTTGACAGAATATAGAAATTGAGGAATTTAATAGTCTTATGTTATACCCATATTTCAAGTAGAATTTATTCATGAAACCCTTCGAGACAAACTGATACTAAGTGATAGAAAAAAGATTCGAAAATTAGCCGATGTTCAATGTGAGGAAAATGAAAACTAATGTAATAACCGATCAATGTGATGCTATCCAATCATTTTCAACAAACCAGTTGGTGTTGTATGCAACTGAAGGGGGTAACATATGATGAAAAATTCCATAAGAAATTCACCGACGCTATCGCAAATCGTACATATACGACAAGTTTCAAAGAAGGTCACATTCAGTGTGTAGGAAGATAAACATTCAATTCTCACTGCCCCCGTCAACAGAAAATTCCGTAGATACTCCAAAATTCTTACATGTCAAGTTGAATAGGAAGAGTTCGCTCATATAATACCACGTAATTCGGCAACATAAAGGCGCCGCAATTGTATTGTATGAGTTAACGACCTACGGTAATTTGAATAAGGACTACCGCCTAATTAGACTCATTGCTGGAGATAAGAAAAATAAGAGAAGCAAGTGGAAAATATCTTTTGTTTGGGACATAGTTTTTATTTTCAATGAGCAGATCATGAAAGTCCAAATAGTCCAAAGTGGTCGAAATCGAAATATGATCAGAATTATCTCAGAGAGCTATAAGATGGGCTGGAAGGATATTCACTGAAAATTGTCTATTCGTCGAACTTAAGCAACTCAAGTGTTAAGCAATTAAATTTCCTGAAAATATCATTTTCAATTCAATTTTGGGAAGAATTTGAAACGAAAATTCACTGAATTAGATCGAATTCATCTGTTCAAATGTTACATATCGTACCGAGCCTAAAGCATCTTTCATAAACCAAAAACCGTTTACTTGTATATAATCATCTAAAAGACGGGTAAGTGCGGTCCTGTGCGCGAGGACAATGTGATGAAATGAAGATGTCAGTTTGATTAGAAGATTGTCAAGTAAAAATCGGAAGCTTAAGGTCGAATCGTTGATAGTTATCGGCAATTTCGATTCAAGAAGTATATGCGCAGTGTTTGTCCTAGACCAACTGGTATAACCAACTCCAAGCTGTCTTCGAAGCTGTTGTCGGAGCCTGAAAGTTGAAACTCGAGGTAGGAGATATCCTTATCCTATTCTTAAAGTTTGCCAGTCAGCGTTGTATTCACACCGCGCAGTCGGAATTCCATCACGCAACTCCAGTTATCATTTGAAGATTTGTTTCAAGCGGAGTTATATTTACAGACATTCGTATTTGAAAGGTGCCATTGATGGGCTGGAAGGATATTCACTGAAAATTGTCTATTCGTCGAACTTCATTAGGTTGTTAGTAATACGGTGTACCTGTTATATTCTGAACACTTTATATCGAAGTAGTCTGCTCTGGAAGGTTTTTTTTTGCTTGGACTTAGCAATAAAAAAACCTCAGTATCATCTATATTTACTCGATAACTCTATCAATTGTATTATATATTTCTCGGGCATGGATTTCACGCAGGTGTGATATCAAGGTATTCTGACAGACACCACGAATGTGCGGCTGGCTTCTGTTGACACGTGTCTACGGTTGAACCGCGTCTGGAGTATTGTTCGATCTAAGGAGTAGGCAGACGGAGACCTTAGAAAGAACTCGTGACGAGACCTGGGGAGTAGGCAGATTGAGGCCCCGGCGTCAAGTCACAAACCCTTGCCCCCTGTGACAATACCTGAGGAGTAGGCAGATTGAGACCTCAGCGTGAAGTCACATTTACTCTTGAAAATGGCTCCAAAATCGGAGCCGAAACGTCGATAACAAAACTCCAGGCGCGGTTCAACCCGAACTCAACAACAACAAACTAGCAGCGCGTAATTGGGACATGATCTCGACTCTCTTCAAACATCACCACGAAACCGGACACAAAATTGACTTCAACAACACGAAGACTATTGCCACAGCAAAAACACTTCATTCCAGAATAATTCGCGATGCAATAGAAATTGAAAAACGCCCTCAATGCCTCAACAAACGAGAAAAAGACACAAAGGTCCCACAATTCCTGGAAACCATTACTATCCCATCGGATAATCTCCTTATCAATCCTTTTCAAACCAGACCTACATTGGTGCGACAGTTTCAACAAGTCGGACTCTCATATAGCCATGAATACCATCCCTCCATCCACAAAACCACAGTCTTCACTTTGTCAAGATGAGAGCTGGGAGTTAAGGAGACTTAGACCTCGGCACCCAGTCGAAAAGAAGTCTTGAGATAAATGAAATTTCGAACCTGATTGGTACTCTCCTTCCTCCAGACATAACCGTCTTGTTTAAGCACTGTCTGACTTCAACGTATTTCCAGTGGGATGGGAAGTTCCATGAACTGTTTCGGGAAAACAATCAGAGGTAATGGACAAATCGAAGCCTCACAGCAGGAAAGAATACTTCGACCATTGCCGCATCGCGTTTGAAAATGTCTGCCGCAGATGCAGACGAAGCGTCAGGTCCAAAAACCTGCAGACCACGGCTGAGAAGCTCGGAAACTTCTAAAAATTCATCTTGAAAATAGCTCAAAAGTGGGAGCCAAAACGTCCATAGAAGAGCTATTCCAGACGCGGTTCAACTGGAAGTTCCAGTGTTCATATATCAGACCGCGGAAGCCTATCCGGGCACATACTTGCCTGTACTTCCTAATATAGTATAAATAGTATTGACCGTAGTTTTTTGATTCAGTATAAATCTTTTTCTCGTGTAGATAATGATCCTAGTGGCAAAACGCGCGCCCAGTGCAGGTAATGTCAGTTCGATGTGACAATTCACCTCTAGAAAAAGTCTCAACTCATACAAAAGTTTCAATTTCATCGTTTGAGTTGATGGTTTTTTGAACGAGGTATGGCTTGACAGTATCCCGTTTGAACTTTGAGGGTTGATTTTTCCTGAGAGCCAAATATGGGAAATCAGCCTTTTTTCATTTAGATTGGCTGACCCTGTACGTGACTTGGCCCTTCTCTACTCCTTCGACATGAATGAATGGTCCCTATATTATTCACAGAATGATTTTACTACGAAAAATTGTTTTTGTTATTACTTCACTCTTATTGTCAACAAAAAGCTTACTAAAAATAGTACGTAATAATCAAATACCAAATATTCGGTGACAGATTCAATTGATATTATTCACACTTAGGCATGTGTTATTGACTTCATGTCGCATTTCACTAATCAATCGGGAGTTGCTAATGAAATTTTTTTCAACAATACCCAAACTGCTAATGATTTTGAAAGTAATAGATCCGTCAAAAATGTCAAGAAAGGTGAGGAGAAATATTCGATCGGAATATGTTGACAAAAATCACATTTACCCGTATTTCTGATTTGGTTAGGGTTATCAGCAGTTTGAAATGAAACTATCAGATGACAATGAAGTGCAAGTAATTGACAACTACTTCAAAAACGCTGAAATGGTTAGCGAAATAGGACCCATATTGATCATATCCCAGACCAATTGATCAACTGAGTTAGTTATATGCAACAGGGTTGTTCAATTGTTTCATCATTTCTAAAAAAACAAATGGCAGTTACAGGAAATGGAATGGCGTGAATTACAAGGACCTTGACACTATCGGGAAGCTTGTTGACAAACAGTTGTCAAATTTCTATATCAATATTCTATTTTCAAATAAATCAGAATCAAAGAGAGTGGAAAGGAAGCATACGCAGTGAGTTGAGAATTATTGTTCCCGAAGTGTTAAGCAATTAAATTTCCTGAAAATATCATTTTCAATTCAATTCTGGGAAGAATTTGAAACGAAAATTCATTGAATTAGATCGAATTCATCTGTTCAAATGTTACATATCGTACCGAGCCTAAAGCATCTTTCATATACCAAAAACCGTTTACTTGTATCTAAAAGACGGGTAAGTGCGGTCCTGTGCGCGAGGACAATGTGATGAAATGAAGATGTCAGTTTGATTAGAGGATTGTCAAGTAAAAATCGGAACTTAAGGCCGAATCGTTGATAGTTATCGGCAATTTCGATTCAAGAAGTATATGCGCAGTGTTTGTCCTAGACCAACTGGTATAACCAACTCCAAGCTGTCTTCGAAGCTTTTGTCGGAGCCTGAAAGTTCAAACTCGAGGTAGGAGATATCCTTATCCTATTCTTAAAGTTTGCCAGTCAGCGTTGTATTCACACCGCGCAGTCGGAATTTCATCACGAAACTCCAGTTATTATCATTTGAAGATTTGTTTGAATAGAACTGTTGAAGCGGGGTTATATTTACAGACATTCGTATTTGAAAGGTGACAGAATTAAGTAGATTTATTTTTTTGGAATTTGTTATCTTTACAATAGTAAAAAAATCTCTTGAACATATTGTCTTCTTTTTCGTACAATCAATCAACCAAAAAGAACCTTGAGATACAGAGGCTAGTTGCAATATTATCCCATCGTTTCAAAAAAACAATTCCGGAAGGGGACACCATAACTTTAGAATACATGTGTAGTCCAATAAATGAGCAAATACGTAATGAACGGTTTAAAATGGTACAGCTTCATCTCTCATACTATCAACCTCAACCCCAGCTCGTATACACATTGGGTGGGTAATATAACAAGTGCATATCCCAATGTGTTTTCTTCTGAGATGCACCTCCATCCAATGTAAGTGAGTCATCTTAACGTGTATCAATGCTGCTCAGCTAAAACTAATAATTTAACTAGTATAGAATAGGTGAGAATTATATGGAAACTCACTCAAAATTCAATTAAAAGTATAAGATACACATCAATCAAAATTCAAGAAACAATAATTAGTGAAGGAATTCGATGTAATCAATCAATAATTTAATATAAAGTATTACACACACATCAATCAACATTTAAGAAACACGCAATAATAATTGAATTCGATGGAATCAAGTAAATATGCCTTGAGGGAGAAAAACACGAATTGGCTTATCAATTTATATATGTATATATATATATATACATCTATATATATTCATCATCGTTTTTCATGAAAACAGAACAAGTGGAAAAAGAGTTCCGGAGTTTACGGAAAATATATGACAGCAATTGAAGAAGTTGATGGATGTTGCTATCGATCAAACCGAAGTTAACACATCAAAATAGAATTCATCATGTGCTGGAGAAAACAGGTGATTCTTGGGAATTGTAGACAGCTCAAAAACAAAGATGTAACAATAGCAAATTATGTTTTTCTGCAACAAAGAGAGAAAAGTAAACGTGTAAGGAGTCACCTCAAAACTGACAGGAACCGTAAGGACGTAAAATCTTCCATCGAATGAAATATTCCCCACATAGGTGATACTCATTACTCAAAATGGTTGAGGCTTTCGCGGCCGAGGTTATTAGTATAACTACTGCTCTTCGGGCTTGAAGGCCGTCGTATTTTGGAATTTCTTCCTGACGTTTCGCTAGCGCGAGTGGCCAGCTTCTTCAGAGGCTTATTCATCTCCGATGACTAAACAGTTCGATTTCTCAAGGCGTATTTATATTGATGCAGGTAGTCTGGAGTGTTAATTACTTCTGTCGGGTTCGGGGAATAATCATCATTATTAGTTGCCGCACTACCTGCTGTGATTTCATTAGTTATTCTTGATTTCTTTAGAATCGGATTCCAAATTCTGTTTAGAGTCAACGTTTCTTCCTTTCTGTTAAAATTGTCCGCATGTTTTTGGATCTCTATTGCCTCCCGTACCAGTCGGCTATGGTAACCCTGGTTGGAGGCAATCAGTGTTGCATTTTCGAACAGAATATTGTGGTCGCCCTCGCTCAATGCGTGTTCCGCCACCGCCGATTTGTCGATTTGCCCCAGCCTGCAGTTCCTTTGATGCTCTTTGAGCCTTGTACCCATGGATCTTTTCGTGGTACCGATGTAAACCTTCCCACAGGTGCACGGTATGCGATAAACCCCTGCCGCTGACAGTGGGTCTCTTTTGTCTTTAACCGACCTGAGGCTTTGCTGGATCTTCTTGGTCGGCTTGAAAACTGTTTTTATGTTATATTTCCCCAAGAGTTTTCCAATTCTGTCAGTGACTCTCGGGATATATGGCAGATATGCATTCGCAACTACCTGAGAGTCATCCCTGTTATGAACCGTGGGACTCTTCGGTTTCATGGCCCTGTTGATCTCAGATACACTGTACCCATTCGACCTCAAGGTCACTTGAAGATGTTCCAGTTCCTGCTCTAGATGTTCTGGTTCACAAATCCTTCGAGCACGTTCAGTTAGGGTAGATATGACTCCTCTCTTTTGACTAGGATGGTGGTTCGATAGTGCGTGCAGGTACCTATCCGTGTGCGTGGGTTTTCGGTATACTTTGTGGGTTAGTCTAGCGCCACATCGTTCAATCAGAACATCTAAGAAGGCTATCTGCTGGTTCTGTTCGGTTTCCATGGTGAACTTGATGCTGGGGTGTTGAGCGTTTAGGTGGTCCAGAAAAAGGTTCAGAGCGTCCCTTCCATGTTTCCAGACGACGAAGGTGTCATCCACGTAGCGTAGCCACAAGGTCGGCTTCAAATCAAAGGCGTCGATTGCCTTCTCTTCAAACCGTTCCATAAAGAAGTTGGCTATCACTGGGCTCAGTGGACTTCCCATCGCCACTCCATCCAATTGCTCATAGAAGTTTCCCCTCCATTGAAAGTAGCTTCCCGTAAGGCATGCTCTACCTATCACTTGGCAAAACATCTGGCCTCACTCCTCCAGCCTCATGTCGGAAGAACAAATTCCTACGTCAAGGATTCAACAGACTTCGTTGGTAAAATTAAAGGCTTGACCTTGGAACCGACCGACATCATGGTCAGCTTCGATGTTGTGTCCTTGTTTACCAACGTCCCACTGGAAGACTCTCTGAGGGAGATAGCCTGCCTGTTCCCAAGTGATATTGTCGGACTTTTTAGAGCATGCCTTACGGGAAGCTACTTTCAATGGAGGGGAAACTTCTATGAGCAATTGGATGGAGTGGCGATGGGAAGTCCACTGAGCCCAGTGATAGCCAACTTCTTTATGGAACGGTTTGAAGAGAAGGCAATCGACGCCTTTGATTTGAAGCCGACCTTGTGGCTACGCTACGTGGATGACACCTTCGTCGTCTGGGAACATGGAAGGGACGCTCTGAACCTTTTTCTGGACCACCTAAACGCTCAACACCCCAGCATCAAGTTCACCATGGAAACCGAACAGAACCAGCAGATAGCCTTCTTAGATGTTCTGATTGAACGATGTGGCGCTAGACTAACCCACAAAGTATACCGAAAACCCACGCACACGGATAGGTACCTGCACGCACTATCGAACCACCATCCTAGTCAAAAGAGAGGAGTCATATCTACCCTAACTGAACGTGCTCGAAGGATTTGTGAACCAGAACATCTAGAGCAGGAACTGGAACATCTTCAAGTAACCTTGAGGTCGAATGGGTACAGTGTATCTGAGATCAACAGGGCCATGAAACCGAAGAGTCCCACGGTTCATAACAGGGATGACTCTCAGGTAGTTGCGAATGCATATCTGCCATATATCCCGAGAGTCACTGACAGAATTGGAAAACTCTTGGGGAAATATAACATAAAAACAGTTTTCAAGCCGACCAAGAAGATCCAGCAAAGCCTCAGGTCGGTTAAAGACAAAAGAGACCCACTGTCAGCGGCAGGGGTTTATCGCATACCGTGCACCTGTGGGAAGGTTTACATCGGTACCACGAAAAGATCCATGGGTACAAGGCTCAAAGAGCATCAAAGGAACTGCAGGCTGGGGCAAATCGACAAATCGGCGGTGGCGGAACACGCATTGAGCGAGGGCGACCACAATATTCTGTTCGAAAATGCAACACTGATTGCCTCCAACCAGGGTTACCATAGCCGACTGGTACGGGAGGCAATAGAGATCCAAAAACATGCGGACAATTTTAACAGAAAGGAAGAAACGTTGACTCTAAACAGAATTTGGAATCCGATTCTAAAGAAATCAAGAATAACTAATGAAATCACAGCAGGTAGTGCGGCAACTAATAATGATGATTATTCCCCGAACCCGACAGAAGTAATTAACACTCCAGACTACCTGCATCAATATAAATACGCCTTGAGAAATCGAACTGTTTAGTCATCGGAGATGAATAAGCCTCTGAAGAAGCTGGCCACTCGCGCTAGCGAAACGTCAGGAAGAAATTCCAAAATACGACGGCCTTCAAGCCCGAAGAGCAGTAGTTATACTCATTACTCAGTCTCATAACTTAACTATCGAAAATTAAAAAAAAGAAACAATGCACATGCAACACTAACTTTTGAAAAAAGGAGATTCAGTCATTTGGGAGGAGATCAAGCTGGCAAGTCGCATGACAAAGCTGCATCACAAGAAAGCATAAAAAAACTTTAAGAAAAAATCAGTTAAAAGCCGAATATTTCAAACCAGAGTAATAAACAATTAACTCGTACACAACAACTGGGACTCCTTTGTTAAGTAGAGTTTTGGAATACCTCTTAATCTTCCTATATGTTCTAATATTCGAACTACCTGTCATCTAGAAGCTGAGTGAATATTTTTTTATTCTTCAATTCACTATCGATGCATTCTGAATGTTGGTTTTTATTCTGAAGCCCTGTTATAATTATACATGTGTGGAATCCTAGGCAATTTCATATATGAACATATTTTGAATATTTTCCCTATTCAGCATGAAGCAAACTGCTTCTGAATTGTTCAGCTAATAATATTAATTTTCCAATTATAGTATGGACTCCTTTATACGAGATTATAATAGTGTACAGTTTGAAATAAAAACCTAATCAAGTATCAATGAATACAACAGAATAAATGATTTTTGAAACAACATCTTTCGGATCTTTCATCAGAATATACGGACTATCTCAAAAAATATAGACAATCTGAAAGAAACCTTGAACTTTTACAAATGAAAATTGTATTGCATTGCGCTCACTAAAACATGGAAAAAAAAGGATATAGAAATATATTTTTCAGGAGGATATGATCTGATTTCTGGCATCAAAAAAAATTATGGTATGAATGTTAACATAATAAAATCCGTTACAAATCAAATTACTTTTATAAAAGAAAGTGTAGCCATTGAAATCAAAATGAAAGACTCGAAGAGCATAGATATAAAAATAACAGCTCTTTATAGACCACCTTTCACTTCAGAAGAAAATTTGAAACATAAAGTTATGATTATAGTAGCCAATAATGTACAATGTGTGTACTCGGATCTAAGCCAATTCTAATACTTGCATTGATCATATATTTGTGAAGATGAGGCATAGATCAACTCTATTGAGGCTACATATATCATGGGTCATAATGGAATGAACTAGGAAAAGATGTACGTCACAAAAACCAATTTGGAAAAACTGAAAGCTGACTTTCAGAGAACTATTTGAAATTAACTATATGATATAATTGATACCCTCAAAGTCACTCAATACTCCATCCTAACTGTTTCAGGTTTGATTTTTATGAACAGTACGAAAATTAACTATAAGAGTACCCAGAAAGAAAAAGGGTTGGATCACAACCGTAATAATATATTCGATATTACAATGGTATAGATTATACAAAGTGTGCGTTCATAAACTACATAAATCAACTGTCAGATTTAGTAGACAAAGCTAAACTCAACATAACAATGCATAACAGTTATGGAAGACAATAAACGATATAAGCGAAAAACATACAAAAGACATCGAACAGAAAAAAATCCTGATACCTCGAATCAAATATCAAAGGATAAACCCAAAATCGCTAATATATTCAACTTTTTTTGTTCAGATTGGTACAAAATTTGTGAAAAAAATTTTGAAACCCTCAAGAGCTTCACCCAAAGTACAATAATTGAGGTCATCAATTTACTGAAAAATAAGAAAACATCAGAAATAGACGATATTGAAGCCGAATGTAAATTTTTCACCCGAATTTAAAAAACATTCGGACCGATCTCCATAATAATAAATTTCGCAAAAATTTTTGAGATAATATTACATCACCGTCTGGATTCGTTTAGAGCTGAACATCAACTAATTTTTACTCACCAGTATGGCTTTCGGAATTAGATTTCTTCAGGGGATGAAATCATAGCCGTGACAAACAGGATGTAGGTATGAAGCCTTAGACAAGAGTAGACCTGCCATTATATTGTTCCTGGATTTGGCTTTTGATACTGTGGATCATATTCAGTTATTGGATTGGATGCCTTGCAGAATTCAGAAATTAGGGGCAACTCTTTGAACTCATTTAATAGTTAACTATCTGAGCGAGCGAACACAATTTATCAAGATAGAAGATCAGCTTAGTGAAAAAAACTGTGCACTATGGAGAGCCACAAGGAACTGCTTTGGCACTTGTTCTATTTATAATTCACTCGAATTGTAAACAAAAATCGAATGAGACTTCAGTAGTATAATAGTGAATGGTTTAGTCATAGATTACTCATATCAAATATGAACAATGTTCTTGCCAATACCGAGTTACAATATAAATCACCCAATTTTGATGCACTAAGATTTGAGAATGCTAACAAATTTATAGTTATCAATCGAACTAACAAAATGGAGTATTTTGGAATTATTGTTGAAACTACCCAAGATGGAATCTTCGTAGTATCTGGAAATGTTATTCAGGGTTGATGAACTTTTCTTTGAGTTGAAAACAGTGAATATTTTACACTGACACGGACAATGAGAATATCTAGAATTAAGAATCGTAAATGAAGAAATAATTCCAATAATATATCGCAATAGATATATTCGGAACTATTCTTCATATCCATTTCATTTTCAATAGTGTTGTATGTATGTGTGTGTTGTTACATACTAATAAACCGAAGACAATTAACATTGCAGTATTATGCTGTACCAACGTTATTTAACTGGCATCGCACACGATATAGCCATCAACCTATAAATTGTGATCTATTCCTAGCAAATATGCTGATATCACGGATAAAAGTTATTTCCACTTGATATTTATAAGAAAACCAAAACCACTACTAAATATTTTTACACTTGACTATCTATGGTCTGTGGGGTCCAATGACTAATGGACCTGGTACCAAGATGCCATCCTTGAACAACATTGCCTGAAATAAATAACCTGTCACTCAACTGTGATAATAATAATAATAATACTTTTATTATTCACCAGAATGAGTATGTTACATCAAGATACAAGCGAATTTAATGATGAACAAAAGGCAGCTCTGGTTCAGAATGTGAAAGGCAAACTTTCACTTCTGTTCTTCCACCAGCGCCAATAATTTATACACTAAAATTTAAATGTTCAAGGCGGCAAGCAAGATTGGTGAGAAAGGAGAATTGAAAGAAAAGAGACAACAGAAAAATAACTGAAAAATATAAATATGCAATGACAGAGAAAGATAGAGGAGAGAAGAGAAGGGAGGGGGCCAAGTCAAGGAATGGAGCAGATGATTTCGCTGGTATTGTATTGACTAATCCAAAACACGATGAGAAGAAAACAGTTAAGCAACACATGAAGACAGGTACATTATTCAAAATTGGAACCAGTAAATAGAAAGGTAAATTGCTAATTTGGTTGGTTTTTCAATAATATAGATTTGAATTTCGTTTTGAAAGAGTTGATCGTTAATGTCAAAAGAGAACAATCTAGAGTATACAAGTTGTTGATAACGGTGGCCGCGTTGTAGCTGAAAGATCGTTTGTATATTTCTTTTTTGTGCGTAGGAATTGTGAGGATTGTAAAACGACGAATATTCAGATTGTGAATGTCTGTTCTATAAGAAAGCTTACAATGAAGATACGGAGGAGTTTCGAATTTCAAGACTTTATAAAACATACAAGCCATGTGTAGATGACGTCTATTATACATGTTGAGCCAACCAAGTTCTTTGAGTTTGCATTGAGTGAAATTTTCCTTTTTTTTAAGCCATAAATTAATCTTATACATGAGTTTTGTAATTTTTGAATTCTACTAGAGTCATAAAATTTCAGACATGGCCCATAAACTACATCACAGTGGTTAAAATGTGACAGTACTAATGCATCACAAAGCATTTTTTTTTGTATCGCGATTCAAAAAAAGTCTTTGCGAGTATATCAGTTTCAGTGAACCATATGCGTTTCTGAGCTTCTGTGTGACATGTTCTGTAAAGTTTAACTTAGTGTCCAGTATCAAACCTAAATTCTTATAGCTGGAATAAAAGGGAATGGTAGAGTGGCCAATTTGCAAGTCTAAAATGGGTAGAATATCATTTCTAACACTGTCTGGACAAAAAATCAATGCACAAGATTTATTGGGGTTATGAGATTATTTGCCACAGCTATATTAGAATGTTCAAATGTAAAGTAAACTTGAGTGTCGTCGGCGTAAAAGTGATAGCCAACATGTTGCAATACATTACTGAAATTTGATGTATACAGGGTGTATAGAAGTGGACCTAGTATGCTACCTTGTGGAACGCCAGACAAGACTTCTGTTAGGGGGGATATTTGGTCATCTATTTGAACGCTCTGAAATCTATTGGACAGATAAGATGATAACATATTACAGACGGGCTCACTGAATCCATAGTAGTGGAACATAGACAGTAAAATTTGGTGATTTATCATATAAAACTAAAACACATATTTTACTGCTATCCTGAGCTTTCAGGATATCATCTACAATTTCAGAAAGTGATGTTGCACAACTGTAGCCGCTTCTGAACCCAGATTGTTTGAGAGGCAATATCTTATTTTTTTCTAAGAAGATCCTTATTTGTGACTCCATAATTTTCTGTAATATTTTTGATAATGTGGGTAGCACACTGATACATCGAAGATCGTTGAAAGTTTCTGGGTTTCTTACTTTCGGTAGAGGAATGACTTTTGCTCTTTTCCAAGAATCTGGGAAAATATTTTTCTCCAGACAGACATTCATAATATGTGTGATTATTGGAATTAAGAATGGACACGATAATTGAAAGATAGATATATTTATATTATCAGTCCCCGTTGCTTTAGTTTTTATGTTACAAATGATATTATTAATAATCTCATTGTTTATGGGAGTGAAAGTAAATGAAGAAGATATTCCTCTTTGACATTGTTGGAGTAAAAGTTGATTAATTCTTTATCAGGCGAAGAGTTGTTGAATAATGAATTGGCTAGAAAGTAATTGAAATCATTTGCATTTCGTAGATGTTCAGGAAGAGCATTAGTCTTACATTTAGTTACATTAATTTTTTTGAGTTCGGTCCATTTTTCTTTCATGTCACTATTTTGCAGTTTGAAATTTAGATAAGCCTTTTTTTCAGACTTTATTGCAGCAGTTGTAAAGTTACGTAGTTGTTTATAGTAATCCAGGCGTTTTTGTAAACGAGTAGTTTTATATTTATGTAAGGCCCTATCACGTAATTTTTGCATGAATTTCACATTTTCCGTTATCCAAGGCGAGTAGCAATGGCTTTCATATAAAAATGTGGTGCCCAATAAGAGGCATGAAAACTCACAATTCCGACATTTATCTCTATGAATATATTTAAAACTCGGCATATATAGCAATTTCTTCGAAATGATTTGTAGCCTTCCTATACAATGGCAATTCATATCGTTTTGTTAGAAATATTGGTTACGGTTGGTGCTAAAGACGCCATCACCAACCGGTTTAAAACGTCGCGCCACTGCTTGCAAAAGCTGCCCATTTCAATTCAATTGTGCCTTAATAGGATGATAAAGAATGCAAAATTATTAGAGATGAAAATAATGAGAGTGGCCAGAGTGTGGCAGGGTATACGGTGAGCGACGGTTCCACCTGTTGACTTGTATCTCGCGAAGCAACTTGTGTATTTCGAATTTCGTCATGACCGTGAATTATCAGATTCCATTCTTAATTAATGAGGCACCTTCAGTAAATTAACGAGACATGGTGAATTTTTCGATACGGAAGTGATTGTGAGTTCGGCATAATAAATAAAAGAATTGGTGAGTATTTGAGTTTTAGAAATTTGAAAAATGAGATGAGACAATAGTGTTCAGATATTGTGCGTTCATGACTGGATAACCTAGAGAATTGACGAATTCGATTGGAGGAACTCGAATTATGTATTCACATGGATACTCTATTGTGAGCTAGTGATAATTATTAGTATTAATAATTCAATGAGATAAATTCAAATCACCAATATGCACAAAAGAAATTACCAATAATTCACGTAGAGAGTGAAAATATAATTATGGATTAGATAAACAAACAACTCAAATCAATACATGAAGATGTATCAAATTAGCTTAGAAAACATTCGAGAGTGAATAGAAAACATCAGTTTTCTGCAGTTGACAATCGTCATATTGAGTACAGCCTGTATGATGGTATTGTTGTAACCTTTTACCTCATTTGTGAGAATGTGAAGACGGTCTCGGAGTGAAAAAAATGTTATTTTAGATACATTGAATCTTCGTGCATACGTTGCTGAAGGCCCAATTGGTGGAGCCAGGGCCGAGTCAATACCAAGATTCGTCAACTATGTCACCGATGGTGAGGCTCAGAAACCGACAAGAAATGAAGACAGAACACGAAGTCAGGCTCGATGAAATAAAGCACTATCCCAAATTTAACGGAAATAATTCTGCTAGAAGGTCCAAAATTCTGATTTGTGAATCTCGAACACACATTTTGTGCTAGAAATGTCGAGTCCATTTGTGTATTTCAAAAGGATTGTTTAGAAAGATACCACAACAAAAGATGAATAAAAATCAATAGAGAAAGAGCTCACAACAGGTAGAGCAATATACCTTTGTCCAAGGTGTTTCTCACCTGGAAATCAAATGCCAGATCGTCAGAAGGCAGTTTGAATTAAAGGGTGGGGGCGTCTTAATTTGCAATATATATTCATTTTATAACTGACTGTAGCAAGGCCGTGAATTTGTGAGCATGTGAGAAAATGACAAAATGTCAGAAGGCCAAATGGAAGATGAACTGGTGTAAGAAGCTGTCAAAGTAAAAAACAAAATCGTAAAATGCACATATCCAGGAAACTTCTGAAGATTGTAGACGAATTTTATACTTGTACATGATTGAATATGCAAAATGTCAGAAGCTGAAGTGGAAGAGAAATGCAGCTTTTTAGGTTCAAGAGCATGAGTGCTGTTTGACCGTATGATGATATGCTCGGTTAATCAACTAATTTTCTTTCGATTCGAATATCTAAGCGGAATTAATTCAAATTAACAAGTAACAATAATTTTGACAACTTATCAGAAACGCAGGAAATAGCTCAAAAATGTTTTTTTCTCATTTCATAAGTGCCTTCAAACCATTGGAAGTCATTGTATTCTCATTCAATGCCCATCCAGAAGTTTCTGGTTGGAATTCGATTGAATCTGCTAATTTTGCATTTTTACAAATGGAGATAACGTGATCGGCTGATATGCTGAAGTAGATCGGTGAAACAAGGAGGTAATGAAATGAAAAACTCATTTCGTTACTGCAGAATGCAAAAAAACGTTTTGGTTTCGATGTTGTTGATTTTTTGCGACTGTTTCACAAGAATAGATAGCTGAGTCATAGCTAGTCGGAATGCGCAACTGCAAGCTGATGGTTCTGATCCAGTCATGTAACATATTGTTGATGGATAATCAACCTCCATATTTATTGTGAATGATGAATCAAATTAGGAAATCAAACAAATGTATATCTTGTGCCTATTTGTTTTATTTTTCTCCTAAAATCTCAAGATTGCATTAAATTTTGTACTAAGCTGATTTATAATGCTCATAATTTTATATATATATTTGAGGAGCAAGTATTTCAGGAAGGTCTATAGTGGTAACGAATCATGAAAATAATCTCTGAATGCAAATCAGTGTTTTATTATGCATTTTCAGCTGACATTAGTCGATAACTAGTGAATCTGCTAGAAAAATCGAAGAAGTAAATCCTCATAATGTATTGATTTCATGGTTGGTTGACACCCACAAATCGTCAAAATCCGGATTGCGCACGCCTTCTATGATTTCACAACCCACTAAGAGTTTGGAGGAAAGAAAGCCGAATCAAATGACCCACCCCGAACGACAATCGTATTCGGACTACTTGCAGAAGATGCTGCAAACCCCAATAGAAATCGTTTGCGGTGGGTTATTTGTTCAGGCTTTGCCGTACGATGTACTCGCTATTAGAGGTTTTCTCTACTTGGTGTAGAGTTTGAGTCTTTGGTCTTTCTGCAGATGGTGTTTCGCCTCAGAGATTCATCAATTTTCAAAGAAACCGAGTTGAATCAGTAACAATATTTGAATAAATGTTTGCCCAAATCATTTTTCTTCACTCACCTTCCATTTTTTGGGGATTTGATTGTAATGAATAATTTCAAAATTTGAAATCTTGCTCTCGTTAAAATGAAGTAATTCGAAAATGTTTCTAGTTATTCTGATTCTTGAGTCCCAACACTTATTTGTATTTTTCATCAGTACCAAAATAATTGGGTTGCTCTTAACGTCGATTTTGCATTGAAAGTTTGGGTGAATTTTAATGAAAAGGGTATCAATGGAAAACTGAATATATGCCTATTCACATGATATATCACTCGACTCCACTTTCCGTTTGAAGTTTTAGGCTTTTGACCCTCGCTAGGGTTTCGAAGACAAATTGAAAAATATGTCCACAATGTGTCTCCTGCGGAAGCAAATTCTCCGTGTCCCAGCCTTTTTGCTTCACCACTCTTTGTAACGTATGCTTTGTTTCAGTTCTTAACTTGACGAAAAAAATACTCTGGTCCGAAAGGGTAAACAAGAGTAAGTGCCAGCAACAATAAAGAATTCTATGCATTTCATTGATTGGTACCCTCTAAAAGTAATTATCATTCGGGCATTCACCAATGTTTCCAGAAAATCGTTGCGTATATAGATATTCTTCATGAAAATGTACCCTCAGTAACAAAATATGAAGTGAATGGCTAACATGGAAATGAACGAACAACATCACAGTAATGATATAGTCAATCTTAGTTGATTTCTACTACTCCTTAATTCCATTCGACATATTTATCACCATCACTGACAACTTATCAAATGCGTACAAGATATTTGATAACGTAAATATTCATTCATTTCTACCATCTGGTACCTTTGCAGTCTGTTAATTAAGTGAATTTATTAGCATGTTGAAATGTTGATTTTTTTCTGCGATTTTACGTACCTACTGAGTCAGCTTACAAGATTATCCAATGAATTCTCTGGAGATATGACTAGATTCAGGCGTTTGGAAATACTTCAGCATATGCTTCATAATTTTTCGGTATACATAACCGGTTTGAGATGAGATTGGGAGATATCAGAAGCCTTTCGAGTTTGAGTTCAGTGGACGTGTAATTCGAATAACTATTCGGCAACCATATGCTTATTCAAGCTTATTGCGGAGTACATTGGTTATTGCCAAATAACTAATAAATCGGAATTTTTGCTCATTCAGAAGACACCTTGAAAACCGATTATTGAGAATTGAAAGTCTACTGAATATCTGTTAGGAAACTCTCTGCACAATGCTGCTAACACAAAAAAGATCGATTTTCTTCGAATTATTCATTGTTTGTTTTCTTGTATGGAAAAAATTCATTTACGATCAGTAATAATCTCTCATAGGAGAACCATGTGGAATCGACCGCTGAAGGTGCTTCCCAAAAGCTTGGATTCATTGGATTTCATGCGAATAAATACTTCATTTCTCCTTAGCTTCTAATAATATACAAGGCACAGGTACAGGGCCTGTCTCAGAATATAGTTCTCATGTGTAGGACTCGGCATCAGCACATTCATTGAAACTTCTTGATTCTATTCTCGTTGGTGATTCTCTTGCTCAGGGACCTTTTTTCAATAGAATAAAATATCTGTACTTTGGATCATATTAAAACTACAGGACTTCCCTTTTCTGTGAATCTGCATAAAAAACAAATGATTGGTTTAGTAAACGTCTACCCTAACGCACGCCCAAAAAGTTTCTGCCCAGATCCCCAGAAATATTTTTTCTCAAAATCCTGTCTACAAAATACCTGGAAATGACCTGAATAGATCAATTCTCATTATATAATACTCAATCTAAGTTGTATTGAGTGAATGAAGATTCGAACTCAGGATATATTATATATATATATATATATATATATATATATATAAATTTTTCGCATACACGCATACAATGCCAAAATAGCAGGTGGCATATCAGAGTTACTGGACGCCACATTATTCTGTAGAAAACTGTGTTTTTGCGTTCACCCATATCCTTCATCACAAATACAAGTGCATAATCACAACCACTTTCACAACTTTATTGTCTCTCTCATCAATAAGAAGTGTAACAAATTAATTTTTGGGACCGATCTCTGTGCTCTGGGTATATACTTTGCACATACCCAATTGCATTGTCCCCAAATGCCTCACGAGTAGCTCAGCACCGTAGATGATAGGTAGAAGTCTCTTTTGAGAGTTTAGGATTATAAATTTGAGTAAGTAGTGTTTTTATCTACGGAGTATTCATTTATATTCTCTTTAATAGGCACAGTTTGGTTTTAAACTCGAATATTCATTTCGAATACCCGGTAAAGTGAGAATTTTTATGTTCCTTTTTATAAATGAGATATTTGTGGTGTCTTGGAAACATCTGGGTTTGAAAATTTTCAAACTTTCTGACTGAGTGAACAAATTCAAGAGTGAATTGAAAACATTTTCATTAAACAATTATGTATACATAGGAGGATTTTTTTAGAATATACAAAAATATATGTAGTTGAAATGAGGGTGAAAATCCCGTGAGTTCAATGAATTTGAAATATGTATATTTTTTTATAGAACTCTAAATTTCAAAATATGGTTTCATGAAGATACGCAATAGACAGTTACGTTAGGAGCTGACTATGAATTTATTCAAAAAATATACTAGTAGTGACGTGGTTAGACACATTCGATGCCTCATTTTATGAATTTAGTAAGAGTGGAATCACTTTTATTCTTCAATCGAAATGTAAATCTTGAATTCTGGTAAAACATTGATTTGGAATAGTTTGAGTTTCAGAAAAAAAAAATTTACAACGTCAGAGGTCACATTCTTCACTTGGATTGTGCGAGTTTAGGACCGGGATATACATAATATTCATTGAATGGATAGAGAAAATTGCAGACCCAAGCAAAATCGCCAATATGACACTGTCCATTCGAATCGAATTATTGTAGTAGTTTTCCATAGCAGAGGCAGATATGTGCTTATTTGTGAGAATGAACACATTTGTGGTGGTGCAAAATCAGGTGGTTCTGGTGATAAAAATTTCTGCGTGAAGACTTTGTTCACATTCTAGAAATTTCCTCTCAGGTAATCAAAAATAAGTTTGAACTAACTTGTCGAGTTGTATTTCACCTAAACTGGAATTTGTAGAAAAAAATTATTTAAAAATTTCTAATAGTTTGAAAAAGAGTTTGCATCATCGATAGAATTAGTATCCATGAATATAGCGAAAACCAAGCCAGAATTATCCAGTATATTGGTGGAAATAGTAGAGGGTAGAAGTAGAAAAGGGGGATACAACCGGAGACACATGTTCCTTGCTTCTGAAAGCCGTCACGGGACACACACTGTCTAGATTAAAATAAACAAAACAAATGAATATCGAGGGACAATGAATATCTATCCACTTTGCTCATATTTTTTTCCGTGGTATAACATCGGTTGTTACTTGCACGAGGTCTTCCTACAATAACTACAAGAATGCAGTAAGTTTCTGTTGTTGCACCATTTGTGTGTATATCTTCGAGATCTTGCCATCAAGTGTTCCCCATCTTCACGCTTGCTTCACCACACTGATGACGGCTAATGAGCCAGAAACGTGAATCTGCGTGTCGACGGCCCTTCTGGGCTCAGTCGTAAGAGTGTTTGCAAAGAGGAATATAAAAAAAAAGTATCAAAGTCGAACAAAGTTCACCTAAAAGGCATTATTCTCAATACTTTCAATGAAAAAATGTGTTCCTTGTAGCCAAAAGGGAGTTTTTATCATTTTTTTCGGACTAGAAAGGGATCTTGTGATGCATTATTTGATTCATCCAACAATTATCTATAAAGCACTGGTTTAATTTTGAAAATCGACTCAGGCGATGATTGTTGTATTTGTGTGTAATAATCTTCAAACTATGAATATATTTACAGTTATAATCGGAAGTATTTTTTCAATAAGGTGTCATAAGAGCTCATGTCTTTTTATAAGATAGTGACACCGCCCTCTTGATGACTAGTGACGTCACCCGAATATTTTTTGTTTCAAAAATATACAATATTAAAATTGTCGAACGCCTTCCCAAAATTGATGATATACATTTTTTCAGATTTTTTTCTCAACAATGCTCATCTACCAGAACAACAAGAAACATAGCGGACTCTCCTTGAACCGAAGAAGATACACGTGATAAATTATATTCAAGATGCAATCGCCGCCACAGAAACTGTTCTACCGACCTGGGGTCATAGAGGAACTGGAAGAACTCGATAATATCTACGAAGAACCCAAATTCAAAATCACCAACGACTTTTCACTGCTCTACAAAAATTCCCAGGGCCAATTGTTGGCTCCAATTGCTCCAACTCTCAGCAGGATACATACGTCTTCGAGTCTTCCAAGGTTATCAGCAGCGCCCAGTCTTGCGAGAATATCCACCGCAAATAGCTCCCTTTATCAGGTGTCTGGTACGCTCAGACATGATAGCTCCAGGTAAACATTTTTCATCATTTGTGAAATAACACGCATATTCCCATTGACAAAACACATTTCCTTATAAGTACAGCGTTACCGTTATTTTCAAATGTTCGAATCATTCCAATCACCACAAATGGCTACGTTTTCTTGGAGGAAGTGATCAAAATCCTTGAATATTTTCAGAGGCTATTTCTCATACTACAACTCGAACCTCCAGCTCTCACACGCCACCAGCAACTATCACCTTCAACTCTTCCAGAAAGCGGCATGTAAATCAAAATATCAACATGAGTTTATATTTTATCGTCGATCGGCTGCCCCCTTAAGAGCAACCCCGAAAGTTGCGATCTAGAGTGTTGGCCCAATTGTTAACTCCTTACACTTTCCTTCAAGAACAGCATAATTATCGCGGTCCTTCCCACCATGAGAATAGCTCTATTATTTTTCAATCCGATAGAGAAATTGTCATGTGAAAAATGTCTGTCCCTCTGAAAAAGCCCTGATTCCTCAAAGCCAAATGATTACACATCTTCTGAATAATCGGGTTGATTTTTTTTGTCCATGGAATAAACTTATTCCAGCTATATTAACAATGAAACGAATGTAATACAAATGATGAAACAACAACAAAAATTATTGGCGATCTGGGGCGACATGATTGATTCCAGTGGCGCCATTACTTTTTCAGCTGCAGGAAAAACCTGCAGCACCACTTCATCTGAAGATCTTGATCTGCCAATGTCTGGATTGTACCAACAACTCAAATCAAAATGACGACGATGTCTTACATCAAAAGTGACAACTTGGGCATTTCAATTGAATTTTTTATCCATCGAATCGAGAAGTGAGTTTTCTGCCTAACAATCGTTTGAAAAAGAGATAATCTTTCTGATAAGTGTGATGGAATTAGTCAGATGATAGATGGTGTTCCTAATTTCACAATGAGATATGGATGTTTATAAAATACCTCTGCATTTCTCTTAACGGCACATTTTTGTTCAGGTACTTTGTTAACATGTTTCAAATCGATATAAATGAAATAACGATTAATTCAGGTCAATCTACGATACAAATAAAAAAATGATATCGAGTATCTGTTTCTACCTAAAATTAGTCCGTAAACACCTTATATCTGGAAGAGCCGTGACGATAGCTTACATTGTGCCACTCTGTAATGGAGTGTGGTAAACTCTGATACTTCGTTTGTTTTATGAAATTTAAAGATGAACTCACCATGAATTATAACGCCGCCAATGTGACTTGGGTGTTTAATATCATCCAGTTGCTGAGACAATTCTCTCTTTTAAATGTGAAGAAGCAATCAATTGGTGTGGTTGTAGTTTTTTGAGTTTTTTCATTCTACCACAATCTGAGAAATGTTAGGGGCCGTTCATAAAATACGTCACACTAAAATCAGCTTTTTTTGACCTCCTCCCCCCCATTGTCACGCTGTGTCACACTTTTTGTGACCCCCCCTAAAAATATTTAGTCACAAAAACTAGGACCCCCCCCCCTCCCTTCTGAGTATGATAAATTCTAAATGATAGTACACAAATTCTGAAAATTAACCCTCAACTTGGCAAGTACAGATGCTGCAATGGAAAAAAAAATTATATTTCTTTCTTCCTTGATAACTTTGATTTGTAGGCGTGTCTTTGTATATACATCACCAGGTTGGCCATGAACAGTTATGTGAACTAGAAGATACATTGCTAGGTTCTTAGACAGAATGTTATTGTGTATCGAAAGACACATTGCTAGTTTATCACAAACCACATTAGTGTATCTGCTTTTACACTCATAAAAATAAATTTGTATTAAAGGGACTACGCTGATTTTCCAATATTGAATGAAAGTCTGTCCCGTCAATTAAATTCTTCACTGTGAATGAGTTACGTTTTCTCAGTGTATAAAGGAAACTCTCATTGAAAAATGGTTTGTCGCCGAATAGGCAGTGTGAACCACAGGATACATTATATGTTCTTTATGGAGCTGGCAGAGTGCATATAGAGATACATATGTTTTGAGGGACCTCCTATTTATTTTTTATGTAATTTATAATGGAAGTAATCATTCAGACGACAAGATTATACTCTCAACTACTAGGCAATAATCATAGAACTGAGAAATGAAACAAAATAAAACTATCGCATGCATATTACTCACCTGATGTGCTAATTTATCGAGTTGTTGGACGCTACTCATAGACACAGCCATAGAAAATACGACAGTCAGTGCTACCAAAATTATAAAAAATTATGAAATATATGTATCTTAGGATGCACATCGTCAATTTAAGGGTTAAAAATATTTATTTATGGATGGCCACAAATAATATACATATTTCACATAATCAGAAGATTCAATGCTCGATAACACAATGAAACAATAATAAATCGCTTTATTTTGTTTCATTTTTATAGTGAAATACAGTGTACTGTAACAAGATTAATTCGCATTCTCAATTGAAAATTCATTCGCAAAGATGGAGTCACTATAGATTTGATTAAAAAATCTGACGAGTTTAGGAATTCGTTAGAAGATGTCGCACATGAAGATTTCTACCAAAATCTACTGAAGATTTCTTTCTTATCAAAATTTCTAGTAGATTTCTACCAAAAGTGGTCACGCTGGCTTCTGGCGCTCATGTCAAAAAATAATAAACGGCGAACGTCACGTTGCCGTATACCCCCCGTCCCCCCTTGTCACACCTTGTCACACTCAGCCAAGACCGCTCCCCCCCCCTTGTATGCGAACGTATTTTATGAACGGCCCCTTAGAATAAATTTGGAATCTATAATTGCTGTTCCGAACAAATGTTTCTTCTGAAAAAAAAAAATACAAAATTAGTTTATAAGTTACCCAACAAAAAACTAAAAATAAGTTGAATTGCTATTAAAATTACTCATCTTGAATTATTAATGTTTAGGGAACTGAAAACGTTTTCTTTTTCATAATATTTTTGACCAGAAATTCAATTCATTTTTATGCATAATGGTGGTTGGAATGGTACTTTCAAACAATGCTAAGATCAATTCACTGTCACATTCATATCCCAATAAAATTAGTTAACTTACCTAATAATACTGATAAACATATAAAATCTACGACTCTGATAAGGTTTCGAGTTTAATAGCCTAACAGTCTCTAATGGTGTATTCATTTTATATCCAGGATATGCCTACTCCGTCAATAGACTAGTTAGTTATTTCCAGTTACAAATTTGGCTTCTCGTGAACAATTTGTTGTGTAGCGAATCCATAACCAAAACAACCGACAATTTGTTGACGTTCATGGGATCATGAAATTTTATCCAGAAAAAAGTGTATTCATTTCTTTCACTCTGGTTTATGTGGTATTATCTTATATTTTCTTTGAATTATTGATTCAATGACGCGACTAGTTGTGATTTGAAGAAAGAAGATAAAATATTTTTAACGATAGTGATTTCGAAATGGAATATTATTCATTTCGTCATTATATGTGATTACAATGGCAACTTTTAGACCGTCAGTTATACTCTCTCTTCTCCATTGCCACCAAAAAAAACCTACTGGAACTATACTATAAAATCTATAAAACAATTCATATTATCAATGTTTTTTGCAGAAACACACATATGAAAACAGGTTACTAATAATACTAATAATCACTAATAATAATAATCACTGCATTCTGATTATGAGAATAGTTGAAATTGAATCAATATTACATCTTGGCAAATCTAGGTGTGTGTCTGAGATACGTCGACAAAAAGAGATGGTAAATGTCCACTCTCGCTCCACACTGCGCGTCCAATATTCTGACGAATAGCTGGATTTTTCAAGCTGTACTTTTATAAACGATGAGAATAAACGATGAGTTTGAAACCTTTGCTGTAAAAGTTGAAACTTTTCCTAGAGATCAATCACCCTAACACCAAACTGATATTTTTGCACTCGACACAAGTTTCGCTTACAAGGTTAGCATCTTCAAGAGAAGCGCACAAAGGTAAAAAAGTGGTGATTTTAGATATAGAAGATTACTTTGAGAGAGTCGATATCTTGATCAAAGGTGGTCCGTATTAGAAGGTACCACGAAACCCGTTGCCCAAGATGATCGCTAACGTAAAAACAACATTGAAAAATTGCAAGACACTGATCACATCGATTATGAACAGGAGGTTACAACTTTCAAATCCCACACTCCCACAGATATATTGTTTACCAAAAATACATAAACCTGGGAAATCGATGCTACCAAGTCTCAGCAATTTTTCCACCCTCATATAATGCGAGTGTTGAAAATTCACTCGTAAAAAAATAAAACATATCAAATTAGAAGAGGGAGAAGCGTTGGTTTCAATCGATTTAAATTATTTTTCCAAGCGTCCCAATACCACAAGCTCTAGAGTATTTGAAGGATCTTGTCAAATCGAATAACTTGGCAAATGACACTGTTGAAGAATATACTCAACTCACCAAGCTTTGTATGGATCAAAATCTTTTTCAATATGATGGCTCCTATTATGCATAGCACGAAGGAACAGCCATGGCTAACCAATTGTCTCCATTTGAAGCGAACCTGTTCATGGGTAGGTTCGAGACGGATTCTAGGGAAGAACTCAGTTACGTCCCTAGGGTCTGGATCAAATATGTTGATGACATATTCGCTGTGGTGGATACAAGGATTACCGAAATTGAAAATGTCCTTTTAGCACTAAACAGCAGATGTGACAGGATACAATTCACGTACGAGTAGAGAAAGAGCAAAAGTTGCCATTTTTAGATGTATTGCTTATAAGTAACGAACAGAATGAAATAGAATTTGACATTCACAAGAAAGACACGAACACGTTCAGATACACTCCAAATGACTCAAATCATTGTCCACAACATAAAATAGCGGAACTGCAATTCCTTGTCCATAGGTTAATAACTTTTCCTTTGAAAAAAGGACAATGAAAGGAGAGTGAACGGTTTTAAATCAGAGAAAAATGTAAATTTGGGAAAACACTTCATGAATCTCCGACGTTTCAAAAAGATGAGAGAAATTGAAAGTTTATAGTAATTCCATATGAACCTCAATACACTAGAGGACTTCAACAGATATTTTTGATAAAGTGAATATGAAAGTTGCATATGAAACTCCTTATAAATTTCAACAACTTTTTGGTAACCCAAAAGATAAATTAGAAAACTCAGAGAAGTCGGGAATTTGCGAAATCAGTTGTCAAGATTGCAACAATAAATACATCGGCCAGAGCCGACGAGCTATCAAAACCCGTTTCAATGAGAATTTGAAATACGGAAGGGTAGGAAAATTCCGTGTCGCTCAACACGCTATAGATAATGACCACAAAATTGGTGAAAGAAATCTTGAACTGATCAAGCATGTGCATGACACAAGACTACTCGATACATGTGACAGTCTAGAACTAGCAAAATGTAGAAACAGCATGAATGATGACATGGGATCTACCCCTTTCAGCCCGCTTTTCGATCTATTGTTGAGAAACTAATCAGAATAATCAATAATAACAGATGACTGACCAAAAAACTCTGCAGGTAGTGACTGCACTAGTTCATTATCGAGAAATTAATCAGACTAAAAAGCCAATATCAGATCGAAAAACTCCAGGTATATAAATAACTAACCTTACTCTTCAGATTAAGTATCAGTTTTCTTCTCCTGGGAATGCTCACCTTGTTAGCGAAACTCGTGTAAGGTGCAAAAATCTGAATTGACAGATTCAGAGCAGGGTTAGTAAAGAACTTTTCACAGATTATTTCTGTATAATTGAAAAATGAATACAAATTCAATACCAAATTTTTATTTCATAACAAATACTCGATGTGTTGCCCTCCAGCTGAAATATAGTGCTAACAACGCCTTAAAAATGGTGTTTGAATCTTTTGAAATCGCTTGCATTTTCTCTAAGGTTTGTACCAACTTGTCTCTTTCTCAGATTGTGTCAGAGTTCAACTTCATGCATGAGCAAGCTCTCCATAATATATCCCCCAAAAAAACAATTGGGTTCAAATCTCATGAAACTAAAGGCCAGCGAATTAGCCCATCACGAATTTCAGGTTTCAACATTCATCGCTATGATTATACCGTTTTTAGTTTATTTTTTGGTTCGCTTGAGGTATGCCTTGGAATGACAAAAAAGCAAATATAACAATATGTTTAAAATCAAATACCCAATAAAATTTGCCCATTGGTACTTTCGGAAGCCGGAAAAGAACCTATTAGGTACCAGTTCTTCAGTTATATTATAGAACCTTATGATTTCGGAGAGTTTGAAAATCCTATCCATGCACAAATTCTATCTCGAAACGACATGACAATGTCATACAGTAGGCAAAACCAAAAGTGTTACGATATTTTACCGTTTTACAAGGTATATTCTACATGGGAATGCCAGTGATTTCATATTGTTCTGAAGTGGAAAATGGTATATTAAGTAACGAGGGGGATAAGTAGCTTATTACACACGAGCAAAAAATTATGAACATGAAGCGTTAGCCGAGTGCGGTAATTGGCCTTATTTCCGTATTGCGTACCGTACTTTTTCTACCACCATGCTTGTGCGGTAATTCCTGGTGGTGTAGACAACTTTTTGCGTTATCAACCATTTTCAATGATCAACGAGTCAGCAAGTCATGACAGCAAGTAAAACAATTGCTTGCCGATTCATGGATATAACTATTTTCAGTATCAATCCACAAACTGTCGAACAATAAATATATGGTGGAATATGCTGATGATATGATGTTCAATTCGGATCAAAAACTCGCTGAAATTCGCTTGTGGACAATTGAAATCATGTAATTTAATTCCGGAAGCGTCCGCCATTTATTCGGAATATACGTGTATTCTAAATGAGGCATTACCTTACAGCTGTGATGAACGGTTTGAAATAGTGGTAAAAAAATATATAATTTTTCGCAAATCCACCACTAGCCTAATTTTCATAGCTGCGAAAAAAGAGAAGATCTGACGGAACCCATTTGGAAGAAACCATATATGTTGCAAACTTCTTTTTGGGTATTATGACTACAATCTGCATTCCAATGAGATAATTTCGTTACCTTTCATAACGAATGAAGACGTCATCTGAACAACATCAAATCAAAGCCTCGTAGCAGAGAAGGATACTTCGATCATTGAAGCATCGCCTTTGAGAATGTCTGCCGCAGATGCAGTCGAAACGTCAGGCCCAAAAACGTGCGGACCACGGCTCAGAAGCCCGGAAACATTCAATTTATCAGTTGCCGGTCGTGAAAGTCTACAATCTTTGTCATCGTTTTGTTCGGTTTGTTGGACATGCGATTTGAAGCACTTGCATTGTTGTAGGATTCTTACAAGTGGGCTGGGCTTCAAATTCAACTTTCACCATTGGGATCTTGGAAAATGTAGAAGATACGAAGGCGGTTAAACTGGGACGCAAAGCTGCGCATTTATGTAAACTACAAGATATCATTTGGAACTTTTCAAAGTTACTAGGATTTCTGGAGATATTCGTGACGATTTTTTATTTTTTGTAAATGGCTTCATTCGAGGTGATATTTTCACTTTTTTTTCACCACATATTCTTGCTGGATAATGGTGATTTCGAATTTTTCATACAACGTTTCGTCTATCAGCCACCATCATCAACTTAATTTTATCCAATGGATGCCACAAATAATTCGAGTCATTTTCTCTCTGATATTCACAAGTTACCCGAGTTTGTTGAAAATTCGAAATATCGCAAAAATATTTACTGCGGTAGTAAAGATTTTTGAGTCTTCGTATGCTAATGTGGATAACATTTCAATGCATTGTTGATGAGTCTATATTCAGAAAAATAAAGTAGAATATGAGAAGATAAAACTACTATACAAATAAATGATGGTAGCGTCGAACATTGTCAAGCTATGGGATGACCATAAAAAAATTGAGAACTCTTCGAATGAACCAACAATTATTCTGGCATGAATAATATAAGTATATCCTGAGATAACTTCAACATTTTCGAGTTATTCTAACAAATTTTTGCAGTTTTTTTCCTTACGGCAATCAAATTTCCTTCTTCTACTCCCACGATTTCAAACCGTTTATTACGTATTTAACAGCTGTTAGGTAATGGTTCATTCAGAATACACTTGTATTCTACTTGAGAGCTGCCGCTTCTTGATTTGTTTTAAAAAAAAATTGATTATATAATGTTACATATCAACCTTTGACCTGATAAATTTGATCTCATGATCACATTCCCAAAATCTGAAGTCAGCAACTTTTCGTTTCAAATTCATTGTAAAACTGAATCAAAAATGATATTTTCAGGAAATTTATTGTTTAACAGTTTGTTGATTGGTACTGTATCTAGTTATATCCATGAAGCAAGCAATTGTTTCACCTACTTGCTGTCATCCAGTGTCTCGTTGATCATTGAAAATGAGGAATGACCAAAACATTTTTGCGACACCAGCAGAAATTACCGCACAAGCATGGTGGAAGGGGAAAAAGTACAGTACGCAACTGGAAGATAGGGCTGGTTATGTGCACTCGCGAATTGCTGCAAGAAAATCTGATCTTTCATCATCAAATATTCAGATGTCAGGAGTAACTATTCCTACAAGATCAAATATCTCGATGTTAGGAATTTCGATCAGTGATAATCTCTCAAGGGGAAAACCATGTGAGATCGATCGCTAGTGCTTCCCAGAAACTTGGATACTTCACTTCTCGTCAGCTTCTAATGATCTACTACAAGGCTCAGATACGACCTATCATGGAATACAGTTCTCATGTGTGGAGTTCGCCACTAAAACATTCATTGAGGCTTCTCGATTCCATTCAGAGAAACGCAATTCGTCTTGTTGGTGATTCTTCGCTCGCAGACTCGCTCACTTCATTGGAACATCGTAGAAGGGTCGGAGACTTGTCTCTCTTCTATAGATACTTTCACGGTCGATTCTCTTCCGAATTGTTATCAATTGTTCCCCGCTTGGCAATATCTACACAGATGACTCGACGAGTACAGAATTCCCACCCCTTTGTTGTGAATTTGGAAACCTGTCGAACCTCTCTTGCTCAGGGATCTTTTTTCAATAGAACAGCTAAGGTTTGGAACTAATTGCCAAAAGAGGTTTTTCCTGAGGCTTACAAACTTCAGAAATTCAAAGTGAATGTTAATCTCCTGTCCCTTGATTCACGCGGTGATTTTTGAACATCACAGGGCTTCCCTTTCGTGTGAATCTGCATATAAAAAAAAACTTGACTACGCCTCTTGGTCACAATTTTCGCTTATGCGTAATAGGCTACTTATCCTCCTCGTTTCGTAATATACTACTCTTTTACTCGCTACCTCTCTTCTTGTTCAGTTGTAAATTAGGATTCCGCTATTCGCCCAGCAGTAAAATTCTTTCAGTGTAGGTTCTTCATGAAATATGCTGGGGACCTTGAAAACTGAAAATCTGATTAGTCTCCTCAACAAATCTTTCGATAATACAGTGAGATAGGTACCTGCCTCGTATGCCATGTGAGATGGGACACTGTCAAGTTGGTAGCAGTGGAAAAAATAATAATTCGAATATTCTTTAAGAGTTAACGTCAAACAACGATATAATAGTGTTTCAATACTTGTTGTGTTACATATTATTGAAGGGGTTCATGTTGAATTTGAAAATTCATCATAATGGTATGCTACTCAACGAACGAGAAATGTTGCCATCAATTGTAAAAATGGCTACGATAGCCAAAAAGGAGTGCCGCAAATCCTTCGATCAAGTAATGATCATTGCTTTTTCTTCGATTTTATCTGAAATTCAATATATATGGTGTAAAAAATGTTCTTTGTACAGAAAACGGCATGGAAATTTTAACATAACTGGTTGAGAAAATGAGGAACTTATGAGATATGAGCCTCTACTTTACTGAATTTACGGTCTTCGATTCGAGCAGAGGAGACTCCTAAAATTAATTACTTTTTCGAAAGATTAGAGTTACAAACAATTGCTGTTTCACATTCTGTCAATGGAATTTCATGAAAGTTTGAATAATGCGAAATGAAAGACATACGGCGAAGGAAAAAACTTCAACACAACTGTACATAATGATGAACTACCTCGAAAGTGTTTGGCCTCAGAAGGATAGTATAAAGAGTCTCTCTGATAAGATTATATAATTCACGGTTTCTTCAACAGCTGTAAAAATATATTATTTAGTCGTTAGGTAGGTACAGAGAAAGCATGGGAGGAAAATCAATTGACCAATATAATATACAGCGTGATAGAGCTTTTCCATTTGTAAAATTATTTGGTGTCACCTGACCTTTCTTGCGAGAAGTTAATTTGAGCTCAGCGATTATGAATTATCATTAAATAATTAATTACTGCATAGTTACAGTCATATGCCTCCAATTATCCATGTTGGCGATAACGCACAATGTTTTGATTTTGAGAAAATAAATTTTGGAGGAATCATTATGATGTTATAATAAACGAAATCACACCTTATCTTCCATTATCACAACAATCTCGAAGATAACTGTAGCATGATCACTGCTCAAATAGACTGAAACGAACATAATCAGTAGTTTCATCGAACTACACTCATGTTGGTTTTAGTGTTTTTTGCTGACCAGTTATGAATAACTCGCAGGTGAGAGGAACTTCTTTCTGAAACAAACTCCTCATACTATGTGTTCATATGATGTATGAGATATCAAGATTACTGGAATAGTAACCAGAAAAGGGTGACCTACCAAATCACATGTGGACCCGATAAGTACAAGGATAAGGCCCAATGACTGATAGTTTTATTTCAGTATTTCTCATTTGTCGTTTCCAGCCTGGAATGTGCTAGTAGTGCTAATGAAATATTTATTTTCACAAAAAGAAAAGCAACGGAAATCTGCGAACTTAAAATCATTAACACCGAATACTTTTTTTCTGATTGGAACAAAACACTCTTAAATCGGTCTGCCGTAGATATATCTGTAGAACTCCTTGCACATGTATATATCAAATTCAAAAATGACTTTCAAGAAAAAAAGTTTTTAATCGACGAATACGTTAGTAATAAGTGTGTTCTGATAGAGTTACCCGCACAACAAACGCCATCACAAACAAGCAACTCATTCCCAAAATTTCTTCTTAATTTTCATTTCATTCACTTTGTTTCACTATTGTCCATAGCGATCGTGAAGGCTTTACGTGAACAATATCGAATTATCGGATGATAATGGGCTTAATAAAGTTTACCACCTAAGATGCCTATCAAACGAATTTACCTTGAGGTACACATTCAGTTCGAACTTGCAGTACGTCCAGTCAGCATCAATTTTTCCAAAAACAATTCCCTATCTTGAATTGTTAATATGTACAGAGTAAATATTCCCAGAAAAAAAATGACGAGTATATTTGGCCATGTCTCTTGGGTGTCAGATAAGAAAATTTCAACATTGAAACATTTGTTCAAACCGTTGTGTCTCCAGAAATATTGAGATTTCTCATTTACTTGCTAATTTAGGAAGCAAACAAAAATCATTTTTGTTATTCTCTAGGTGTGAAATAATGCCAATTCTATAATGATGTGATAAATAATTGATCGTTCTCATATTTTCTAAGTGTATCGATACTCGTACCGCAGTGTGGTGGTTAGGTCTATCCTAATTTGATAATCATGGATACGAATCCATGCGAGACAAAAATGTTGGTGAAAAAACGTCCGGATGATTTGAAGTTAGTGCTGAATGGTCCTGGTATATACAGATACTCCCCGACCTCACCTAGTCAAACAAGCAGGTAAATGAAGAATTCGTAGGTTTATATCTTGTGTGTCTCAGTGGTTTATAGAGTGAATTGTTTTTTTTTCTGCGATTTTGGATGATTATTCACTTTTATGTTCGAAACAGAAAAAACGAATTCGTTCATATCGATCAAAAGTCAGTTGCAGAACTCAAACAATAGAAAAGGTGAGCCATTAATCAACCTGATTCATATATTCTATTCGAAAAAAATCACATCTCACCATCTGTGATTCTAAATATGGTCCAAATCACGGAGAACCATATTTCGGTACAATCAGATAAATAACCAAATTATTTCAATAGTCCTCTTAGGATTATTTTATGGTGAATAAGTGCTCATTTTTGGCATTTACTACAACCTGAAAAAAATCGGATTCGATTCGGAATCGTTACAGGACATACTTCTAGTCTATCTCGAAAAGTTTCTGCGCAAAAAATATTCCTTGTGAATGAAAAAAATACAGAACTAGTCAACGAGTTGTGTTTATCATTCAAATTTGCCGACAAAAATTCAGAAAAGTAACAGACTTATACAAAAAGTATTCATCTTTGACATTTCAAAAACCAAATAGAGGATACATTGGAATAGTACTATTCATACAACTGAAGTACTACTTCAGAGGAAAATGTCAAAGGAAGAGGTAAAAGGAAAATGAATTTCCGTCGATCTCAGAAGGAATTATCACAAAAAAGGGAAAGATACAAGGCTATTTCAATATCTCGCATAGTGCACACTGTCCCTACCCACTTATAGAAAACATTTCGTGTGTAGATAATGAAGCAATGCATGTTACATTAATGTATTGAGTCGATAAATATAAGCTCAAGTGAAATCATAGTTGGATGTGAACGTTATGGAATTGGAAACTGTTCAAATATAGGTTGTCTATCTTGTATGGTTCTAGAGTGAACCCTCTGTCAGTAATCACAGATAGTCATCAGCTTCCTATCGATAATCATTCAACATGCTTTTGATGTTTACATAATTCCTACGAATCCATCAGAATGAATACCAGTTGACCCTTCCGCAGTAGTGGTACATTCCAGTTCCTAGACGAATGCATAAATTAGATTTGCACAAATATTCGAATTTGTCAAAATTCGAGAAATTTTAGGTGGTCATGTCTATCCTTCATCTCAGTTATTATAATATGAATATGTCACGTGATGAAAATCTCAGTGATGCCAACAATCGAATCCCAAATATATCAGCAACCAAATAGAGAAATAGCATTTAATCAATTCTGCATATGCATCTATTTTCAGTTGCCCATGTACTTAGGATTTGATGGATGGCATCACTGAAATTCGTATTACTTGATATATCATAAATAAGCACGAGGAGAGATATCGCCACCTGGGTATTTTTTATTTTGACATATTTGAATCTTTGTTTTTTTCTGAGCTATTCATTTTCTATACCGATTATAAAAGTGATCTCTGCTTTCTTCCAATGTCAACTACATTTTATGATGATAATAATAAATGTCTTTATTCATCACAATCGACCACGTATTCATTCGATTTATGAGAAAAAATGGGGGTATCGTGACTCTAATGGTTCTCTCATATCAACTTACTTCCTAGATAAGTCAAACCGGGAAATTGTAGCTGATTTTTTTTTGTATGTTTTCATTCAGAAATGTAATACATTCAGGAATGTAATACAAAATAATCTCACACTCTAGAAAACCAGATGGTGCTGGATTATAGAAATATTTGGATTACTAGATCACAGAGGCAAACTCATGAGTTTTTTGTATGATTCTCACCAACAATGGGTTCGCAAAACCGCCACACGTGTTTCTATTCTAATAACTATCCAGTGCTGCCAGATCGTCGACACAAATATCGGTAGATTGACTTGCTAATTTTCGGTAGATTTCGAAAAAATTCGGTAGATTGATCCTATTTCACAATTTTTTTAGTAAATTTCTATTTAATAGTTCTAGTTTGAAATAAAAATCGATAGATTAATTAGAAAGTCATTTATTCAAACAAATGTAATAAAAATAAATAAATGAGGGTACAAAAAATCAACATTTTCCAACACAAAATAAATCTTCATGCAACAAAGTCATTTATTAAAATGATGTAATGAAAAAGAAATGAATAGGTATGGATATAAAAAATCAACATAAATATGAGCTCATATGTCCACCATAGGGGCATAATATAATTTTCAATTATGTTGTAACTACCACTGTCTACAGATAACTACATAGGTACCTAAATTTTATATTTGGACTAAATTATTATAATTTTTGATAATACTAGCATTTTTAGAATTTTTCGGTAGAAATAGGTTGTAAATCGGTAGATTCAATTGAAAATCGGTAGATCTACCGAAAAATCGGTAGATCTGGCAGCACTGTAACTATCCCATAGGTGCAAGATTTAAAACATCGTGGGTCCTACTATCCGACGTCCTATTATTCTAAAAGGCCAACATTCAAGCCGCAATTCATCAGCCAGATTATCCAAAGTATCGGTATTGAAGTACCGGATTATTGAGATTGCCTGGATGGAGCGAGCGAGTCTTTTGAACTCATTGTTCAACATTTTACTTTCATGCAAATATTGTATAACCATTATACATCGTAGTTGTGTCGAAAAATCTTGTATTTTACTGCCAGGTCGATAATTAACTAGGTACATAAATAGTTTATCATAGTTTACTTGTTTGAAAAAGGTCATAAAACAATATCCGGCCTTCAACACGACAGAATGAAAACGAGCGAAATACCAGAGAAATGATTTCAATGTGAAGTGTTAGTGCAGTATTTTTGGTTCCTCCAACGGTAGCTATTCAATATGCCCCTCTCGGAGGAGATTAATTGGATAGCAAAACTCGTCAAAGATATCCGTCGGTAATTTTACTCGTAGTACTGATTTATCATTCATTTTGTGGGTTTCATTGGGCAATATTTATTCATATCATTGACCCATTTCAATGAACATATTTTTTTATCTGCCAGCATTGTCAACACTCATCAAAACTAGAAACAATAGAAAACCTACATTGCTCCCATTAGTATGAAATATTTATTTATGATAATGATTGCATAATATGATTTATGTTTCCTTTTACATTGGACAATACGGTTTCAACTCGAGAGACATTCATTTGTTTCACCTGACAATTAGATCAGGCTAATTATCATTGTATCACAGAATATGATCATCAGCGAAAAGTTCAGTGCTTTTGTTTATGTAATGATGCCATGCTCTGATGCACTAACTACAAGAATATAGTATCATCTTTCATCCAAATCTCATTGAAGTTTACAATGTCTCAGCAATGTCATGCAATATTTCTTCGATCTGAAAAATCTGATAATTCTAGATTTCAATCGTGAATATTGTGAAAGCAGCAGGAGAAAAATAAATGATGATTTCTGATTTTTTAAAATTGTAATTGTGTATCGCCTATTGAAGGGGTGATACAATTTTCAATTATTTCGTTACTCTCAAAGGGTGAGCATGAGGGGTGACATATATTCCATGTGATCTTAAATTCTTTAACGAAAATATCAAAACTCTGACAACAAACATTTTTTATTGATAAATGAAACTCTCCAACACTTTAAAGAGGAGTAAATATTTTTGAAATCGTTTTTGTTATGAACCTATTAATCCTGTTCATCTAAAACGATTCAGAAAATGTTATTCCACAATATACGTTTTTATAATATATAAAGAGCGTTCATTGAAAAACACATCAAATTCACGTCCATTGGACTCACAGCATGGATCTGGAATACGTCTTTTATATGCCTGGTTGCGTCCATGAAGGTCCGACGTATATCCAGATAGTGTCCAAGTACACTGGATTCAATATATTATGTTCGTACGCCAAGGCTATTCAATAGACGTACATAATGACACCCATTGAAAGTACATTGATCTTGAATACATCAGTTAAACGTTCGGTTGCATCCATAAAGGCCCAAAATGAGTCCATCAAATATCCACATATACTGAATATAATATTTTAAGTATGTACTCATAATATGTCCATTATAGACGCAACCGGAAATACAGGATGCAACTGTCTAAAACAATTGAGGAGGTGATTTCTCATCGAAAAAAAAGATGGATCTTTCATATAAAGAAACTTCATTGGAGTATCCCTTCTTAAGATACTGCCCCTGAAAGGGGGTGCATAAAATGTGTATAACAATTTTTTTAACAAGCACTGAAAAAGTTACAATATTGAAATTCACAAACTGACAGTGTCATACCAATTCAATTGTCACTATCGCTAATAGCGACCTACTAGATTAGTTACGTATTTTCGCATTTATGACGATGTATCTCTGTAGTTGTTCGTAAAATAATTTTTTGCTGCGAACTGGTTTATTTTGGGTAAAAAACCCAAGAAACATTTTTTGTTTAGAATGAAACAGGCCATCGGAAATGACTTTTTGAATGGTAAACAAATAATAAAAAAAGTTACATTGGAAATAAAATTTAGGGGTTGCGTTATCCACCCCTTACAACCATGGGGTAAACCAAATAAATTACTTGTTAAGTGTCTTTTTGGTAGTACAAAACGTCAGGTTAATTTCAATATTGTAAGTTTTTCAGTGCTTGTGAAAAAAATTGATAAACAACTTTTATTTACCCCCTTTCAGGGGCTGTATCTTAACAAGGGATGCTCCAATGAAGTTTCTTTATATGAAAGATCCTATCTTTTTTTCGATGAGGAATCACCTCCCTAAATGTTTTACACTTATTCAGCTACACCCTGTATAATGGACTTATGTGAGCAAACTATTGAAGATTCATAGAAAACCAGGAAACCTTCATTTACTACGACAATATACAAGCTATGATTATTGTGTATAATATGGAACCAACTGTAAATGAATTCACATACATTCAATGAACAACATCGAACTCATTGGATGCCAAAAGAAATTTCAAACGGGAACTATAAAATGAGAATGTTCCAATCTTATTTTCTTTCGTCTGTCCATCTTAACCATTTCGATATGGAATCTCCAGTCTCTTTTCTTGTGCTTGAAACTCTGGAAGGTTCTGCAGCATCAGTGAATTCCAATTAGAATAGGAGATTTTCATTAATCAGGAAGGAGTATGCTGAAGAAATCAAAGTATATTTAGATAAATGATCAAACATTGCATCGTGGTGTTGATTCGTTAATCTGTAAATATTCTTTATTTCCGCTTTCATCAACAGGAAACCCTTCTACAGTTTCAACAACAAGCTCTAGTATTTTTTGAGAACCGCATTTCTCTGTTGTTCGGTTGATAGGGCCTTTTCATGTTCACTTTCACCTATTCAACAGATATCTTTGAAATGACTTCAAACTGACCTGATATTGTCCCTTCGGCCTCCACTTATCATTTGACACTTCAATAAATATAAGTGGATATTAACAAGGGCAGACCAAAATTCGAAACAAACATCAGAATCAAAACTCAAACCACAGCATCAACATCCAACGTCCATGACACACTACACCCGAAGATAACAATGTCTTCATGTTATTTTAGTGCATATTATTAGGGTCCTATATAGTTTTGAACATGAATAGATCTGGCACAAGCTTCCTACAGTGGCTGTACATCCAAAACCATACAATTATGGAAGTTACAATTCAATCCTCTTTTGTTTGTGCAATGTAAGTAGAAAGGTGATCGTACAGATGTGGTCTAATATTGTACATTCGGTATACCTACATCCGAAAACGTACTAGCATGTACTTTCATTTGTGAACGTACAGATGTGGCCAGTATTGTATATTCGGTGTACATACTGAAACGTACACTTATGCTAGTTCAAATTTGATCCAGTTTCGTTTGTCGATCGTACGTACAGTGACGAACATACATAAGTCGTGTGATACATTTGGTGTTCTTCCAAAAACGTTTGAACATGGAAGTATATTACCAGTTGGGGATGTTTATTCACATGTTCTGGTGCTGAAGTATCTACAGACATAACTTTTTTAGCAATCACTGCAAAAAAACAGGATCTAACAACGATACGATTGTTGAGCACATGAAATAACCCTTCATCGTTTTCCTCCCGTAACCTCCTTCGAAAACTTTCTCGATGACTACCAAATTTATTAATAATATCAATAATATATCTTTGCATATTGATGATAATGAATACATAGTAATTACACAGAAATCTATAAATTATAAACGAATAGGAGGTTACAGTATATAGAAGGCACAACCTGTGCGTAACTCAACATAACATTATATACATAGAATCATTATTATTATTATAAAATATTAAATAAATACACTACAAAAGAAGTAACTTACAAAAGTGAAGTAAGACCAACCAGGTGAAAAACGAATCATATGAAGAATTACTGAAGCAGTCAAAAAATATATAGTTCAGAAAACAAGAGTCCAATTTATGTCTACCCCTTATGAATCTTTGTTGCCTACCGGCTAAATATATATTATCGGCCGCCCTAATCTCTAGGTACTTGAAAGACTCAGTAAATCCCTTAATGCGTATTCAAAGGAAAAAGGGTTACTCTACCCACTATTCGGAAAAGCTAATGATGTCTCTTTCCAAAAATTACTCAAATGGTTATTTACGTTTACACACATCGAAATTGGTCCTCTATCTACCTTGCATTCCGGTACCCTGTGCGACTTCCATTCCATATTTCATGTCCAAGTATGAGTATATTCAAAACCGAATGACACCTTTGCAGACGAATAACCCATTTTTTCATTTCACACGATTTTTTTACGGATCCGTGAGTGGGAGTGTTTTTGTTCTTTTATAGAAATTTCGAATTCCTTTTATTTCATTGATGAATAACTATTTTTTTTGAAAATTCGAAATTTTTCTGTCGGAACAAAGCTAACAATTTCTTCTTTCACAGGAGATCCTTCAGACCAAATGCTGTGAGGAAAATGAAAAGACGGGCTGTTTTGAAAAACGGAGACTGTAATATTCTTCAATCACGAATCTCTAGACGGAGGCTCAGATATTTGCAGGACATATTCACAACCCTCGTGGACTCTCAGTGGAGATGGACACTATCGGTGTTTGCAGTTGGATTTTTAGGATCTTGGCTAATGTTCGCCCTAATATGGTGGCTGATTTCTTTCACACACGGCGATCTGGAAGATGATCATTTGCCGATGCGACAAGCAGACTCCAACTGGTCTCCATGTATCCTCAATATTCACGGATTCACTTCGTGTTTTCTGTTTTCGATAGAAACTCAACACACGATAGGTAAGAAGTAAAATATTTATATATATATATATATATATATATATTTGATTTTACTATTGTCAAATTTCAAAATTCTCCTACCTCAACTAGCACACTAGACCGAATCCCTGATACACAAAAAGAACTTTATATGAAAAAAAACTACTCACAGTGTCCACGAGATTAAATGCATAAACATTGTTGAAAAATCAAAAGATCTCTCTGATTGGTACATATTATGTCACTCAATTATTGAAATTCACTCGAAACCAAACATTTGGGAAAGTCAACATTTACACAGTTTAAAATTATAATGATGCAATTTTTCAAAATTCAATGAGACGACGCCATAATACATGTCGAACGCAGGCGATAAAAAGTGGATTCACCGGCAATAATGTTTCATTTGCATTTTAATGTTGTCAAAAGGTTTGAAAATTCTTGAGTGATATCATTAATATATGGAAAAGATGTAAAGAAGGTACACCTCGAATATATGAAACCTTGTTAAAGGTCTTCAAATTTTCTATACAACATTGGTTCACCTGAGTTTTCAGCAATTTCATTTTGTCTTTGGAGAATCTCAGATACAAAAAACACTGCTGATAATTCAGACATGGTTCATTTGATTTCCATAACTGAACCAGCGTTCGATAAGGACTTGAAATGCCTCTCCGACAAGGCATCACAATACTTCCCCATTTGTTACAGAAAGTTGACAATCTCCTCTCAGATACGAGTGATGTCACATTCAATAGTTCTTTCAACAAAAAGTAGTTGAAATTATACCTATCAATCAATATCAATCTCCATATCTTATTCGATTCAAGAAGTAGAGATAGAGGACTTTCTACTGTTTAGGTATACCAAAGATCTTCAGGGGGTGAAATGTGAAATGAGAGATTAGAGTGCATTTATCTGTTTACCAAAATACCAGTAAAACAGGAACAACTCCTTCACTTCAATCTTGTTTTTCCACTTCTCACACAAGTTGTATATTGGTTTTTCTTCAACTACGTCACCGGAACGGATACAGATATTATATAAAAAAATAAGTATTGAAAGTTATTATGCCATAAGGTAGACACGATTAAATTTCCACAAAATTTAAAAATTTAAAAGTTTCTAAACATGTTTAGAAACATTCGCTTGATAAAGATACAGTGTATCGAAACATGTCGCGAAGACAATATATTTTGTGGAAATTTAATCGTGTCTACCTTATGGCGTAATAACTATGGATTTCCATCAAGTAAAGGCCACCTCAATCCAAAAAAAAAAAGTATTGAAAGCTTGAATTTTTTTGTAGAGATCAATTACCGTAACACGAAAGTGATATTATTTGCACTCGACGCACATTTCGCTAACGAGGTAAGCATCTTCAGGAGAAGAAAATTCTCGTATCAATTTCCTTCTGCCGAAGATCTCTGTCCCGTTATCGAAACGCACGTCAAGTGCGAATCATATCAGTTTGTTGTTATGGTAATTGATCTCTAAAAAAGTTTGAACTTCCAAACCAAAGATTCCAATCTCATCGTTAATTCACTGCATGATCATTTCCACATGTGGTAACTATGTGTACGAAAAAATAATTGAATACGAGGAAAAGTCAACGAACCCGTATAAGCTGCATATTTGAGAACTGGCAGTCACATCAAAGAAAACAACTATGCATGTCAGTAACTGGGGCTTCTTCAATTCTTTACGTTTCAATAATTTTACAAGAATTCAGTTCACATTGCGGTGGAAAAAAATTAGCATCTCTCAACGAGCCTCTTTTTGTTATCAGTCAGCCGTCAGCAATAAACGATCAAATATTTGTGCCTGTTCCGAAAACCTCTGTGGAAAATTTCACGCACAATATGTTGTGATTTGTGGACTGTATTTTTGTTTTCACTGCCTTTTTAAAGATTTCAATACCAATTGGAAATAATCGTGACAGTGACAGTAGTTATTTATTTTCTCTCAAAAACAATACATCTCATTTCGTAACATTTTGATATAAAGAAAATGAAACAGATATAGGGATAATCAAATATGCATATATATAGGGTTATCTTCTTAACATGCCCCCCGCCTTGGAAGTACCCACTTTCAACATAATAACAAAACGTAAATAATATTAGTCTTCTAGAGGAAGCGGACATATTTTGGAAAATGGTCGTTTGATGGTGCCTCTGGAAGTTTTTATTATTGCCACTCTTGCAATTTGGTCTCGTCCCGGACAAATCTGGAGAACTCTTCCCAATCGCCAGTTCATAGGAGGTATGTTGTCTTCCTTCACCAACACAAGTGTTCCTTCTTTAAGTTGGCCTTGGCTATGTTTCCAACGTACACGTTGTTGAAGCTATGACACATATTCCTTCTGCCATCTGATCCAGAAATGCTGCTGCATTTGTTGAATGAGTTGGAATCTGCATAATCTTCCAATAGGAATGCTTCTAAGGCCTGGATCTGCCAGTGCAACTACAGGTATTCCGATGAGGAAATGGCCTGGAGTCAACGGTTCTAAATCGTTCGGATCATCGGACATCGGGTAAAGCGGTCGAGAATTCAAAACTGCTTCTACTTGTACAAGTAAAGTGTAAAACTCTTCAAAAGTGAGCAAATTACTTCCCAAAACCCTTTTCAAATGAAATTTACAACTTTTAACTCCTGCCTCCCAGATTCCACCGAAATGAGGAGAATTTGGAGGTATAAATTCCCAAAATATTTGTTCTTTCGAAAATGATTCAGCTAGTTCAGTTTCATTTTCTTTCAAAAAATCGCCCAAACTCGACAACTCAGAACTAGCCGCAACAAAGTTCGACCCATTGTCTGAAAAGATACGCGAGGGCTTACCTCTCCTAGACATGAATCGTCTCAATGTTAAAATGAATGAATCTTTAGTCGAATCCGTAACCAACTCCAAATGTATGGCTTTGGTAGAAAAACATATGAATAAAGCGATATAACATTTAAATGTTTTCGAGCCACGTCCCTTCTTATCTTTTATATTATAGGGTCCAGCATAATCTACCCCTGTGACTTCAAAAACAGAACCTGGCTGTAGCCTTTGTTTAGGTAAATTACCCATTATAGGCTGTATGGTTTTTGGATTTTGACGAAAACATACAATGCATTTCCTGTAAATCTTTTTAGCTAAATTGCGCCCCGCAAGTGGCCAAAATCTTTCCCGAATTGATGCTAATAAAAGTTGTGGACCTGCATGCAACAGTCTTTTATGTTCGTTTTCAAATATCAATTCAGTCAGATGATGTTTCGAGTCTAATATGATCGGATGCTTTTTATCGAAAGAAAAATCGGAATTATCAAGTCTACCGCCTACGCGAATGATCAAATCGTCATCTAAAAATGGATTTAAGCTCAAAATTTTGCTATTCCGATCAACTTCTTTTTTGCGGTGAAGACAATTCATATCATTTTGGAAAGATTGGGATTGAGAGATTTTGAGCAATGTTTTGAAGGCATGGCCAATTTCTGCAATACTGAGGGATTCAAAGTTGCGATCAGACCTTTCAACTTGACAATTATTTTTGAACCTGAACATGAATGCAACAGTTCGTTTCAATTTTTCTAGGTCCGAAAATTTCTCAAATGGAAATTTTCGCACCTGAAATGATGAGAAAGTATTCGATATGCTCTTCATTTCTGGTAAAGAAACATTATCAAACTTAGTATTTGGCCATTCTGTATGACTATTTTTGAGCCATTTGGGTCCATACCACCATAATAGTGAATTTTGAACCTGATGGGGATTTATACCTCTCGATAACAAATCTGCTGGATTATCTTTGGTTGGTACGTGCTTCCATTGATATAATCCAGTTATTGATTGAATTTCAGCAACTCGTGTATTGACGAAAGTTTTCAATAGATTTGGTGGAGTTTTTAACCACCCAAGTACAATAGAGGAATCAGACCAAAATGTGCATTTATCAATGTTCAAAGTCATTGAAGATAAAATTGTATTTACCAGGCGAGACAAAACTAGCGCTGCGCATAATTCCAAACGTGGAAGTGTGATTACCTTCAAAGGTGCAACCTTACTTTTGGCACATAGTAATCTAACAAAAACATCACCATTGTCATTTTTTGAACGTACATATACACACCCTCCGTAACCCACTTCGGAGGCATCTGAGAAGGCATGTATTTGTATGCTTATTGGTTTATTACAAACAATGTGACGTGGAATTAGCAAACTATTGAAAACTGGTAACTGATTTCGAAAATCAGTCCATTGAGTGCATAAATCGTAAGGCAAAGCTTCATCCCAATTAATTTTTTCTAGCCACAATCGCTGTAACCATATTTTTGCTTTTATAATTGAACAACTCAGAAGACCCAAAGGATCGAAAATCTTGGATATTTCTGATAGTATCACACGTTTGGTAAAACATTTATTATTTGTACTGTTTAGTTCAATTTTAAACGTTAAATGATCTGTTCTACAATTCCAAATGAGCCCCAAAGTTTTTGCGTTTTCTTTTTCACCAAAATGTACAATATCATCAGATGAAATATTATTCATGGTAGGTTGCAGAAGATATGGATGGTTGAAGTAAAATTTTCGTAAATGAAAACAACCTAATTGCAAAATATCTACTACTTCAGAACAAATTTTTGACATGTCCTCGGATGAATCACATCCAGTCAAAAGGTCATCGACATAAAAATCTTCCCTTATTATTTTTGCTACTCTTGGATTGGTTTGTTCATATTCATTTGCCAATTCCTTCAAACATCTCACTGCCAGAAAAGGTGCCGATGCTGTACCGTACGTTACCGTCTTCAATTGATACGTATCTAAAGAACCATTACAATTATTTCGCCAAAGAATTCGTTGTAGGGGATATTGAGAAGGATCTATATTCACTTGCCTGTACATTTTGGCAATATCTCCTGACACGACGTACTTATGTTGTCTAAACCGAAGCAATATAGAAATCAAGTCCTGTTGAATTTTTGGACCAACCATTTGAATATCATTCAAAGACAAACCAGTCGTAGTTTTGGCAGATGCATCGAACACCACCCTTAGTTTTGTAGTCAAACTGTCTTCCCGAATAACACAATGATGGGGCATATAATAGGTTTTCATACTTGAACAATCATCATTATCAACCTTAATCATATGACCCATTTTCTCGTATTCGTCCATGAAACTCACATACTGTGATTCAAGATTTTCCTTAGTCTGAAATTTTCGTTCGAGTGAGTAAAAACGCCGTTTGGCTTGCTCATATGAATCACCCAGTACATCTGGAGATATTTTAAATGGCATTCGTACAACAAATCTGCCATCCTCATCGCGAACGGTACTATTTTTGAAAGAATGTTCACATTCCAATTCCTCATCTGATAATAATTTGACATGATTATTATAACCCTCTTCAATATCCCAGAGTCTAGATAATTGATTTTCTAACTCAATGTTACGTACCAAAGTACAATGTGTTTTACTAAAATGACATGCAGTTGCCATGGGACCAGAAACAACCCAACCAAATAGGGTTTTTTGCAAAATCGGTTTATTTCTGCCTAATTTTATTTGCTCAGTACAGATCAGAGTCCAAAATAAATCAGCGCCTATTAGCATTTGAATTGGCCCTGGTGTATTGAATGTTGGGTCGGCTAACTGAATGTTGACAGGAATTGACAAATTTGAACAATTTATTGTAATGTTTGGTAGATTTTCAGTTATTCGTGGGAGTACGAAACAGGAAATATTTGTACTGAAATCGGATTGTAAAGATTGTAATGTAACATCACATTTATATTTTATTTGTGATAAAGATCCATTCAAACCCGATACACTCATATTTAATTTGCTTTTCTGTAAACCTAAACGATCACAAAGGTCAGCTGTAATGAAACTTGACTGAGAACCGGAATCTAAGAGAACACGAAGTCTCTGACAAGTTTCAGAATTACCCTTTATATCGATTAGCGCTGTAGAAAGGATCACTTGATCTGATGAAAAGTTACACGATGATAGGACTACTGAAGAGTCATTCTCTTTATCATGATTGCTAACACTTTCGACATTTTTTGTATGTGAAGTTGTAGCTTCTTGTGACTTTGTACTCTTAGCATTGTTCTGATGTTCAATATGCATTAACGTATTGTGTTTTCGATTGCATTGCTTGCAATTTGAAGATGATTTGCAAAACCTACTGTGATGCCCAACTTTTAAACAATTGATACATAGCTTCAGATTTTGAACCCTTTTGATTCTATCTTGTACTCCTAACTTCAAAAATGTTTCACAATTGTGATTGAAATGATTTTCTTTGCAAAATATACAATTTGACAAACCAACAAAGAAACCGTTAACAGTATTATTTGTTTTTCCTCTACTATTATCAGAAGAAGATGAGTTCATTTTGATACTTTCTAATAGATCAGCTCTATCTTTCAAAAAACTTTTCAAATCTTTGAGAGTTGGAGATTTATTCGAGAAATCGATATTATTTTTGTACTGTTCCCATTCGCGAGCAGTAACAAAGTCCAATTTGGTTGATATCAAATAAATTATGAGAGTATCCCAAGACGCAGTCGGCTCATTCAGTTGTTAAAAGGGAATGCAAATGCTTGGATACAATATCTATCAACGTTCTAATTTTTTCTGAAGACGCTTTGGAAATACTCTCAATAGTAAAAAGAGCTTTAACATGATTATGTATTAAAATCCTTGAATTATTATAACGTTCCAACAATAAATTCCATGCAATTTCATAATTTTTTGATGTGAAATCAAGAGATTTAATGACTTCTGCGGCAGAGCCCTCCAAACAATTTCTTAAATAATGATATTTCTGTACATTATCGAGGGAACCATTTTTATCAACCATAGACTCGAAAATGTCGCGTAATTCCAACCAATTCTGAAAATTGCCGCTGAATTTGGGAATATTGATTGTGGGAAGCCTTATTTGACCTAGGTGTGCATTATTTATGTTCGAAACTGAATGTACTGAATCATTTTCACGACGATTAGTAGAATTAGTCAAATCGTACTCATATGAAATCTTTCTGGCAATTGACAAATATGAGAAATAGTCTGATTCGAAAGACTTTCTCTCAGTTTCATCAACTATACCAGTGCTCTTTTCAATAGAATCTTGGATAACCTCAAATGTATCAAGAATACATTCAATTTTCAAAATACGCTCCTGTAGTTGGAAAATGTCTACGTTCTCAATAGTTTGATTTTTCTGTTTGTCACACAACTCTCTGACAAACATCCCAAAATTAGATAGCTTACTTTTATTAATTGTTTTTTGTCTTTGCAGTTCAACTTGTGACATTATGTTTACTTTTTCAGTGTTCTAAATGCGTATATAACCCTTGAAGAGTTGTACAGCTATTGACTCGTACAAGCAAAAACAGAAATGAAATGAGGAAACTGGAAACGTCTCACCGACTCGCAACTTGATTCGTATTTGATACTAGCAGATGGATTCTGTCCGGCGTCTGCTATTGACGATTCGCACAATTCCTCGTACTGGTTTCTTAATGATTCGGCTCCAGAAGGACCATGTTGTGATTTGTGGACTGTATTTTTGTTTTCACTGCCTTTTTAAAGATTTCAATACCAATTGGAAATAATCGTGACAGTGACAGTAGTTATTTATTTTCTCTCAAAAACAATACATCTCATTTCGTAACAACTTGATATAAAGAAAATGAAACAGATATAGGGATAATCAAATATGCATATATATAGGGTTATCTTCTTAACACAATAATCTGAAGACATCTTTTCATTCTGGAACGACTATCACCTTTTTTCCAACCATTTGACAAAACATCCGATATGTGATCAAAAATATTAAGCGGCTCGTTTCGATTTCTCATCCATCATCTGTTTTCTTTTATGGATTACGAACTATCCACTTCATGTATTTTTGTTTTCGAAAATGAATCAGATTAATGGTTTAATTTATGAATATATTTGTACTACGCTAGATAATAATCCTAGTGAAAGCATAATTTTTTAAAATCATAAGTACAAATACCCATTTCGCCTCCTCATTATTGCGTAGCTACAAATCTTGTGTAGCTAGGAGATATTCAAAATATACAGGTTGACGAGAGTTCCATATAGATAAAAATCTAAAACGAATCCTTCATAAATCATCAATGGCGATACCTATCGCAGATATAATCTCATCATTTCATGAGCTTTCTACATATTGTTGAAGTTATCTTGTCAGAATATCCAATATGTATATTATATTTTTTTTAAACTCTTTGGTGCACTCGGTGATTCTTGGTAATTCAATATTTTCCACCGTTTTTTTTTGCACCTGGAGAACTTTTTGAATCGAACAGATAAAGGAGATGATATCCAAGGCTCACCATAATCAAAATTCGTTTACGCGATGTTCTTTCGAAGGTTTTACATGCATAAAAAAGAGAGGAGAGAGAAGAACTCAACTTTAAATAACACAAGCCCTTTCGGAAGGAGGATCCATCACATCAGTGTTTCATTTACAAAAACATATTTTGTACACTATTAAATACTAAGTTCAATGTTTTTATAAATGTTACTCAGTGACTATTTCTGACACAAGAAGAAGACGTCGGGCATCGATGCAATATGCAAAAGGGTATTGCGGAAATTCGAGTGATTTCTGTGTTCTGTTACAGTAGAAAAATTGGCTGAAGCGCCCTGTACTGCAGTAACTAAATGAGAGAGTTGGGGATAAAAACATTATACCATTTGAATAGTTTTGATCACAAACTTTGAGAGTAATGGAAGATATAAACAGGAGAATGACAATCTCCTGATTCTGCCTTGGAAATTGAAATCCACATTCACCTGGAACTGAATCTGGTTGAGTGGATGAATATTTTCCTGAGAAATGTTGCATTGGAGTTACTATACTGTCAGTGACTACAATCGTAATCTTGGGTTAAGGACGCGCTGAAGTGGTGCTAGAAGTGGAACATGCATATCAAATGATGCAAGAAAAATGTGCCAAGATCAAATGGAAAAGCTGTACTAAACAAGATATCTAGGAATTGATGTATGGATAAATCATTCTACCTAAAGCACCTGGAGTCAAGCAGCACCAGTGCTCTGAAGAGAATGCTTAGCGAAATTCACATAGTGACTTACTGTTTTGTACTCTCAGAGACTCCAATGTTCAAAGCATCAATCAGTTAATACAGAGTTTTAATCACAGTATTTGATTTGGCGAGAGTTCAAATACACCTTCGATTAGGTTTGCTGTAGATTATACAATAGCTGATTGACCCCTAAAACGTTGAAAGTCCTTCACTCTTCCAGTATATTGAGAAATAATTAAGGGGGCGGGATCAATGACGGGTTGAGAATTTCAATTACTGTTACATCGTTTTCATGGGGTTCCATCCATTTTCGTAAAGGAACTAATTGAAAGTCATAATTATCTTTTTTTTTTTAATTCTTCATTCAACGTCAGCCTATTTCAGCTACCAAGGCCAATCACCGATGCCAGTGAGCACACTTCCACCAACCGTTAATTTTGCTGAACCCTCTGGAATTCCAACCAGAGGTAGGGATCTTTTACGAGCCCGAAATCCATGGACTCGGGACCGCCGGCTTCACGTCCCCTCCGAAAGACGGCATATACTCAACATATCTTCTCTCTCTATGATTTCTTGGCATTTGCTTCCGTACGGCGCATTCAGCTACTCAACATATCTTGTGCTCATTGATATATCATTGGAAATGTTCAAACGTCGTGGAGAAGCTGACTATTATTATTGAGTTATTGTGATCGTTGCTTCCTATTCAGTGGCCACTTGAATCACTCCGAGTACCCGGGTCAGAAAAAAGATTGAGATTTGGTGAAAGGGAAATCTCTCAATCCCAGAATTGAGTGAAATCGCTCTTTGGATCGATATTATAGATTTCAGTTGAGCTCAATTAACTCTAACTATTGGAAAGAATGTTAAATTATATCGACAGCGAAAGAAAAAGATTCGCAAAGTAAAAACTGATACAATTTCTGCTAATCCTTAGGTAGAAGATGAAGTTTCAATCGATATTTCGATTCGAAGCATTCATTTAGCTCTCAATAACTCGGCTGACAGCTGCTAATCATTTCAATATGATCCAATACATCAAGTGATTTATGAAACTCCTCTCGATACAATTATTCTTTTTCATTAGCATTTGTACCAAACAGATTGAAAAAATCGCCTTAGAGTGCATATTTATAAATGAGTGAAAGAACAACAAGAAGATACAAAAACAATGCATACACAAAAACAAAACGATTTATATGAAACCAAATATTACAAGAGAATATTGAAAATTGAAAACTGAAATACCACAAATTTCTCATCACATACTCGATTTGTTTCGAGTTACCAAATGAATCTTATCACAAATCCCATTGAAATTACAGCACTTTGTTACTGATTGGTGATTTCGTGAGTTCTTCGTAAATATTATAGATTAAAGAACTGTTCCTGCTAGCGAGTTATGAAAAAGCTGTCAAAAACAGTTGGGTAAAATCGATAACATTGTGAATGAGTTTGTAAAGGCATGATATATATTCATACTAAAAAGCAAAATTCCGTAGTTGAATGTGCCCATCATCAACCGATAATCAACACATGTTAATCAGAATCAATAACCATTCGGTACGCCAGTTCCGATATGAACTGTGTATATAAATGATTTGACAATAACATCAATGAAGTTCACACTTTGAACCCGGAAAAACGATAAATTCTTGAACCAGAACTGATTAATGAAGAATTTTTCTTCTTCGTGAATTTCTTTCAAGTTAGAACTCTGATGAATAACAGTGTTTCATACTTGCATTGACAATATTATACGATTTTTAACATTGAACTTTTCTTCATTTAATTCAAGCTGGAAGTTTCTTCGAAACTAAAACTGGAGATATCAGAATCGTCAGGCAATTATCAGAAAACGGTAACCAATATTTCCGAGTACACATTTTTCACACTCATGGTTGTTTATAAATCATATGATTTATTTGAGAGGAACTGATATGTTCGCAATTACGATATACTTCAATAAAAACATTTTTGAACAGGTTATGGTGTACGCACTACTACAGAAGAATGTCCGGAGGCCATATTCATCATGTGTCTCCAGAGCATAGCTGGAATGATTATCCAAGCCTTCATGGTTGGTATAGTTTTTGCGAAGATGACTCGACCAAAACTCAGAACGCAAACTCTGCAATTCTCCAAAAATATTCTAATCTGCCAACGTGACGGCTATCTCTGTATGTTGTTCAGGGTCGGCGACATGAGGAAAAGTCACATCATAGGAGCTAGTATCCGCGCTCAACTAATTCGAGCCAAAAAGACAAAAGAGGGGGAACTTCTGAATAACTTTCAGACAGAACTAACATTAAGCGCAGACGGCTGTGATGGAAACCTATTCTTCATCTGGCCAATGACGATAGTCCACAGGATAGACGAGAACTCGCCATTTTTCTATCTCTCCGCTAGTGATATGTTACAAGATAAGTTCGAAATAGTCGTTATACTAGAAGGAACGATCGAAAGTACTGGCCAAACTACTCAAGCCAGATCGAGTTATCTCGCTGGAGAGGTGTTATGGGGGCACAGGTTCGAACCCGTCGTTTTCTACAATAAAGACAGACAAGGTTACGAAGTGAACTACTCGAAATTTGATAACACCATACCTATTGATACGCCTTTGTGTTCGGGAGCAGATCTTGCCGAATTCTACAGGATGCAACAGATTACAGGTGGGTGATTGTCCAACTTCTATTATTGGGAAGTGATACTGGAAATAATAATTTATATTCTTCGGCGTTGAGTGTATATCATGCAGACACAGTTAATACATGAAAAAATAAAGAGTCCATTTTATACTCATTCTTCACTTATAATCTGGACATTGAAGACTAAAGAATTCACTTTTTTGCCAAAATGGTACACCAAACAAATGTAACTTGATTCCAATAGATATTTCAAAATATTTCAAGAAAACAAACAAAAATAATGAAAGCTGTTAATATCATAAAATATGTAAGGTGGTCCTCAGAGAACTCAATAAATTACTATTTTTCTATCAGGCAATTTGATATGAAAGATCATTCTTCCGCACTAGTTGGATTCTGGTTATGCTTAAGATCATCCAATAGATGAAGAATGTTTCAAATTTTGACGGATAAATTAATGAGTTAGATTTTTCTCATTAGATATTGATGAATTAATTGAGATATTGTTACGTGTTTACTGTGGGTTCGAAAATAAGTGCCGATTGGTACAGCGAAATCAAACGAATAAACTCAACAAAACACGAAACAACTGATTCACAACTGAAATTTCCCTCAAATATATATTATTTCTGTTTCGCATTTTTTATTCACTAGATCTCTGTCTGATCAACTGTAATCACGCCGTTTTCTGAGCCAGCTACATATGGGTCCATGAATCTGGAATGTTTCGTCCTCGAACTTCGTGATAATCCTTTGTGTAATCAAAGGCAGTCGGTATATTTCTCGAGCATTCGCGATAAATCACGATTACGGTCGATGGGAGTGGTCTTCTCCGAATCATAGGCTTAGAGAAAGTCATGGGCTGAGAGAAAGGGTTTTATTGTTTCGCAAAATCGTTGTTGATCGACGAATTCATAAAAATATGTATTTTACTGATAAAGAGTTTCGGATATAAACACATTACATTTACGGAATCAAAACTATTCATCCAAGTGATGTTTAATAGAAGTAATATGTGGTCCCGAACTCTTGAATCTTCACGCTTCTCATCCGATATTTCGGACACAATTTTTTGTTTGGAATTTTTAAATGTTCCATTATTTTCCGATGCAAAATTTGGAAGGAAATCGAGGTGAAATTGAAGGTGCATTTTCATAATTTGTCATTAGAAAGGACCTGACTGTCTCTGGTATCTAGGTAATTTTGGTGATGACTAGATCAGTATGAAGAACGAAATATTATATGATTCACTTCAATATTGGAAATATCGAGACCAAACTTCATATAAAAGAAGATTAGATGAAAGAAATAATAAAAACTTTTTGAAACATAGGAACATTTTTGAACATTCTTCTGGCCAACCATTTTGCAAATGCCACATATTGGGGGCAAGTTATACTAGCTCCAATGAACTGTAGTTCATGTGAACCCAGACGAATTGCCCAGTAACTCAATGGTTAATGCTCAAAACAGAACAGAATTTTACTTGAATTGGACATGAACCTAACCCTAACCTAGAACTCATTCTACTTTCAATCTTTTTTTACAGAATCTGAATCCAAATATCTCACTAGATCTTCTCCAGCAAATGGTATTTCCCAAACTACCAATGTGAACCAGTCGCAGTCGTCAGAAATTCCCGTACCCAATTCACAAATGAACCACTTGGAAAAAGAAAATGGAGAAATCCCCCCGAGTGAGCGACAAATTGAACCTGAAAACAAAGTAAGGTCTGCAAGTTACTCGAAGCTGCATTATGATATTCCTGAAGAGAAGGAGGATGAAGATGTTTGTGAGGATCAGCCTTGTTTGATAAAGTATATGTAACCAAAATCGAACCAGTTCGAACGAAGTAATGAATTTTTTTGTACATAATTGAATAACATTGTGATAAAATACATATTTTTTTACAAAATACATACCTCATAGTGAACTTTTTGATCTTTTTCTGTCACTATTATTCACGGATCCATGGATTGAATCATTTATCAATGAAAAAATCATTCAACGACATTGAAATGCGCCTAGTGTATTTTCGATTGACATTTCCATATAAAATTCAATAATTCATCTACCGAAAAATAAGTAGAAGAAATAGCACCTGCAGCCAAAAAAAATTAGGATCATCCTCAGTAAATATTATTTGAATGTTTTTGAGAAGAAAGGAATGTCCTGAAATCTATGTTTGGGTTTTCTCTCTACTGTAAATTAAAGATAGAAAGCTTTGAATTATTATATATGTTTTTGCTCAAATTGGTATATTTGCTCCGATAGGTAACTGCGATATTACAGATGGAGCAAAATTGACTGTATCGAATGAAAGTTATGTAACTACTACAATATACAAACCAAGGCGTACACGAGGTCATCTACCAATAGCTTAATAAGACCTCGAACAAAGGCATGCATTTTTTGCTTGGGGATAATACCAATGATATATAGGATTGGAACGTCATAAGGCCATATCATTTTAAAAGTATCTCTGATAAGGCCTGCCAGGTTGAGCTGCCTCGCGGCGCTTGGCTTTCATGAAAAAAGTTTCGGAGCCAAAAAATAATTTGACATGGGTATCGTACTGAACTCTACCACTGGGGAGAGTCAATGCTGATGGAATAAGAGCAAGCTGTATTCCATGGGCGGATCTCCCGTCGTTTCATGAACATACTATTCATTCAACAGACGTGTCAGCTTGGGTACTCCGCAGGCCCATTGAATATGTTATCCACTGCAAAATATCAAAAATCAAATCGGTTATGATATGAAGAAAGCAAATTATATTATTTTTCTTCGGAGTTCTTTCAGTTCACCACAGTTTCACCACAGCTTTGACTTATGTGAGTATATTTCTTTAGAAAATATATCTCGGAAAACGCTAGACTAATCTGGCGTTCGAATCGGCTATAAGCCTTTAGCAGAAAATGAGCGCCTGTTCGAATAAAATTTTTTGCTCCCTCCATTATAATTTTTTGTTTATAGTACGTCATACGGGGCTATAAGGGGGCTCTCCAACAACACCCGCCCACCAATGTCGACCCCAGCAAAGAGTATTTTCCTACCATAGCGAACTGGAGTTAAATGATCCAGACTGAGTACAATCAAAACAGAATGATTTAATTTTATGAAAATCACTCAGGCATAAAGTAGTGTTTATTACCTCTGAGGGCAACAAACCTACAGGGCCGAGGACTCTGATTTCTGCAGTCCTCGAATTTGTCTAATTCTCGTACAGTAGTCGAAATGTTTTCTCTACTATCTCCCTCTCAGAATTCAACGCCCCTCAAATGTATTTTGTGGGATTTACACTCACCATACTCTGAGATGGCAATGGCTGGTGGGTAAAGCAACCTTCTGGGCTGCCATGATCTGAATTTTAGACCGGGCTTTGACAGACTTTCACGTGTGTTTCTCTCCCGCGCTAGGGATAACACGTTGAAGGGTGAGACCTCGTTAAACCTTAGCTCGCATAAGTATTGACTTTAGAGGGTAGACATTCGTGTGGGGCGGTAAGCTGCTTAATGGAATAATCCATTGCAAAATAATTCTTGAAAGATCCGAATACTTCTATTATTTTTCTTGTACAGAACATTTCTTAACTGAATCATTTTTGAGACTAGTATCATGAGTTTATGGAATAAATACCTGAACTTATGTCAAATAATATTTTATGTCTCATCATTAAAATGAGCCTTAAATGAAATGTGCTCCATAGTGCAAATATCGAAAAGAAAGGTTTGAAATGAGTCGTCAAATAAGGCTCAATTAACATTATTATGTGGAATGAATTTTTTTCGTCATATGAACTTTGTCGTCGAATACATATTTTTCTATCCAAAACGTTGGAAATGCTAAATCAATCATATATTGTCAGTATTTAAGACGGTAAAACCTTTCATTGCCGTTTTTAAAAAAAATCTCGTCTTCGTCAAATCAGTCCACATTATATTATACAATTTTTTCAGCTCGTAATATCCATTAATACAACAAAAATTAACAAAACTCAAACATCCTTGATAAACATTTTCAAGATGCAATATACTTTATTAAATGAAAATATCCGGTTCCGCTAGATCATCAACTGACTATAAAATGATTTCCAAGGAAATACTGCACACATTCATGATAAATAATGGAAAGTATAACGTGGATTGCGAATAAGGTGAAGGATCTGAGAAGGTACGTTTTTATTTAACACATACACAACAAGTTTATATGTTTATTCTTTGAGGGGAAGACGGTCTTTCAGTTCTAGACGGTAGTTTTCGGAAGTATACAGGGGATGAATATTTTCACCAATGTCAGTGGGTTGTTTCGGTGAATGTCCAAAAACCAGATCGTATGGAGAATATCTTGTTTCTATGTGACCGTTGTGTTCTATAAAGATCACCAAAAAGTATACAAGTGTTCCATGCAGCCTTGAATTTAGATGTCTCCTATCTTAGGTACGCGCCTAGATATGTATGTAATTTTCCTATTGTCTTTTGGTGATATACACACGAACTGAATTGTTTTATACCAAGTAATTCACACATTTCGGCAAATATTGAATTAATGAATCCGAAAAAAATTGTTTTGGAATTCCATATCGTAAAACGAAATTATTAACGAATGATTTTGCTATGGTTACAGTTTCTATATTTGGTAGTGCAAGGATATTTTTTCAAACGCGTATGATGCTATTGTTGTTATAATTAGGGGTTCTATAAATGGATTAGAGTGTTTGTATCTTCGGGAGTCGTCACATACTTTTACGAAATTGTCAACGTCATTATACAGTCCCTTCAAGTTGTATTAGCTTTTGATGTTGTTATGTTGGTATGCATATTGTGGAAATCATTCAGAATCAATTGTCTAGTTGCTGAATCGTTTAAGTTATATATGTGTATATCTGCAGATGAATTTCCATTTTTATTCATTTATATTTTCTTTGCTGGACAACTTCTAACAATATTTCAACATCTCTCGAAGACTTGATGCTGAGCAAGTCTCTGTCTTATTCGAATATATAATCTGCAACCTTGCGCCATGATTTGAATAATCGGAAAATCAACCTAAACCTAAATTGTTTTTCTGACTTCCGTAATGTAGTGAATTGTTGTGAGCTCAATATTTTCAGTTCAGTTACGTCATAAGGTTGTTTACAATCTTCGACAATTCCGGGGAGATCAGTTCCAGTCTCATCATTTACAGTCGATTTGTTCACTGATCTCTTTTCTCGTAATCGTGTTATAATATTCAGAAACGCATCAATTTTTCTGGATATTATAAGTCGTCAGATGGAATTTCTATCCGAGAAAGAGCGTCTACAACGTTTGAGTTTTCCTTAACGTACTGTACTACATGGTCGAAATTTTATCAGTATTGTGGACAGTTGATTTGATGATCCATACAAAACTAAAAGAGGTCTTCTGTTGGTCTGTAGTAAAAAGGTTCTTCCTTACAAATATGTTCTGTGATGTTTTACTAATCAGATCATTGACTAAAACTAAAAGTTCTAGTTTTATATTGCTATAAATACTCTGCTTTATTTAATGTTCTACTGGCATATGCAATTGGTTCATTATCTTCGATAGAGAGTACTCCTCTAATCTAACGGCAGTTTTTGAGACATCAGTTTTCAGAAGGAAAGTGTTTTCAACTGAAAATTTGAAAATTGTAGAATTTAAAGTGACATTCATAAGTTCAGAAAAATTTCTCAACTTTTCATTTATATATATATATATATATATATATATATATATATACATATATATATTTCTTTTATATTTGAGCGAAATTTGGAATGAACGACCTGTTATAATCAGCAAAAGCTACAAAACGTTTCGTTTCCTGTGCGTCTCTGGAAACTCGATATTGTTGTAATTCCAGAATTTTTGACGGGTCGGGAGATGCTCCTGAGGCCGAAATTTTGTGATCTGAATGGAGCATTTCTTTTCTGATGGATTTAAATTCGCTCGGGTTGAAATTTCAATTCAATAGTCTACTGTAAAGCAAATTTTTTCTGCTTGAAATGAAGTACTTTCCTGGAAACTATTTATTCACGAAACATCTTTCAGACTTTCATTTAGTAATCTATTGTCAATAAGAACTCTCCCCTTGCATTCATCATTTTCACAACACAGGGAAATATTAATATTTCAAGTGAAGTTGGACTCTATTGGCACTATTGATTTATTCTCATGCACTGTGAATGAAACCTCAAAATGTTCATAATCTCATAATCAAAAATTGCTTTTTGAAAAACCGGATCTATGATAAATAATTCATGTGTGAACGTATATTTGTCGACTCTTGAAAGTAGGTTTAATGAGCCTAGCGTATTTATTGACACTGAAATTCCGTCGATTTTTACTGTGTCTGTTTACATTTTTGTGGAAAATTGGGTTAATTCATGCACCCAATCGAGAAGTAAATGAATTTTCTGATTATTGTAATCTAATCTGACCTAGTTCAAACCGTGTATATTGAAAATTGCATACTTTTTGAGACTATTGGCCACGAAAAATTGTTTGCTCTCGTAAGTTGTTTGATATGATTCCTCCACCATTTACTGAAAACAAAATTATTTGTCTTCTGCTGTCTCATATAGGTATTATTTCGATTTCGTTGGGGAAAATCATTTGTTGAGTTTCGAGAAGGACGACTTCTATTCATATAGTTTTTTGTCTGTTATCACCATCAAATCGAATTGTTTCGATATATGTTTGAGTTTTGCCTTTTGAAATAATGGTTTTGTTTTTTTTCTAATGTGAAACATAATCGGTTGATGATGGTTGTCTTATGTGAACTCGTCTTTTGCTCCATTGATTGAGTTCTGAGCAAAATTCCGTAGATTTTTACTGTGATTCTTCCTTTGTGAAAAATGCAAGATTCAAAAACACAATTCACTAGGGATTGTTTACCCACCATGTCTGAAGTAGATTCGTATAATTCTATACCCTCTATTAATTGATACACCCCTTTAGTTGTGTCATTTAATTTCAGCGCTAAGTTAGCTTCTGTCTTGAAATCGAATTTTCCTCCACTCATGTTAACCTCTGTAATTATACCTGTATCTATATCAGTATTGTATATATAATTTTAGCGCTAAGTTAGCTGCTGTCTTGAAATCGAATTTTCCTCCACTCACGTTAATCTCTGTAACTATACAGGGTCTTTCACGACGAGCGTTCGTTAGGAATATATGGAGATCGATTCAAAATGAAAGCTTGAAATTTTGTGGTAGTGGGTTTTACAAAATGGCCTGCTCAACTGGAATATTTTTAACTTCCGGTCTCTTTCCGTTATACCGGAAGTTGAGGTTAACTTCCTTATTTCAAATGGAACACCCTGTATTTTATTACATTTTTCAATTTTTCATCACATTTTAGCCCCACTTTCTATAACAATGCCTATACCCAAATTTGTTAGTTTTCGAGAAATTGATTTTTTTCTGAAAAATTTGATAGTTACAGCAGCACTCCGAAAATATCATAACTCATAGACAGTAACAGTTGAGAATGTGAAATTTCACAGAATCACACCTTAAGCATCAGTCATGAACAGGTTCTTCGAATTTTTGAAAATAATTTACAGGGTGGTCGAAATTTCCACCTTAAACATAACATCGAGAAAACTGATGAAACACGATTTTTTCAAATGGAAACCATACACTATTCTATTATTTTTGGATACTACGAATAAAAAGATATCAAATTCATGAAGAATGTCCTATACCTAAAATACACCCCTGGCAAGATATATTCGATTTTGGGAAATTGGAATAGAAATCAAGAAAGCTTTGAAAACAAATGAACTAATATTAACTCTGTCGTTGGTAGAAGGTAACTCAACATGAAAATTGATGGATTGAAATAAAATACTATCAGAGAGATGAATTATATCTTTGTTTATTGATATCGAATACAGTAATTTCATTTTGTTTATATTTTTAAGGTTAGATTTTACTTTGATTTTAGAATTCAACTCAATTTCTTTAAATTCAAATAATATTGTGGTTCATTTCCTCAACTTCCGGTATAACGGAAAGAGACCGGAAGTTAAAAATATTTTAGTTGAGAAGGCCATTTTGTAAAACCCACTACCACAAAATTTCAAGTTTTTATTTTGAATCGTTCTCCATATATTCCTAACGAACGCTCGTCGTGAAAGACCCTGTATATACCTGTATCTATATCAGTATTGCATCTATTGCCCTAACTGAACTGATCCTATCATTCAACATATTTTTAACTCTAGTAGATCCATTCTCTAGTCTATGTAAATTTAGTTCTGCTTGAGTAATTCCATCTTTAGTTGGCATGCTACTATGAAACTTATGAACTAGCTTATTAATCAGTGAATTAACGTTATCTAACCTATGATACCGTCTCTGCGCAGCTGATTCACTTCGTTTCTATCAAATTTTCTTCAATTTCACAAATATTCAAGTAAATCTCTGGAGCCAAAATCCTGAACCTGAGACCAGATCAGAGGAATACAAACAACTCAGAAATTTGTGTATTGCATATGTCCGCCTGTCAAGCGTAAGACCGAGTTTTCCGGCCCGAAACCAGCGTACTGGAATTCACACGTTAAAAGGTGAGGACTCATCAATCCATTGCCCGAACAAGTTTCTATTTCTGAAGGATGACGTTCGTATGGGAGCGTCAGCTGGTTAATGGAGAAACCATTCTGAAACTAACTCTTTTTCAAATTTGCCAAAGTATTCCAAATTATTTGTTCCTGACCTATTTTTTGTATATAGAACCCACTTTTTTCTGAAATATGATTCACCGATAGTGCCCACACAGCCCCTTACGACTGTGAGTAGTGATTTCTAACTGGTAGCCAAATGCTACAATGGAAAGATATCTGGCAATAATATGATAAGCGGGGTCCAATGACTAAAGATTCATCCTAGTCTTTTTCTCGAAATCTTCAGTTCTTGCACATTCCCATACTTGAGAAGATGAGATACATATTAGCAAAAAGGTATTCATTTGATACTGAACACGCTTAATTACATTGATTAGGAAAGCAAATTCCAAATTGTTTGACGACGACGAGTAGGAATACTAATGTCTTTGTACTATTCCACTGCAGAAAAATGCCTTTACTTTTATCTCAGTCAAAAGAGAATATCATCAAATTTCACTGTTACCTATGGAATTTAAACTTCTAGAGTTCAATTACTGTAACATCAAACTGATATTTTTGCACTCAGTGCGCATTTCGCTAATAAGGTAAGCATCTTCAGGAGAAAAAAATTGTATCAATATCAATTTTCTTTCTCTAGGATAATCGAACTCTAGAAAAAGTTACAACTTTTACACCAAGGTTCCAATCTCATCGTTTATTCAACCTATGAAATTACTAAAAATAATAATAATTATAATGATGCCAAATGAAATTAGAGACTCAAGTGCATGCTATTTATATACAAAAGTATTTTGTTTCAACATACCAATTTCGATTTTTGTTGAGATAATATTTCTCTAGAATTGAGGATTGAACGACTTACCTGAAGGAAGTTCAATCCAAATTATACGAGGTTGGTCACATCCGAATAGATCACCATGTAGTAGTACCTCTATGACTGAAATGCGCAAGTTGAAAGAAATAATGATTCACGATGCCCCTATCTCACGAGTCCTCACCCGAATATCCGTCAATATACTTTGCGATGATATCGCCTTTTTGGGTCGGGATGACAGAAAAAATAATATATTTGATTTTTTTTTTCTTTGAGATGGGTGGGTGTCTCTCTATTCGGATGTGACCAACCTCGTATAATTTGGATTGAACTTCCTTCAGGTAAGTCGTTTAATCCTCAATTATACTTCGGTTGGTCCCATCCGAATAGATCACCATGTAGATGTTTAAAGAATTATTAAAAGGCGATCAAAATTTTATTCAGACTGATCTCATACTAATGAAGTAGTCTAAATGAACTATTTATGTCATTCGATTCACCACTGTAAACTAAGAATTTGATACAGACAGTATTTGAATGCTAATACAATATAATTGTAACCAGAAAACTCACACTCGTTTAATGAAATTGCGGAGGTAATCCGCAAATGTACCATTTGTAATTACTGGTCTATATGGAATTTACCAAAAGTATTGTATTTTTCGGACCAGCATACATTTGATCGTATGGTGTCCGTGCTCATATCGATTTGGTTGGCCGCAGAAGTGGCAGCATGTCTTGTGCTGTGGCCTTTGAATTGATCAGTATCAACACCACCAAATTGCAGACTCATTTCCAGCAAACGGCTGAAGAGCTGAGGTGTAGCTGGGTGATGAAGATTTTTATAAGTAAAAATTAGAAAAAAACCTAATTGAATGTGTGCGGTTTTTTAATTGATAATCGTGGATGTCATACACAATTCACGTTTCACCGTGGAAAATGGTGAAAAAAAAATATATGTTTGTATTTGTTGCTCTCTTAGTCTTCTGTGGATAATTTGGTTCTCGGCAGTGAAGAGACAAGCACGTCTGCCCCTCAAGCGGAAGACTCGGGTTCAACTTCCCATCGAGCTTCCGTGCTGGGACTCACACCTCAAAAGGCAAAAGGCCTCGTCAATATATTTTCTGCGGAAGATTCGACCTCTGAAGGGCGACACTCGTTAACCGGTGAACGATTTTTTTTTTATTTTTTTTTTTGTACTGATCATACAATAAAAAAGCTACTCATTCTGATTTCGAATCATATTTTTACGCTTTAGCAAGCTTTAGAGCAACAATAACAATAAGTTTGTGATATATTTTTCAAAATGAGGTTTTTCGATTTTTCTAATTTGGTCAACACTTGGTAAGGGTCCCAGATTTTCTCATATTGGGAAAAAAGTGGATCGTATTTTGAAAATACCCCTCTAAAACATTTCCATTGTAGCATAGTTACATGCATGAGATATCAGATTTCAAGCTGATCTATGTAATTACTCTGTACTATAATTTTTACCTAGCTGCACTCATGGGCGATCTACCTTATCCACATCTCCTTCACAAATATCCACCAATGAGACGAGAATAAATTGTATGGTTTCATCGTATTTGCAATCAGTGATGCCATCAGAATCGCTGAAAGTTCACCCCTCAGTTTTTGTCCTGGAAAATGGATGCCAGACAAAATCGGTTCACCTAGGGAAAGATGGCACTACAGTGGATGTAGGTGCTTAAACGAAACTGAAAAAATTATATATTGTGGTTCAAAATACAATATAATGGAATTCAAAATTGATATCAATTTGTGGAAACCAAGTTTGGGACTGCGATAACAGAAACACAAAACATGTTACTTTGTCCCCTTCGATCATTTTCAATATTCTAGGAAAATGTGGAAGTGGTGATGATTGGGAAAACACAAATGTTTGTGTCAGACCAAGTTAATGTGTTAGAGTAGTTAGTAAACAGATTAACTTCAGGTTATCGAAATTTTTGGCCCGCTCTTGGAAGGCGTATTCTCGACTTCAGGTTATCGAACTTTTTGGCCCGCTCTTGGAAGGCGTATTCTCGATATTGCATTCCGAAGGTGACACATCATGGACTTTGATCTGCTATAAACTCATATTTCGAATTTATTTATGAGACGAACATCACTAGTTGATAATTTCATATATATATATATATATATATATATATATATATATATATATATATATATATATATATATATATACATATATATATATACATATATATACACACATATATACACACACACTCATACATATACACACATACATATATATTCTCCACCAGAAAACTCAAGTTCCTGAATATCATTATGCTTAATTCTTCACACCACTTCCAAATATCACCAGCCAGTCCGTTGAGGTTTGGGTGCTTCATTCCAGACATCCGGTTGATCTGCGCGTTGACAGTGTTGTTGTCTCTATGCGACAAAATGTGACAGTTTGAGGAGAACTGTCTGAAGGTTTTGAACATTAATGTGAAGTTTGGCCTGCTTCACTGAAACCTTTGGCTTTCTCGTTGTTGCATGTAATATTCTGGAAAATTCAGGCCTTGTTTTACCTTCTAGTTGCCCAACATGAAAACTCACTGTAACTCGGTGGAAATTTACATTGTCAAAATCTCCTCGATCCGTCTGTAAGGTTATACATCGGTGCCCCTCAAATAATTTTGTAGACGGCCACCTATATTCAACCGCAAGGCAAAATCAATCAAAATCAAGTGTCAAATGAATTTATTTTCCATTAATATTGAATCGTAATGATTACCAAGATACCTCAAATTTGTTAGATGTTACATGAACACTCCATCTTGGTAATACTAATTGAAAAAGATGTCGTCTAATTAGCTACAGATACAAAAAATTCTTGAACTCAAAAAATGTATAACCGTTTCTGAGATTTTCGTAAATATATAAGGTGCAAAGATAAGCCAAAACACAAAAAATTTAAATTCAAAAATTTTGTGTCTAGATTGGAATCGCAAATACTTCTTATGTTTATCGGCATCTGTCGAATCCACTGACGTTAAAAAACAATTTTCAGACATCAGATTTTTCACAGCTCCAAGTGAGGGCCTGTGATGAATTCATGCAAATGTTTCAGATTCAAAAGAAATCTATAGCTATCAGTAAGACTCAAACCTGAGAAAATAGCTGAACCAAAAATTGTTCTTGACATGGACGGCTGGTCCAATGTAGTCAAATTCCAGTAATATAGCTAAACACTCACAACATAGGTTTAGCCGGCTGGGTGGAATTGTCGTGGTTCAGGTGCCAGTTTTTCATAAGGTAGAGTATAAAAATGGATTTTATATCTCTGAACCCATTCCAAAATGTTGGAGTTGTTAGTTATAGATTGCCACGTGCTGTCAAATATTTAATGCGACCAGCGTATAAGTTCAAATATGTTACCTCGTCCATTTGTTGTTGTACGTCGTGAACCGCTCTCACCATCCTCTGTTTTGTCTGCTTGAGGTGTCCCCCCTCTGTTGATTTTTCTAAGACTGCCATTGACTTCGATGAGCAGTGCCCTCGAGGTGTTTTGAAGGGAAAGGTTGTACCTTCAGGTCTAGTGCAAGCAGAAATCTCCTGTGGTTCGAAATCGAGGGAGGAACGTTGCATAATGCTTCATCAGCACCGGCTTTGTCAGACAAAGTAGTCTTGAATGCTTCAGCATATCGATCACTCATCAGGCATAGCTGTACTGAGGGCTGAGAAACCTTTGCCCAACGAAATTTGAGGGTCCAGTAGAAAACCTCAATTCAGATGCCGAGAAAAAAGGTCTGAACTACCGGATTCAGTTGGGGTGGATATGAGGTAGTGTAATGGCCTGGAACCTGCGCCAACAAAAAAGAAATTGTTTTCGTGCGCGAGACACTCGGCGAGCACAACTCAGGAAATGTGCGGGACAAAAAAACGGCGTATGATGATTGAAGGTCAGCCGTAGAATGATCTACAAAGTAGATTGCCCCTGCCGATGATCAATGATCAGAAATCATTGTCAGTCTCAGCTGTTTCCAATTATACGTCCACTCTCGTCTTTGGTTCCGTTCTAAAACGTGACAAAATATGAAAAACAAACTTACTTACGACGAGTAAGAACAGAGTTTGTCCTCGAGTGTTTTTAGGTTCCTCGTTGTCGTTCTCTTGTGCCAGGTAGGTACACCACTGCAGTGCGAAATCATCCTGGATATCACTACCGTAAAACTTTGCTTCAGTTGGATCATCTCCCAGTATAGTAGTAACAGCGTTATCACTACGGAAAGATTCACTGTTGTGGCGGGAAATTCCGATGTCAAATCTGACGACGGACCTGCGCCAACCAAAGAAAAATTGTCTTTGGGCGCGAGACACTCGGCTGGCACAACTCAAAAAGTATGCAGGGCAGAAAACGGCCTAGGATGATGAATAAAGTTCAGCCGTATGTTGATCTACAAGGTAGATTGCCCCTGCCGATGATCAATGATCAGAAATCATTGTCAGTCTCATCTATTTCCAATTATATGTCCACTCATTCCGTTGGTTTTTCTAAAACATGACAAAAAACATTAAAAACAATCTTACTTACTAAACGAGTAGGAACGGAGTTTTTCCTCGAGTTTCCGTAGTGTTCGCCAAGTTTCTACGTTGTTTTCACTGAGCATCGTTTGTTTTGTTTCCCATAGTACATATGGAAATTTTTTTTCAATTCACTTATTTAAACTAATTTACACTTTCGAACTTATCACATTCAGCGCAAGAAGTATATCGACGGATATTCGGGTGAGGACTCGTGAGATAGGGGCATCGTGAATCATTCTTTCTTTCAACTTGCGCATTTCAGTCATAGAGGTACTACTACATGGTGATCTATTCGGATGGGACCAACCGAAGTATAATTGGGTTTATTGCATAATATGTTTTATCTACACCCGTACTCTAATAATACACTTATATGCCCACAACCCGTTTTATAATGAAATCCATTACGATACAGATTTTCAACCAATAGAAACCCATTATTTTTCAATCAAGCATGATGTGCAAGCTTTGCATTTTGACGTTTGTCAAGTCAAAATCAGTAGGTATTGAATTTTTGAAGAATTTAGTCAATTTTCGATATTCGTATGAAAATGTCTTATAGCAGTGATATAGAAGAATTATCAGCGACCCTCCACAGATGTCTTAGACAAGAAAAAAATTTAATCGAAAGGATTATATTTTTCATTTGACAAATGGAACACATATGTTTTTTCTATTTTCAACCAAACTATATGGGCTCTCATGTCCGAGTGGTGAAAGGCGCCGGCAGTGGAAAGTTACGTCCAGGTTCAATTCCTGTCCTCGGCAGAATTTTTTTTTCATTTTTTTCTCCTTTTCATTTCTCATTCTTGCATTATCCGTGGTTATACCATTAATTATAATTTTGTAGAATTTTTCAAAGAAATGCGATTGATTACCTACTATTATTGTGTTCAATATAAATACCTAATAATATAAATTGTTTGTTCTTCATTATTAATTGGGTGTAGATAAAATAGCGTATGCAACTCTCATGTAATGGTTATTAATACACTCGCATAAACCATACGAAACTCACCTTCGGCTCGTTTCGTATCCCGGTTTATGCTCATGTATTTATAACCATCATTACACGATCGTTGCATAATGTACTATTATACCACTTCCAAATCTTCATTTATGTGCGTTTTTTCGATCTAGCATTATGTGGATGCTTTTTGTTCTGAAAATATATTTCTGAAATTTGTTATACGTATCAATCAACTATCCTACTTCATATCCCTCTCGCTACGTTTGTCAAACCACAATTGAAAGTACTTTTCTGAAGGATCTTTAATTTAATGCATTACTTTGATTAAAAAAATTTGCCCCTGACTTTTTTTGTAACGACGACCTTGTGAAACTTGATAGTCGGTCATACCATACTCTTTTACCAACGGGCCAATCATAAATATATAAGTGGATCTGAATATAAAAAACCCACAGGTAGTTTGATGGAATTTCTGCAGTTAGTCTCAAGATAAGTATCCAAACTAACAGAACTACTTCAGTTGTATCACATATAATTTGAATTTAGGGTATTTCTTGAGTTCTCTTAAACCTCTATCGCGTTGATCTCTCATCTCAAAAGTGTTGGGAAAGGCAATATTTCACTTATGAAATAAAAAATCTCAGGTCATACCATACTCTTTCACCAACGGGCCAATCATAAATATTTAAGTGGATCTGAATATAAAAAACCCACAGGTAGTTTGATGGAATTTTTGCAGTTGGTCTCAAGATAAGTATCGAAACTAACAGGACTACTTCAGTTGTATCACATATAATTTGAATTTAGGGTATTTCTTGAGTTCTCTCAAACCTCTATCGCGTTGATCTCTCATCTCAAAAGTGTTGGGAAAGGCAATATTTCACTTATGAAATAAAAAATCTCAGAAATAATACACGATCGACTGTATTATGATAACAAAATTTGATTAATGATGAGAGATACATTAACATGAATGAAATGTATGAAAATCCGCTTATAATTTATTCCATCAAAAAATTTATTCATTATTTATTTTGTTCTCTTCAAGAAAGCGGTATGGCCCCAACATCCACACGTTCAAGCATAGAAAGCGAGCTATCTTGAAAAGCGGCGAATACAACATCCTAAAGCCAAAATTCTCACAAAGGTATCTTCGTTATCTGAAGGATACCTTCACCAGTTTGGTAGACGCAGAATGGAAGTGGACTTTGCAAGTACTGGTGATTGGTTTCGTGGGATGTTGGTTGATTTTTGCCCTCCTCTGGTGGTTGATTGCTTTTGTCCATACTGATTTACACGAGGATCATTTGCCAACACGTCAAGCAGAAACAGGTAGACTAATTATTAGCCACTCATCATTGAATATGAGACGTTTGAAAATATTATTTTCTGTACGTAAAATTTTGATATTAGCGTAATTTGGTTTATGTTCTGTTTCTATAGAATGTTGTGCTAATGCACATGATTTCTTATTGAATTTTATATCACTTTTATGTGATAGAAATAATTCAAGTTACAATTGCTGCAAGGAATGTTACAAATTACATTTGACTTTTTTATAGTATCTGTTTTATCTTTCAATTTAGTATTCGAATTCTTAATAGTTTTGATATTTTTTTGGAATATTTTGATGGGGAAATTTTATGATATTTGAAGATAAATTTCCAAGAATTGGTATAGATCTATAATAAAAATTGATAGGTGAATTATCATTCAATAAATTTTGGTTGATTATATCAGAATTTTCGTAACTGCAGTATTGTACATTATTTTATTAGGAAGTTTTCTAGGATAAGAATTTTCGATCAATATGTCTCCAAGGAGTTTGAGATTTTCTTGTTTAAGAGAGAAGAAATTTCATAATTTTTCTTTTCATTTTTCTAAACAGAGTATTATAATGCTTTCCACTGATTTTTTCATGAGAAGATTGGTAATTCACATATCTTCATGAGTTAGTAGGTTTGATATACCAGTCAGTGATCAAGGAATTATCATTTCTACAGATTACTCTAGTATCTAACTAGTATCAAGAAAAGGTATGGTGTTATTTTTCTCGATGTCGATAGTGAATTATAATTTTTGATTGAATCTATTGACAATATCAAGTATTTCATGAGATATGTCATATGTTGTTGCACAAATGATATCGTCAACATATTTCTTTAGAAAAGGAATTCCAAAACTTAGTTCAGGAGGTGTATTTTTCAAAAGATCATCCAATACATATTGTGCTAAAATAGGAGAAATAGTAGCTTTCATGGGTAAATTATTACGAGAAGAGACAAACCATCAAATACAAAAAAAATAATGACATAAAACAGAGAAATATAAATTAAATTGAACTTGAATGTAATTCAAAATCATATCAAGACTAAAGAAAATTTTATGAAAATGTATCTGATATCATTATATCAGAAGATAAAACATTTCCTTGCCCTAGGTTTCAATTTCAGCTTACCACCAACTAGTAAAGAGGTGAATATACCAAATTTACTCTTAAATATCGAAAAAAAAAAATATATATATATATATATATATATATATATATATATATATCATCAGTTTCAATTGATATTTCGATAACATTCATTCATTTGATAACCAAAAACCTGCAATCGTTATAATGATAATTAGCTTGGGTATCTTCATAGAAGTTTTAATTTCTATTTCTTCATTCGGAGGAAAAAGACAAAAAATAATGATTCAAACCTCATTCTCTCCAACAACAAAAAATTACTATTACGTATCCTCTATGATATTTTCATTGCATACACATTTTCTGAACACTTTTGTAATAATGGATATACCTATATACAGGCTGATTCACGGTGGATGGCACATTAGAATCCTTTCTAACAATTCATCTCTCGAACGCACGGGTATTTTGTAAACATTTTCTTTAAACATTCCCCACAAATAAAAATCTAATGGATTAAGATCGGGTGATCTCGCTGGCCAATTCCATGGTCCCAAGCGCCTCATCCACCGATCGTCAGAGTCTATCCAGTTCTGCGCTCACTTCTCTTGTGCAATGTGCAGGAGCTCCGTCTAGTTGGTACCAACAGTTTCGATAATCTTCGAGTGGCAGATTATCCACGAAACTGTCTACAGTATTCTCCAAAATATACAGGTAGCTTCTGGATGTTAATGACTCCTCCTATATCACGTACCTCAATTTGTTGTCCATCAACATGCAGAAGACATTAAAACTGAATTTTTCTTGAAATCCGGCTTCTTTTGTGACGTGAGGATTTTCACTGGACCAATAATGACGATTTTTTCTATTGAAAATCCCTTCTCTCGAAAATTTCGATTCATCAGTCCAAATAATTTTATTTAAAAAAATGGATCTTCTTGAATGCGTGTCAACAACATTTCACAAAATCCTACTCTCTGTTGAGGATCTTGAGGTTTCATTGCTTGAATTTTGGTGAATTTATAATCATGCATTTCATGTCTTCGCAAGATTCCTTGAACCGATGAATATTTTATACCCAAATCTTCTTCAGCACTTCTTATCGATGTATCGGGAAATGCGTAAAAATATGCTATGACATTAATCTGGTTGTCTTCGAAAGTTACGGGTCGAGGCAAGTTTCTTGGTGCTTTTGAAGTTAATCCAAATGCATTGAAATTGTTCTGAATTCGTATGAATTTCTTGAGGTTCATTGGCGGTAGATTCGGATACATTTCATTAAACTTTCGGTAATTATCCGTTAAGCGGGCTCCATCGTGAAATTAAAAAAAAAATGGTGGAACATACGTATTTCGGCCTCCTGAACAAAAAAGTCTAATAAAGTTTTTGGGGCTCGCAACTAGTTTCGGAGATACGGCCCCCCAAAGACAGGAAATCGGGGTTTTCAGGGTTGACATTTATGTTTGTTTATTCAGCCTATTCCGCTCGAAATTCATCCTTCTTTCTATCAGCACAATATACAGATCCTATACCACCTTCTTCATCACTTTCCAATACAATTATAAGCATTTTTCACAACAAAACTCTAAAAGGTAAATCGTCATAGAAATTCGAGGTTAGCAAAACAATAGAACGCGCGATGCGAAACTAGTTGCGAGCCCCAAAAACTTTATTAGACTTTTTTGTTCAGGAGGCCAAAATACGTATGTTCCACCATTTTTTCTTTAATTTCACGATGGAGCCCGCTTAACGGATAATTACCAAACTTTCTACATGTTCTGCTGATAATTTTATCACACTGTCCAAAAATTATAAACAAATTCATAAGAAGTTCGTTTGAATAGTTTTGTTCCATCGTTTTGAAGGTATTTGCAACTTCTGAAGTGACGAAAATGTCGATATTATTAGGAGAATGCCACAACGCTACTGTCAAATAGTAATCATGGCCTGCTTACCAAATACCGAATGGAAATACCATTCTGAAGGGACATTTTCACAAATAAATGTTCATAAGTCCGAAACTTGACTAGTTAGGTATAGGTATGATACATAGAAAGAAAGCAAATTTCAGCAGCTTTCCGAATTTTCAATAATATACAGGGTGTTCCATTTAAAATAATCAAATTTCAGCAACTTTTTCAAGCAAACGAAAAAACTGTATTTTTTCACCACCCTGTATTGAAGTAACGGAGATTAGGCTGACGTGTGGGAAGTGTCCAAGTATCACCTAACCCCAAACCAAATTTCGATATCATAGTACTTCTTAACTAAAAGATATCGGCATTTTTAGAAGTCATGATTCTCGAAGAAAAAAATTGAAATTAATTTTTATTTCGAAAACGGTAACAGATAGGTATAGGGAAATATCAAGAAAAGTTGTCGGGCAATTGTTGGAGATTCCAAAAATAATATTATGTACAGAGTGTTCCATTTGAAAAATCAAAGTTGCTACTGCTTTCTAATAGAAGCGGCAACACCGCATTGTCGAATATATTTTAGTTGGCTAGAGAATGCCCGAATATGCCCTCCCTTAAATTTTCAAAGTGATCCGTTGTCTGGTTCACCAGAAACGTCTAATATGCCATCCACCGTGAATCAGCCTGTATAGCTATAGCACTCCTCTCAGTAGATTATCCTGTGTATCCCAAAACTGGTCACAGCGAAGCCAATAGTGCTTGATACTACAATAGTGTACTCAAATAAGGAATAATGCCAAAAAACATTCACGGACTAAAATAATAATAACAATGTGAATTATAAACTAGAGTTTTGTCATCACCCAGATTTTTCTCACACTGAATATCAATATCAAGTATGTTGAATGGATTTTAGTCGAGTATTCCTGGAGCTCAAAATATGAAATGAAAAACTACCAGATGTCACCAAAAAAACGTTGTGACTTTCTGACTCACCCAATACAAAATTTGAATTTGTCAATTTCAAGATTTTCAAACGACGAGCATTTGTGTGTCATTTGGTTTTGTCATATCTCATTTCATAGAATCGAATTCATTTTTCAATAGTGCACGACTCACCTCGTATGTAACAATATTTTTCATCGAAATTCCTTATGGGCAAGCAATTTTTGTCGCGTAAAACATATTGAAGAAGTTTCCCTACGATCAATGCTACTTTCATGAAATGGCTACTTCTCAACTTGGAATCTCGAATACTACATACTTATAGGATTGAGGTGGGTCCATACACTTTTGTTCGGGATGTCATATTCTACGACGTAATGAAAATCCATAGAAGTTAACCGGCGACAATTTAACCGTTAGGCTGCTTTCTAGTCCTTCAAAAAACACTCTCAGTGATCTATGAATATTTATTTGTCAAAGGTTGGATACCATGCGTCCTCAACATCAACGGATTCCATTCCTGTTTTCTGTATTCTCTGGAGACACAGCACACCACCGGGTATGGTTTCAGAGCCATCACCGAAGAATGTCCAGAAGCAATCTTCCTAATGTGCGCCCAGTGCATTATCGGTATGATCATCGATTCTTTCACCGTAGGAGTCGTTTTCGCGAAGCTAACTAGACCTAGGATGACTACACATACGATCCAGTTCACTAGGAATGCAGTGGTGTGTATGAGGGATGGATACCTATGTATGATGTTCAGAGTGGGGGATTTGAGAAAAAGCAGGCTTGTAGGTAATGCTGAACTTGTTCACTGTTTTTAACACGAAACTGAAGTTTGAGACGATCGGTTTTCTCAAAGTTCATTTCAGAACAATGAACTTTATTTTCGTTATTTTGAATGAATTTATATCACAGTGTTTTTGAACTATTGTGGGCAACGGAGCTAAAACAATTTTTTTTTTCGAAAATATCTGTAGTCTGTCTCAATTTTACACATGAATATTAATTCACAGTCGCTCACTTGAATTTCAGCTCCAACTACTGAATCTCATCTAACCTTGACCTAGAACGGGGAACCGATGGGCCACTGACCCCAAGTACTGGTGTCTAGGGCTCAAATTACACAAGGCATAAAAACCTGAATCTCAGCCCTATCACTCCCACTGAAATCACCCTATTTATATTGGAACCAACGCTATACCATATCAATGCAATTCCATTGTTCAACTGAGGGAGATTTACGTACGACGCACATAAAATGTTTCATCCTACCTGGTGAATCATCAGTGGCAGCTACGATACGAGGTTGCTTATTGAGGTGGCAGTGTCTAGTCTGAGTTCTGTGCACCTATCCTTACCAAATGGTCAGCTCTTACACTTCCAAGTATACCCGCATATTCTGAAACTCAAAGTAGACTGACTTCATTCATTGAATTTTGGGGTGAGCTATTGGACGTTGCGAATACAAGGATGAGGTTACCCAACAAAATGGAGTCAGACTCTGGGAGAATACGCATACATTCCGGCAGAATTCTTCATCCTGAAGCCATCTGTGCACCGGACGATTTTCGTGTTGAAATTATACGATGTCAAACGATGTACATTCTGCTCCCAATCCTTTCTTTTCGGATTTTTTTTTCGAGCTCTTTTCGTGATCTTTTGGTGGTGTGTTGGTATTTCCATATATCCAATGGGGGACAGGCATGCGCCGTCTTACTCTAAGGGCAGGAGTGTCCGTACAATCCTCTGTTCCTTTACTGCTTACAGCTGTTCATTGTCGATGCTTCGACTGCCTCATGCTTAATGAAGAGGTGCAAAGGAGGCAAGCCTGTGATAACATCCAGTAATCGCATCGGTGCAGTTCTCATCGCCTCAGCAACTGCTTAAAAAACTAGTTTTTGTATCCTATCCAGTGAAGTCCTTGATTTGTCAGTTGCTGTTCATGGCGACCTTGCAATAGGTAACCATATGAGTGTAGTATAAGTAGTATAACGGGCTTCTGTACGCCCAGAAAGCCTTCGTAGCCTTTTGGGCATTGTTCAAAATGTGCTTAGTCCAGTTTACCTATTTGACTGTATTGGAAGGACTTTCCTATCTGATCTACTGCGGGAAGGTTCACAAGCTCGCATTTCCATCTCAACATTACCATCTCCGCTTTCTCGTGGTTCATCAATCTACAGGAAGTTAAATGATGCATTTCCTGATTTTGATATCTGAATCTGATAGAGGGTTAGCGTGGCCCGCTGCACTTAGTACAAATTAGACCCAATGTGCTTGCTCGACGTAGGGTGAGGATACCCCACTCAGTCATCAAACAGCCCTAGCGTTTCAAGGGAGTCGATAATTTTGTCGAGTGGTTTTCTATTTATGTCGACTAGGTCGAGCCGGTATAGGCTGAATAGTTGTTTTCCTAGCTGGCAGTGCCCTGTCAGAAAACCCGTTGTTAGTCGAAGGTTCTTCCTGAAAATTGACAGGTATTTCTTTATCGTGGTAGCTCACTAGCTCTCGAGAAAGATAGTTTCAACCCAGCGCCTCTTGGAAATTTCGATGGAAGTAGTCCTTGATAATCATCGTACTTGCCGAAGTCGTCACGATGATGAATGGATCAAGTCCCAAGGGATCAAATGTGGCAGCCTTCCTGTCTGGTGAGTCGGCGACACAATTGCCAGTTCAAAGTAACAGTGTTACTTTGAGAGGTTTCAGTTAGACCATAGAGACATTCTAGTACTAGCCTCGATGTGACTCGTTGCCTCTTCAAAGCTAGCAGTGCTTGGATGCTTTCGCTATGGATGTGCACGGTTTTCCCAGTATTACCCTTCCTGGTTATTTTTGTTGCTGCCATGGTTATTCCAATGAGCTCCGTTTGCAGAACACTGTCAAATTTTTCCAGGGGTCATACGATACTGAGGTTCAGAAGCCTCCACTTGTTTTTGATTCGTCTGTGTAGATGTCGTAGAGACCTTCTACATTAGGATCTGCTTTACCTTTGAAAAGGATTCTGCTGGATTTATAGAAAACAAATTTGGGGGCAATGGCGTCTGTATTTGCCACTAGTGGTGTAATTTTGGCTGAGTGCCCTTCCACCAACAGCAGCTAGTTTTTCCATGTCCTATAGTCGTATTAATATCGATAGAATGGAAATGATCACGGTCATTATTGCTACCTCCCTGACAAAGATGTCAAGGAGGGTGAGATTGAGCATGACATTCATAACTCTGGTTGGTGTGGTTCTCATGGATCCTGTGTTGCAGAGATATACTATTCCGTAAATCTGGTCCAGCTAATCGATGACTGTTCCCTGAGAGGTCTCAGAGACCAGAAAACATAACCGTATGGATCATGTGGTGATCCTGGGAATTTAGGCCCCAAATCCGTCCAATTGTCCGACCAACGGCATTGCTCATGAAAGATGTAGGCCTTCTCAACTGTATTCTCCAGGTGGAAGTTCCATGTCATCTCATTTCCGAAAATGATACCAAGGTATTTGACCGCCTTGGAGAATTTCAGTTGAGTATTTGGGAGGGTGGGTGCTTCCTTTTTTTTGTTGTAAAAAAAACCATCTCTGTCTTCTTTGGTTTCATTGACAGCGACTGTTCTTCACACAATTTTCGTAAAATTCTCAAATCTGTCTTTTTCTTTCACATAGCACGCTTCCCAGTGAGCAGTATGACAAGGTCATCTGCGTATGCTATGGTGGAAATATTATCATTGTTGAAGCGGGAGATGAGGCTGTCTGAAACCAAGTTCATCAGTAGTGGTGACAACAACTTCTGCCTATTGGCAGACTCTTGATCCAGTCCTCGAAATTTGATATCATTAACACTTATTTGATGATAATCCGCCCAATTACTGCGATAGGAATATCCCTAGCGATTCCATATATTTGAATCTCAAAAATTATTAAGAAAACTGTTTTATTTCATGCATTACCTACTGACGAGGATATAATTACGTTCAACAGAAATGAACATTCGCAAAATCGATAATGTACTTTTAGTTAGTTCAGTTGAATTATTATTATTTTATTGTGACCATGAAATTGAATTTGAATGCACTTTATAGATGTGAGTATCAGAGCAATCGTCATACACTCCAAAAGGACAATAGAAGGTGAGAGAATAACAAATTACGAAACACAACTGGAAGTACAGTGTGACGAAACAGGATGTGAACTCTTCATGATCTGGCCCGTGACAATAATCCACAAGATAGATGAAAAATCTCCATTCTTCAATTTATCATCAACGGATATGCTCAATCATAAATTCGAAGTAGTGGTCATTTTGGATGGTGTCATAGAGAGCACTGGACAAGGCACCCATGCCAAATCTAGCTATCTGGAAAATGAAATTTTGTGGGGTCAGAAATTCGAAAACATGGTGAAATATAATCGGAAAACGCAGGTTTACGAGGTAGATTACAAAATGTTTGATAAAACGTTGAGGGTTGAAACACCCGTGGAATCGGCTGCTGAACTTGCACTGAGAAAAGGGCAAACTACAGGTGAGGATTTCATGTTATTTATCATTGACTGGATAGTATATTCATACCAAGGCCATAATACGATTCACTTTCCTCGGTAAAAAAAGAAATTATTGGAAATGGTAGATTTCACTCATTTGGCAGTTCACTGAAAAACCCGTTAACCTTGAACTTGGAGATTGGGAAGTTTGCACTCTCTAATCGGTTGAAGAAAAAATACGCAAACAACTGAAAAATATTCTGGAAATCACATATTGTCATATGCTTGTAGTTGAATATGTTGGTTTTCTTCTAGTCTTAGACAATCCTAATTTCCAACTGGCTCTTATTTTTCAAATGAAAAATGATATTTTGTTCACTAGCAATGGATTTTAATGAACCAATATTACTTGAACCTGTGATATGTTTCGAAATAATTTTGCTTTTGCATGATTATCTGAAGCTTCGATTATCCAGTATCCTGGATTCACTAACACTCATTTGGTCAGATACCAGAACTAGAATTCTTGGCCTAGTAACAGTAGAACACAAGTTATTTTAACCACGACTATTGTATAATGCATCCACTATGCGTCTGCTTGCTCGACCTTAAATAATAAACATTATTCACTAGTGAATATAAGAGTCATTATTCATTGCTGTCAAATACTTCCTTGATTCAGCTATAATATTATATTGTTCTGCTACAAACAATCGGTTTTTGATATCTTATCGTGCAAACCAATAAATATTTTCATTTCCGTTCTGTACCAACATATAAGAAGAAACAGTTTTATCGAAATAGCTTTTGAATCAATACAAATTTGACTCAAACCTGCTAACAGTATTGTATGTAATATTTGTTACAATAAAATAATAGTGTTTCTAAAAATATATATGAAATGAAGAAATATTTTCCAACAAAAAAAATCCAAAATTTGTTTACTAGTCGTGGATAACGTATAGTATTCTACTCTCGTATAATGGGGCTATTATTCTCTCGGTGATTCAAACTTCACCTCGTGAATAATAGCCATCATTATACGCTCGTTATAAGATACAAATATAGTTGATTTTTATGATTATATAGTTTATTCTCGAACAGATTTCTATTCGATTTTGAGTGACGTTCCTCTAGACCAGCCGAAGCATATTATGTTGCAGGTGATACCAAAAGCGAGATTATGGAAGAGAATATAGAACTGAGGAATTTCAAGCTGAGAGGTCGCAACAGAAGACGTCGTTCTTCTGGAAAAGTCCAGAACGAACCTCTGAAACCTTATCAAAGAAGAAAATCCACGGGAATGTTCACATCTGAAACTAACAACAGAGTCATTTTTGACACCCTACAAAATCTATTTCAGCCATCATTGAGCTTCCAAAGATTTTCAGATGGTATTGAAGATCCTCAGTTGGCACCAACCGAAAAATCTTCGAAACAAAAAAAACTACAGCTGAACAACGACACGTACCATAGGAAGAAATATTTGACGCAACATTACTTGAAAGAAGATCATGAATACATGTCCCAAGAAAAAGAAAGAAGTGCTACGCCTCCGTTTCCTGTAGATTGGGTGTGAATATTCTTGTATTATTACTTTCTTCAGTGCGAATAATTCTTTCGCCTTATATTAAAGATATCCGTGGAGAGAAACGACTGATGAGAGTCTTCAATGAATTCAATTATTGACTTGAAATTCAAAAATCAATGTAAAATACAGGTGTATCTAAAAATTTTTTCATGAAGTATTTTAGTGGATCATATTTGAAGAACCAAGAAAATCGTAATCTGCTTATTGGACATCAGTCATGCCGTATCAAAATTGAAAATAATGTCGTGTTTCGAACAATTCGTTTCAACAACTGCCTTGTTCTGAATCAAAAACCTCTTGAGGAAGTGGGGTTCCTCTGAATGAGATAAATGAAGCTTGTTTCTACAAAATATCGTATTTTAATCCTGGGGATATGAGCATGGAGTTCCTGGAATTTTCAAAACGTGCATTTGCTATCAAATATCCACGCATTATGTTGAAGAATAAATGAACTGCGTCAATCTTGAAGTCATTCCATTTGCAATCACCGAATGTCTCATTTTTTCACTTTGGGGTCTTCTATGTGATACATTTTCGAATTTTAATGCCAAATCCTCATTTCTCTTTTATGGGCACTCACATTGTCACATCTATATTTTTTTTGACGGGGATCAAAAACAAAACATCATATCAATATCACTCGCACTCGACGCACATTTATCGTTTTGAAATGAACAAATTGATGCTCTGCTCCTGAAGATTTCAAGCATTCGGTGAATTGTATAATCCAACACAGTTGAGACCAAACAAAATCCCAAAATATCACTTGATTCTCACCTGAGAATCAACAATACATGAAAAACAAAGATACTCAAGGACTTTATATAAGGGATGTTATTTTGTTATGACCATGCATACGATAAGAATATTGGTCATACATACAAATATTCAAAAACTTGTGGAATCTAGTTCCAGAGGAGACACGATTATTCAGTTACATATAAACAGTCATGTGGTAAACAAACTATGACAATTCATGATAACATTGATACCTCACCAGTAGAACTTTAAGTGGCTACAATATCTTGGGATTTTGTATATCTAAGCAGCAACGACTTCGAACTAATTGATGAAGCGTTCCTTCCTGTTCCACCAAAAATTGTTAACACCAAACTTCGGAACTTTTGGCCCTGCGTTACCAATGAAATCAACAATGAAGGTATACTACTTGATATTTTTAATATCAGCAAAATACAATCCGATGAAGTCAGTAATGCGCAATATAAATTGCTCCTAAAAAGTCATAGAATGAAAATTGACATCTGTGAACAAGAGTATCTTAGCAACAAACTTCTTGATGCTGATGACAAATCCAAATAACATAGTACAACTTCCAATAATGCTAGCAATAGTTCACCGTGAATACTGAAAATGGAATGTGTCCAAGGTGGCCCTGATATTCCCCAAGCCTTCAACAATTTTTTATTGTCTCTGTTCACTAATCAATGATAATAAGCCTGCTGGTGAAGATCACCAACACCTAAAAACACACTGCCTATTTCTCCATCCATTCGATGAAACTGAACTTCTGGATAATCTCAAATCTATATCTTCTAAGAACTCCAATGGCATAGATGAATTGCCCGATAGAGTCTTACTAACTGTTGCTGATTATATCATCGAACCTCTAATATACTTACCTAATCTCGAACAACAGGTATTGCATTGCTATTTTCATTCTCAAAACTTTTCGAAAAATTCTACCTGAGCCTTGTATCTTTTAGTAAAGAGTACAATTTGCTCCAAGCTGGTTTATCGACTCTCTCTCTCTGTATAATCATTATTTATCCAAATTTGATAATGGTGAAAAATCGCTAGGTATTCTTTTTGATCTGTCACGTGCATTTAACGCAATTGATTTTCACGTTCTCAAATAAACGATGAGTTTGGAACCTTCTTTGGTGTGAAAGTTGAAACTTTCTACGAAAAGTTTTATCACTTTCTCAATGAAATTCTTTTTGATTCGTCACGTGCATTTAACGCAACTATTCATCACTTTCTTGGTCAATAAAATTTATGATTTCGGTATTCGTGGCCACTGCCTCAAAGGGATCGGATATACCAACCACATATCTAATGCTACTTGTTAGATATATTTTTCCTAGAGGAATGGGTTGTAGTATACTAGTAAAAGCAGATAATAAGTACAGCTTGTTACGGTAACTGCGGTGGATTGAATGATTTGTTGATTTACCTCAAAACAATATTGGGGACTATGTGTTTTAAAAAATATGACGAGTCTTACTATCGTCCTATATCAACTATCTATATATAATTCAACAAGTGATGGATGCGATTATTGGACGGTAAGGTTTTTATTCTCAAAGGCGAAGTGCCAATGGTAGAAGTATCTCCCTCTGCTGCAAGGCTTTGATTAGATGTGATTCAGCTGATGAGTCTCTATCTATCGGACTGTGAATCGGACTGTCAATTATCACTAATTGATTTCTCGGAACTGCCTCCTCTGTCTCTAGAAGCAAATAATATCAATTTGGTCTCAGGGCAATTGATCTTTAAGATGCCAACAGATACTGAGGATGTAGCTCATAAAATCTATGTATCAACACCCTCGGCAAAATTTGAGTAAATCACATGCACATTTGAATGAAGATATCGATAACCCCTCTCAGGAAGCTGATAAAAAATTGGCCGAAATTCAGCAAACTAACAAAGTCGCACTGGATACGTATGAACACGCAATCATTCTGTTGAAGGAGGAAAAAAATGCATTAAGTGATAAATTCAACGAATTGACAGATAAACTGGAGCACTATCTTTTGAATGAGTCAGTGTAGTGTCTACGATAGTTATCGCTGCCACCGCCGCAATTTATACACAAGAGAAAAAATTCAGTTGGTGAATGAATTACAAAAGCCGGCTCGCAATAACTCCCCACGCCGTCGAACCATAATCAAAGGATTCAATGATCTGCGGATGATCTCAAAACTTATGCCAAAACTAACGACACTATAGGTACTTTTTGGCTGTTGTCGATATATTTTCCAAATTTCTATGTCCGAACTCAAAAGTAAAAATGGCACAGACATCACCAATGCAATGGCCGACATTTCGAAAGTATTTCAGATTTAATTTCAGTTGAGATATTTGTTGCATTGAGAATTGAAATGTGAGCATCGAATTTACTAAGATAAATGTGAATTTTTGAATCCTAATAAATACAAATTCTGAACAAGAAAAACCACAAAATGTTTATTGGACTCTATTGATCGTTATTCCTTCAAAATTTGTTTGAGGAATGAAATGAATGAAGTGTATTGTAGATTTGAGTTTGGCGTCTTATGATAACATAGTTCGCGCATGTGAGACGATGAATGACGAATCTTGCTATCATATGTCAAAAAATAGTTGATAAATTTGAATTTCGTGCCTTATGACGAAATCATCGCGAATTCGAGATGATGGTGGACGGATCTTGCTGTGTCATATGTCAATTAAAATGACACTTAACCGTTTTGAGGCAACTGCTGTGTCATATGTCAAATTCGTTAGTGGGTTTGAATTTGGCGCCTTATGATGGCATCGTCGTGCAAGTAAGGTTGGATTCAGACAGATCCAAAATCCGGTCGTACGACGATCCGATAGCTTTCTGATTGGTCTACGATCAGATTTCGGCCTAAGCCTAAGGCTGGATTCAGATAGATCCGAAATTCAGACCAATCAGAAAGCTATCTGATCGTCATACGATCGGATTTCGGATCTGTCTGAATCCAGCCTAAGGCGATGCTGGACGAATGTCAATTAAAATGGAACTTGATAGTTTGATGTTATCTTATCACTCTATCATATGTCAAATTACACATTTTGAATTTGAAGCATCATGACGACATCGTAGTGCATGTGAGATGATAGTCCACGGTAATCAACTGACTTTCCCCTAAAACAAATTAGACAATTTCATTTATACTGTTAGAAGTTAAAAACATTTTCAGTAATTGCTTCGAAAGCGTGCGCTCAACACAATGTCTCTGACGAAGTCAGATCGTGATTACGATGTGAAACAGTAGTTGTCTCAAGGTTCAGTGAAGGTTGAGTTGAAAGATATTTGTCGACATTGCAACATTGATATCAGTTATTACCGTCGACCTGTGAAAGGCATGGAAAATGTCATATACAAAATACAATTACATAAAAAAACATTTGCAAAACATGCTCAATAAATCAAACAGTGAGAATAAAATTGAAGAAGTTAGGCATACATAACAAAGAGCAAGATGAGCAATATGGAGGCATAACCTTTATAATGAAGTGAAGATTAAGGGGTCCAAAAGATATTATGAATGTTTGTGAACAGGGCCATAAACATTTTGGAAGTTGTATTCCTAAATCGGATTGAAAACATTCATTCAAGTTCGTTAAATATTTTTATGGACATGACATAAGGGGCATTAGAGACATTGTCTAACTTTTGACTAGGAATTATAATATTATAATTTTTCCTCGGGGTGAAGCCCGAAAGAAGACGAGTGTCACCTCTCTTCTGGAACTTCATGCAATAATTTTCAACGTAGGTGACAGTTGAAAATATATATGCAAGTGACGGTTAATATGTCCAACTTAAGATGTCTAGAAGGATGGTGCTGGGACTGAAGCGATATTGTTTAGAATTTTATGGCGACACTTATCTGTCATTAGTGTCATTTTTACGTATCGTGGTGTGTTTCTCAATTTCATCGCTAGTTGACGCTAATTGGAAGTGCATAGTCAACCGATCGATCGACAAACTATATTCTTCGATTCGAGCAGTCAACAAAATGAGCAAAATCTAATGTCATACTCATAAAAAACAAAATCGAATAAAAGGAACACAATTATAGGGAATTTGGCCAGTATTCTGAACAAATAATATAGGTTGTTGATCAGTCAGCGTCCAAAAGTAAAAGTATAGCCAGCCGTCAGGTCGGCCGTTTATACATTTCCTAGGAAATTTTTTCGTTGCAAACGCCATCTGAACTGATTTGATGTCAAGGGGTCATGATGATTATTATCATAGTAGGCATGTGTCGCCAAGTTTACCCCAAACATGCCCAGGTATAACTCGGTACACCATCCTTCTAGACATCTTAGTCCAACTTTGCAGATATGGGTTACAAGAATCAAGAGGTTTTTGAAATAAATTGTTCTGAAAAACGCAAAGGTCATTGATTCTATTACAGTTGCCAAAACATATAATGCTAGTTGAGGGTGGAGTATACATGCGTAATAATAACTTTTGAAAATTTCAATAGAAACAAAATCGCGAATATTCCATAAAACGAAACAATGTTTTACTAATTCATTCAATATGGATACATCTTGGTTTCAATTGAGCTGGGATCAATAAAAAGTCCTAAAAATTCAGTGGATTTTTTCTGTTCTATAGTTTTATCCCCACTCCTAACCCATACACTACAATCAGTTTCCTGAATTGGAAAGATAATGGTATTAGTCTTAAGATTATTCGAAACCAAGCAATTCTCAGAAAAATAGATTCGCATGTTGGATACGACTTCATTTGCTCTAACTGACAATGTTTCTCATTGCATGGAAAAATTCTGATTTTTTTTTAAGGTCATTCACGAATAGAATAAACAGTATAGGCCCCAAAACACTTCCTTGGTATTCACCTGTAACGATGTTTCCAGTCTGGAGCTCAACTTCAACAATTTGTGTATGACATGATAAATAAGATTCAAGGCATTTTAGACTTGGACCCCGAACACCTATGTTATAAAGTTTATTGAGAAGAAGACCGTGATGTAAGGTATCGAATGCTCCCTTTGTGTTTTTCACCATTTTCGAAGTTAGATAATACACCAATAAACCAAATTGACTGTCAGATGGGACTTTGTATTTATTCAAAAAAGACACTAGCATGTTTTGATATGATTTTTCAAATATTTTTGAAAATGGAGAGAGTAACGCAATACCCTTGTAGTTCTAAATCACAGGGTCATCACTTTATTTGTACACTGTAACAACCATTGTATGCTTAAGACAGGAAGGAAAAATTACTCCAATGTGAGATAAATTGATTGAATGAATCAATCATATTTGAAGCAACTTCAATAAAATACTACCTACACAGGAGTTCACGTTCATGTACGGAAAAAAAGACTGACATTTTTTATACTGCGATATTCCATACCACCAGGAGCAGTATTATTCATCAATGATATCGGACATGACCAACGGAATGCATCCTTTAGGAATATCAATGTGATCAAACATATGAAAATAACTGAGGATTTCAGGAAAAGTTATTATATTTTGGATGCCGTATATTTCGAAGGACTTTTCATTCAGATGCGATCACCGAAAGTTATCTAATTACGAGCACTATTTTCCCAGATGAAATTCATCCTCATAAATATATGAGTATGAGAAATACTTTCACCAGCATCGAACTGAATTTTTGAGTATGCAGAATTCTCAACTCCGTCAATGGATGGAATGTTATCAGTGGAAGCGCGTAGGGCTGACCTATATAGGCAGAAGCAGAAGCAGAATGAAAAAAAATCAGCTGAATTGGAGCGTCAAAGAGCCGAAACAATTGCATCAAGATTAAGTGAATTTTTGGGAAAAACGAAAGATCCCCAATTTTTATGAAGTTGAACTTAAGAAAGAATGGTATCTAATGGAACGCCAGAAAGATGGTTGGCACAATGCTGAGAAACGTCTTGAAAAAGAGGTATGGCTCCAATGAAAAAATGGGCAAACATCAAACATCTCGCAACTTTTAGGTTTCATTAATAATACTAAATATAATTCACATAAAGAGAAATCATTCAATAATTCCATTCAACAAGATCCAAGTGTGGAAAGAAGAAGATCAAGTACCCAATGGATATATTGAACAAATTGTTGATCAAACTTGCCCATAGAAATGAACTCACTATCAAATAAAACATCAATATACTAGTTTCTTCATTTGCACATCTTTTTTCAATTTTGAATTTCCAATTTTTGGTTTCAAATCGATACCTGATATATGTGCCCAAATATGAATTCTTTTTCAATAACGGAATAATGGTTGACAAATTCAACTCGTCTTCAGTTAACAATCTATTTTTGTTACATTCTCATAAGAAGGCTTTATAAAACCTTTGGGATCAACCGTAACATCTGGCAACCAAACTTGGGTTGCAGTTTAGGAAGGAAATACCTAAAATGGTCCTGGATAGATTCCCACAACATTACAACTTGATGAATCGAAGACTCGAACAGGAGAGCAGGCCTGGTATGGTGAACACTCCACAATTGTTTTCACTGCAAAATCAAGGCAAGAATTCAAACTTATAACCTGAAGAGGGTGCATTTTCTTTACCCGAATCTGGCTCTCAACCTCCACCTGAGTTTCTTCAGCCAGTTCGAAATACTAGTACTTTGAGATCACTATTACAGTTTGATAAAAAAACAACAGTACCTGTAATGCATTCAAAAAAAATGGATGTTTCACAACCCAGCTTAGAAAACCAATTCCTCTCTCACGATCAAAGTTGGCCTTCTGATATCTGAAGAATCCTGTAAACCAGATGTCTTCCACAAAAGTCATTTCAGATCCACTTTACCAAACCAAAAACCTAAACCAAAATTCATCAGTCCTGAATCAAAATTTCTACAAACCAAAGAGAAACAATTCATAATTGTTCTAGTTTACAAAACTTCAAAATTTGCCTGTTTCAAATAAAAATTTCACTATACCAGCTTGTAGAAGCTTGGGAAATAAAATTAATTGTCTCAATGAAGCATCTCAGAAAGGAAGACCACTTCGCAACCTCACTTATATTTAAGGAAAATAGAATATGTAATCCAATGAATATAATTCATTTCACATCAATCATCACTACTTCATTTGGACAATCCGCATAAACCTGATTCGAAGCATTCAGAAACATCTTCAGAAATAATTATGATTCTACTAATTTTTGGATCCGAATACTCAACTACAACTTAAATTGAAGCTTGAATCAGCGAGATATAAATCAATCGACTCATAGCATTAGCCAGGCATTTGCCTCCTAATATATCATCCACACTCGTGAGGAAAAGAGATTTGTTTTCGGCAAGCTGACTACTACTTCAAGAATGCTGAAAATAGAGTCTTTTGGCATAGAGAATTCAACATTTGGAATAAGATGCCTATTCCCAGGCATCTTAATCAACAGCTAGCAATCCTCATTCGCCTCCACTTTCAAATTGGCAGAGGGATTTTATCATGCTGAAAAAATAACTTCAATTTTATATATAACAGTCGAATACGAACGTCGTGAACGTATTGGTGTACTAAAAAATACACCTGACTACGAATAGGTTGCGGCCATATGTGTGTCATGTCTACCAAAACTCCCCAAGCTCTAAAAATCGATTGTTTCGAAAATTATTTTCAATGACTTGATCAATTACATTTCAATTGAAGAAATGCGATTAGATTTCAGGCGTCCTTTTTTATTCGGTTTAATTTTGCAAATTAGGAACCTTGATGAATCCAGCTACAAACCTGTTAAAAGAGTATTCATATATTCATAATTGCATGAAAAAATTATATTTCCTTGATGAACGTAGTAAAGTCATAGTACAGGTAATAGGGAGCGAACTACTCGTGTCCATAATGCATAATTAGGCAGGAGTTATTTTATTTCATAGATAGTTGCAGTCTGACGTACTTAACCTAAAAACACAAAATACAAAAATGGCGAACGGAAGTGCCGCCATTTTGTGAAAAACCGTTTGGGCCTGTATCTCCGTAACCGTGCACTTTAGGCCCACAATTATAAGGATCTTTTTTATAGATAATTAAATTTCCTATCTTTTTTATTCAATGATTTCTTTCGTAGCACTTACCGTTCACGACTTATATTTTTATTACTTTTTGTTTATTCACTTTTTTACCGATATCTCTTTAAATAATTTTTTAAACAATAATAAAACATTTGAATCGATAAATTTTCTACAACTTTTATTTAAAACTTTTTTCTCTAAAGTTAATATTTTTGATGTTACAACTCGTTCATTGTTGTACTACCGAGTATTTTTTTGATTTAATAAATGATTAATAATTCAAGTTCTTACCTGCAAGAAATAGCGAATACCCATTAAAAATTTTTCTTTGTATTTTCTTCTATACAATTAAATATTACTATAAATAATTTTAAAACTATTGCCATAATTAAACACGCAAATAAAAAAATTGAATATTTATTGAAGAATATATGTGAAATTCATTTTTACAAATGTACACCAAAATGAATCATATTATGTCTTATCTGACTCTTTGGCGTTTCGAGGGTGGTGAAGTTTCGATGTTGGTTACATTCTCCTCTTCCTCTTCGTTATCTTCGTCAGTGACATATAAAGATTGTAACGCCTCTATTAATTTGTCGTTAGAATCATCACCAATATCTTCATCGATGTCGCACAATTCTGTGTTGTTGACGATTACTTTCAGCTGATTAGTGCACGTTTTCTCTGTGCAGTTCTCACAGATTACCGTACAGTCCAATCCTGCTTTGCGGCTCACACAGGCTCTGCCACAGCCAGTTCTGCATTTGCATTTTCATATTTTTTTTATTATGTATCGGAATCGCATCATTACGCTTCGTTCTTAATAACGTGGTACTCGGTAGTACAACATTGAACGAGTTGTAACTTCAAAAATATTAACTTCAGAGAAAAAAGTTTCAAATAAAAGTTGTAGAAAATTTGTCGATTTATTTATTGTTTAAACGGTTATTTAAAGAGATATCGGTAAAAAAGTGAATAAACAAAAAGTAATAATAATATAAGTCGTGAACGGTAAGTGCTACGAAAAAAATTATTGGCTAAAAAAAATTGGAAATTTAATTATCTATAAAAAAGGTCCTTATAATTGTGGGCCTAAAGTACACGGTTACGGAGATACAGGCCCAAACGGTTTTTCACAAAATGGCGGCACTTCCGTTCGCCATTTTTGTAAGTATTTTGTGTTTTTAGGTTAAGTACGTCAGACTGCAACTATCCATGCAATAAAATAACTCCTGCCTAATTTTGCAAAACAAAATCCTCTATTACCTGTATTATCACAGTCGGATCTCGAACTGTTACCGTTAGGTAGTGACGGCAGGGGCAAGTAGGTATTCAGGAATTCACTAGCAATATGTCAAAATCGTAGCCAGGGTCCGAAATATTTTGGATAGTAAGCACACTCCAAAAGATAACATAAGGCGTATCCAAATTTTGCAATATTTCTGCGGAACTCTGTGAAAATTGTTTCCAATTCCAAAAAAATATTCCCGACGGAAATTTCTAACATATGATAATTAGCATATGCCATCAATCGGTGGAAATTCAGATGCATTAACTCAAGGCATAACGATAAAAATTGGCAAATTCACAGAATAAAAATGAGAAATTCGATAATTTGTTTTATAGACAGTTTCACTTTACAGGGAAGCCCTGTAATGTTCAAAAAACACCGCGTGAATCAAGGAACAGGAGATACGAATTAATATTAACTTCAAATTTCTGGAGTTTTCAAGCCTCAAGGGAAACCTCCTTCGGTATAGAGTTGCAAAGATCAGCTGTTCTATTGAAAAAATATCCCTGCTCAAGTGTGATTCGACAAGTCTCCATGCTTAAAACAAAGGGGTGGGAATTTCAGACTGTTCGGGTCATCCGTGTCGATACTGCCAAGGGTGTAACGATTGATGACAAATCAAAAACCGACCGTGAAGATTTTCATGGAAAGGAAACAAGTCTCCGACCCTCCTACGATGATCCAACGAAGTGAGCGAGTACATCAGCAAAGAATTACCAATAAGACGGATTATCTTTCTCTGAATAGAATCAAGAAGTTCCAATAAATGTTTTGGTGCCAATATCGATACATGAGAACTATATTCCGAGACAGGCCGAATCTATGCCTTGTATATCATTTGCATCTGACGAGAAGTGAAACATTTCTCCGCAATATGAAACATTAGACTGAAACCTCTCCAAAGTATATATAGGTACCCGAAAACAATGGATCGAATAGGTATTCGATAAAACCCAACCTCTTCATCCACCAATTTTATTTTGGATGAAGTACGTTTTCGATTCAAAGTATCCATGACCACGTTAACACGGCACGTTGCTAGAACCAACAATAACGCCTGTCTATAATTTTTATCCTGAGTAATCGAACATTGTAGCATTTGGAAAGAAGATTCGCGTTATTGAACGTACGGGATTTGAAATTCGTGTAAACATCTACTGTGATATTGAAACTATTTCCGATAATGGGCACTATAGTGGAGGAGTTACAGGGTGAAATTTCAACCTACAATGGTTATAATATCAATCAAGACACACACCGTACACGTTTTCGGTCACTCATTCTTGAAACATTAACTTCTGTCAAACCATGTCAACTTGACAATTTTGATAAATTCCAGTAGAAGAATTATCGTTTTTCAAATTTAATGGGTACCAAAGACAGCGAAGAATTCAGAAATGCCTTGGAAGACATAGCTTGCCACGCTCACAAACTGGACAGTCCTTTCGGTAACACAATATGTCATTTATCGATGTTGAATATTTATTAAGGTTATCTTGCAGATAGAGTTAGATGCGTTGAATGGTGTAGGAAGCTGGCAAGCTTCACTGATGACGATTTAGAGTCCTGTAAACTGAAGAATGAATATGCGCAACTTTTGAGAGTTCAAGTTCGCCATAATTTCCTACACGGCCCGTTTGTAGTACCTCCTCCCGAAACTAGCAAACTCTCTACAATTGCCGAGTGTTTGGGGAATATAATGGCAAACCAAGTGAGTATCCATGCATTAAGATATAAAACATTATGTATGAAAAACCTCTAATCTCGAATTTGAACTACCCGAACACTTTCGAGAAACAAGAGTACAAACATTATATCGCATACCGTTTTCGAAAACGGCTTACATCATCAATTCAATATACATTCGTAATCCCCAGGCCTCTAGAAGTTAAGAAAAGAAGGTTTTTCCTAGGCTCAGTGATAGAGTATATCTAGGATTTGAGGCGTTTTTCGCACCTACTCTATAATATGTCGATATTCCTGTTCACTTGACAATGCACGACAAAGTCTTATCAAAATAATCTACAAAATATGAGTGATTCACGACAAAAATTAACACAATGATTCCACTTGTTTCTCAACTGATTGCCATCTTCTGGTATTTGTATGAGTAGTTAATCACACTTTTCGCAATACTTAGTACGAGTGACAGCCTTAAACTCAGCGATCCTGCGAAAAAGGTAAATTCTCGATATTTTACTTCGCGTTGGAGATACCGATATAAGTGTTTTGAAAGAGTTCCTTACAAATCAATTTCGACACTACATACCGGCTATAAACCCTAAATTCGAGATTTGAATTTTTTTTAATTTTCATATTCACGTCGATTTTCTATTAATGGTTCCGAATAGAAAGCTACAGAAATGATAAAGTGGTCAAAATCAATGAAATAAATTGACTTTGATATGAATATTCAAAAAAATCAATCTACGTGATTATGTGAGACTAATGGTAATCTTTCAGCTGTATAGGTCTAGATTAGGGATACTGGACATGTTTTAATATTGATGATACGAGTATGTTCGCCTTGTGATATATATATATATATATATATATATATATATATATATATATATATATGCTTAAGTGTTCTGTTGCTGTCTTCTTTTTCAAGGTTATCTTCAATCATTTTGACTCTTCCTCATCTGAGGTGTTATCCGATCCTTGACAGATTTTACTTCTCTATCCCATTGCCTTCCCATTCAACGTCGCCGCATTCACTCGTTCAACAGCCATTGTGCTGGTTACTCACAAATGAGTAACAACCGGTTATGAAAAGTTTCTAAGCGCACTCTTATCTCTGCACGTATGTATCAGCCCCTAGAGTAAACTATTTTAAGTATTCTCAAATTTTTAACTAATAGTTATGGAATAGATCAGAATCGTTTATATGAAGTTCTACAATTTGTTTTTTTTTTTATCACCCATTTTTGTTCGATCTTTCATAGCTATGAATTCTCACTCCCATAAATAATAATAATAAATGCAGTTTATTGAACAAAATGCAATTTTGCTCAAATGGCTATCGACCGAGGTCCTTCCGCCCTGCTCCCATAAAAAATTGTATCAATTAATTTTTACTTTTGAAGTTTTATTATTGACCCTGGATTTATATAGCAGATATGATGAAATAAGAAATAAGATGAGGAATTTGACAAAATTAGACCTGTTTATTCTCTGTTTTCCTCTCTTACATTTTTCCATGTTATCTTCCCAATTCAGGCTAACACTAGGTTTCCTATGTTTCTAGGAAGCATATGTTCCCAGTTTACATGAGCCTTGTACATTCATAATAATCATCTGAGTTGCATACTATAGCATAATTTCAAAATCATTGAGTAGTGATTACATTAACTTATCATTACGTTTCCTGAATATCACAAGATTTTCCCAATCCAATTGTACCATATTCCTCTACACATTCTTGCACGATTCCAGTCTACACAGTGCTTCTCAAAAGTCCCCTCCCCCCTCTTATCTTTGAAACGATGATACATAAACAAATGAAATTTGTAAACTGAATATTGAAGGTTGTAAACTTCCCTACTTGTGATGATAGATGACGAAATCGGCGCAAAGACGACGTCACAAGGCCATTGTGACTGAATCCTACGGCAAGCGACACCTCTTTTGAAAGGTCTCGAAAAAGACTATTCAATGATACTAATTTTGTTTGTGTGTATGTCAGTTTTGGCAACTCGCTTTTGAAAAACGCAAAGCTGTGATGAATTAAAACAGTTAATACTAACATTCAAGCCTCCGCCTCTGGATAGTTGTCAAATGAGCTGACATTTTTGTAAGTCTCCCTAATTCGACATTTTTGTACTTGTCCAAGTTTTTGATAAAAAGGGAGGGACTGTTGAGACGCACTGTATATGTGCCTGAAATAATTTTTTTTTCGAAACATTGAGATTGCAGCGCAACTTTGGCAAAGATCTCAACTAATTGCCACCGCTTTATCCTTTCTTGAAAATTGAAACCCGTAATTTTAAAGAAGTCTTTTTTTTTTTTTTTCGTCATTTATTTACATACAGAACAAAAACTGCATTTCAAATGTGTAAAATAATGACTTTGGCAAGTAGTCCGCCATAACAAAATTTCAAATATTCGGCGGAGATAAGCAAATTTATAGCACCAGAAAACGTATCAATTTTCTTGAGATTCTGATCGATGTACCCACGTGTTACACGAAAATAATTTGAAGGCAACCAATTCAATTTTGGGTTCTGACACGGTTTAATAATCACTGGTATATTCAACTACTCCTCTCATGCGTGAACTGAAAAACTTATTACAAAGACATTAGATATAAGAAAAGTGGAGAAAAACAACTAATATACTAATGTGTTATCTCTTCTGTTACAGATTCCATATTTGCCCCGAATAGGGCCCATGAGTCCAGTAGTACACCATAAATCTCCAGATGGACGGGCCTACGTGTCTGCAAAACAAATACCTGGAGGGGGAGTGTTTTGTTATATGGCTGTTAGTCCAGAGGGGTTGAAATGTAATGCTAAACATTGAACATAATCGATGAGTAAATTTTCCATGAGTCTCTGTTCGTTTTATTTTTTGAATTCCAATACATCAAACACACTTTTCCATAAAAATACTTGATCTGTTTATATCACATGAGTTAGGGATGGTACAGAGAAATGAATAGGTGGATTTTATCCCAATAGCAGTAAGTAACGAATAACTTTCGAGAGTGAAATTGCGATTACAGAGTGAAAATGCAATTACAAGTTAGCGGTTTTTGGTATATTTGATTTTCTATTAGTTTAGAAAATAATATACCATAAATAAATAATTCACTTTTCACACAATATCAGTTGAAAAAATTCGCGGAATGGTACAAAGCTCTGTAGGATCTCCAATTGGTTTATAATACTTGACAAGATTTTTCGAATGAATGGAAAATCATTCAAATATTCTATTCCCAAAATAAGACAACATGTCTGGTAGCCGAAAAATCACGAGAAAGAACAAGTTCAGCATAATATTCCAGATCAAAAACTTCTTGACTTTTGTCAACAAATGAGCTAATGTTTCTATTCATTCTTATGTTATTACTATATTATAATATGAAATGAACTCGATGGCTAAGATTCATAAAAAAAATATTTAGTTTTGATTTAATTTAATTCTTGGAACATACGTAATGATGATGTTATGGGTTGGATGGAACAGCAGTTGCCATTATCTCCGGATAAGGGCGACTGAATTCCGCCCTCTCATATTGTTAAATTTGATTTGAATGTGTTGTGAAATTTCAATATGAATAAAGACAAATTATTATTATTATCTAAAGATGATAGTTTGGCCCTATATATGGGGAAGGGGAAAAAGTGTCCGATTTTTTTCGAACTGTTTTCCACTTACGAACAGCAACCGTGAAAAGTTGCTAGCAGAAATACATCAGATTTGTTCCAGCAACACATTCGACCGATCAAAAACTGGTCAGAGGCATTCGCAAACTGAATATCGCGTTCCAATATTCATTTTGCGCAAGCTACTGACCAGTTTCTGATCAGCCAAATTGGAACAAACCTATTTAAAAAAGTAAAAGTCGTCTTTCCGTGCAAAATTTGGAAGCATAGGGTGAACATCCACCGAAGGCGCAAGGCGCTGATGGTGGTTATTTTGTTCCAACCAATGTTAATATATGGCCAGAAGGTAACGAAATGTCAAAATTTCGTTCCCTTTATCTTTTTGGGGTGTCAATTGGGCCAAGCGAAGGAAGCCAGTGAATTTTCTACTGCTATTGTATGATTAGCTACAAAGAACAGATATTCAAATTATCCGTGGAAGATTAGCAAATCCAATGAAAATTTGTATTTGAAAAACAATATAACTAATAGGCCTGATCTCAGGCAGCAAATAAAAAAAAATTTGTGTGAGATGATGGAAACACATAATATGTGAACCAAGGAAGTTCAAGGTTTTAGTTTCCGAGGCGTGAAATATGGATAATGGAAAAACAATATTGGTAAAAGTATGTTCTCCTCAATGGAATCATTCAAAAACATTGACCTTACTTATGATGATGCGTGGAAGACGAATCTGAAGTCAAAACTGATAATTTACTTTTTCTCGATAATGTGTTGCCTTCTCCCTTCTTTCGGAAGCTATTGCCCTTTTTATTCCGAAAATGATGGGAACACAGTTTTGATTTAGCAAGTACCATCTTCAATGCCACTCCTATTTTTCACTTGAAAATGCGAATCAAAATTTCCTTACCCCAATCGTTGCGTTTAAACAGTTATTTTCTTGAGAAAAAATGTAGAATTGGATGTAGAGAGTACATGACGAATGAAATGTGTTCGTTCCGATCAAGTTCTGTGTATTTCAGATTCAGACTGACGCAAAAAAGTCAGTGCATTTGCATAAATATTATCCTGGCTATCGATGTAATATCTAGTACTATCACACAACACTCATACATCATATAGTAGGTATGCTATTAACCTTTCAGTTGTCGCGTGCCCTGGCGCGACAAAAATGATTGCGAAGGTATCTCTCAGACAATCGACTTAAACTGATGGAAACTGTTCGTTAATTGGACTCGAGGGTGATAGTAAACAACGATTGAATGCAATAATTTTATTATAACATGTAATTTTGAAAAAAAAAAGTTATTCCCTAGATTAAAATGGGAGATGTTTATCACATAAAATTAGTGAAAACTTTTCGAACTGTAAATCAGTAAATGGATAGGTTTCAACCTTCCAACCGTCTTTTCTTAGTAGCACCGTCACAACCCTCTTGACAAACGTTACTATAATGTTGCAGACAGAGATGTGTCCCACAGGAGGAACATTGAAACTTTGTTTACCTGGTACGCTTTTCTTTCTGTGTCATTATTTTCAATATTTGATTGCTGCGAATTTTCTTCTGGATGAAATATTTCTCCGAGTCGGATTGATATCATTTGAGGCAGACCAGTGTTGGAATTACTACGTCTTTGCAGGTGTTCTCTCACCAACTCATTACCAAGGGTTCGTAAGAAATACCGCCGCTTTCCGGGTTGACAGCCATTCCCAACAGTGATATCTTGAGTGTTGATTCCTCCTACATTGAGCGTGGAAAAAAATATCACCATTGACCAACTTCTAGTGTTCCAGGCTACCTTTTATGAGGAATACAATTTATCTACCACGTGTAGTGATCTCGGGTTTCAATAATTGATCTCTGGTAGATTTATCAATTTTATTACCGAAATGTAAACTTGAATTTAATACATGTTTGGTTCTCTTGGGAACGTAGGAGTTATTGTTCCTTCTTTTCCGAAACCAAAGATACTGGATGGTACAGGACGGTCTTTAAGGACTTTCAACTGGTTTGGAACCAGCCATTCGTTGTTTTTGAGTGTTCCTACTATAGACAACTCATGGTTAGTAGATAAATCTTGCATGAGTGAAACATCGCAGAACCAGTTATCCATAGTCACGTTTCGTTCAGTGTTGTTTATGGGTGATATTATCCTTTTCACCACATCAATGCTTTTATTGCTAATGGAATATGGTCCATCTGGTTGTAGTCCGGTATAAATTTCCATATTACTAGTATAATATGTTTTGGCATCAACCAGGCCAAAAATCTTGATACCATATTTGGCAGGTTTTGATGGTATATATTGAATGAAGTTGCATCTGAGGCGAAAAGCTTCAATCTTTTCATAAATTGTCACATTGGCTCCTAGTGAATAAGACTTTGTACTGTTGCTTACGATCATTTCTCTGGGGTCAGGATTATCGAACCTGATTGAACGAAATAGGAACCTGAAGCGCATCAAGTTAGACAATTTCGACACCGTTTCCTTTTTTACAGTTCCTCTAAATTCAATCGACCGCCTTTATACAGTCCAGCCAAGTAAAGCAGCACTATAAATGCTTTTATTTCAGTGAGATCAGTGGTACAGGCGTCTCTATCTCTGCTGAAATTTGATGTATACCCATTATACGCTGATTGGTATAGGTCACTATCAAGTTCAGAATGGTGTCATCGAATAGACATTGTCATTTTTCAAGGTATTCATTCATTTGCTTGACGAGCATTGCTTATAACTCCTGGTAGGTGCACAAGAATATCCTGCTTCTCAAACCGTTTTTTTTTATTGTAGGGTGTCTTTTGCCAAATGTAATTGTCGATAATTTTACCATTTTTCTTTCTGTGAGCTATATTACAATTTTCATTTTCGTTATCTCAAAAATCTGTATCATTTGCTTCGTCTGAGATCTCTTCATCTGGATCATCATCATCATCTTCAGCCTTCGCAGCTCTAATACATCTGGTTCATTATCAAACTTATACACTTTTCTGGATGCTATAATTCACTGTGAGAATAGAAAAATATGATGACTTACAATACGGACAATAGTGGTTGCAGGTACCTCTCAAATACAAGTGACCCTTTATGGATTGCTTTTCAATCCACGAGAAAAATGTTCAAAGGGATTTTTGGGGAAATGAAAAGTATCGCTTTACGTTGATAAAATAAGTATTTAATCAGGTTATTGAAACTTACATTAATAACCGCGGCGTATCTCTCAGATTCAAATAGCACTTTTCAGCTGAACAGTTAACTGCACCGAGTACCGAGTTCTAACCAGTACTAACATTTTCCAACTTGTGATTGTGAGACAGGAAGGTAGACGACAACACAACCCCACCACTCAACAGTTTCACAACCAATGCGCTAAAGAGTCCTGTCAGATACGTGCGACTACAGGAAGGTTAAAGAAGATCCATTTTCTCACAAGTACAAGATCGGTCAGCTTTCTGTTGCATTACAATGATCATAACGATGTACAAATTCTGCAAACAACAATGATGAACACGATATATTTCTACTTCCATCGAAAAATGAATGATCGTGATAAGCAATTGAAATGTTTAATGATTTATTAAGAGAATCACTTAAAGTTGAGCTCGCACTTCAAAAGGGTTATGTTTCAAGTATAAATTCTAAGCGAATTCCTTCCTCAATGTAGCGAATAAAGAGGGTTTGATGAGGATAGAGTAATTCAAGTATAGAATTATCATTCTGTCATTCACAATATCACTTCATTGTGCATATTTTTTCTCTCTCTATTGTATTCTGCATCGTGTTATATGGAAAACTGTCATAAAGGCCAGTCCATTAGTTATATGGTCAGAACTGAAAAAAGTGATATATGACATAAAGACACAGAGTGATTAAACTACTATACAGAAGCGAATCGTAACCTAACAAAATTGTCTCAAAAATATTTGACCTTGATCGAACTTTGGCACTTTCATCGACACTGAGAAATCTGTCAATATATAACAATAGGAAACTACACTGAGAAAATTCAAGTGATATTCGTCACATTAATTAGCTGATTTGACCTGACTCACTGAAGCAAAAGCAATGGAATATTTTGGTACCTACTCTCTCATTGGTGCACTTTTGGATTCGATTCTGTATAATAGTAGTTTTGTACCAAGATAAAAAAAACGAAAATATACTCTTGTCCCTGTTTTGTTCGTTTCCGTTGACCAACTGACGAACGTCAACCCTCAGAATAAGTCGAAACTTGTGCGAGCAATGGATCAACGAGGCCTCACCTTTTAACGTGCGATTACCCAGCACGGTGGCCCAGCGGGGAATCGAACCCCGGTCTTCTGCTTGAAAGGCGAATGTGCCAACCTTTACATTACCGGGAACCGCGGTTTTATTTTCATTATAGACTTGATGATTTTCATTTTGTATTAGGATTGCCATCCTCGATTGCCCCAAACACTTCCCCTAGCCTCAGGTACCTTCTCGCCCATAAACTCGTGACATTTCGTAACTTTCTATAAATGAACGTTGGTACCAATTAAGAGTGAGGAGACTGAAACCCAGACTTCTATGATAGTTGCAATAGACTTTGACGTCTATCTGACATGTGTAACGCGTTTTTGGAATTTTGAATACTCTGAAGCATAACTTTTGAATTCATTTCGACAAAATAGTTTTTCGGCAACCGTCCGGGAAGTACCCACTTCCTGGACGCTTTTTCTTTGAGAAAGTAGCATTTTCCCGGCCTAGTCCGGGAAGTACGTACTTCCCGGACTAGGCCGGGAAAATGCTACTTCCTCAAAGAAAAAGCGTCCGGGAAGTGGGTCGGTTGCCGAAAAAATAGTGTACGCAACACGACCGAAAACAGTTTTTTCGGACTCGCAGACTTCCAGGACTCGCCTACGGCTCGCCCTAGAATTTTGTCTACTCGTCCAAAAAAACAGTATTTTCCGGACTTGTTACGTAAATTACTATTTCTACGATGAATGGTTCGGACTTCCATTGTCTATATTTTTAGCTCTATTGAAACCTGTTGCTAGAAACAGAAAGATTAAAATACAAATCAAGTGAGAAAAAATCAAATCAAAATCAAATTTTTGGTCAATGATGAAATCAGGGATGAAATCGAGATTTCGAATATGAAATATGAGTCCAAAAAAAATTTTTAAATAACGAAATGAATGAAATAATATTGTGACAAGAAAATTGAGGTGTCGAATATAAAATACTAGTCAAAAAATGTTAATGAAGAAATTGAATGGAATATCATGAAAAAATGTTGAAACCAAGTTTCAAGTTGAGTTTACTCACGACGTTTCGATTGCTGGTATCCGCAATCGTCTTCGGGTGATGACTGACAATATTTCGAGGTGTGGTCGATTATAAAGCCCTCCGATTTCCCTAAGGTGGGGGAAAGGGTGCTACTCGCATATTCGATTAAACTAATAACTCACGTATGATTGAACTCAATCGACGAAGTCTCGCGACACTATTTACTTTATCACTTCTGAATGTTTACTTATTTTATTTATTTGACCGCGGTTCGCTCTCTGAATCTTTTTGTTTCATTCGAATGAATAAAGTATTGCTGAGATTTCAACACTAATCTGCGAGTGAAGTTAACAATCACACTTATTGATTACCATTATTCTATTTCAATTATTGGTTATAACAAAATGGTTGAGGCTTTCGCGACCGAGCTTTTCAGTATCACTACTTTTGACCGGGTTTGAAGGCCGTCGTTTCCTGGCATTTCGCTGGCGTGAGTGGCTAGCATATTCAGAGAAACTGAAGAAGCTAGCCACTAATCATCCAGTCATTGTAACAAGATATAGTTATCGTTACGAATCTCCTAGCGCCGGCCCTGACGATCGTAAACGCAAATGAGGGATCGAAGAGCGAACGTCACTTTTCCAAGAACTCTCGTCACGCCTGGAATAATCGATTACCGAGATTTGACTTCGAAGATTCTCTGTAGGCATACGCAGGTATGAAAGGAGACTCTTCATCGCGGAGGAGACAGTTTTTATTCGCAAGGCACAGTTAGTTATTTAGAGAGAGTGTTTAGACAGTTATCCAATAGTTGTTCAGCAGAGTTATTCAGAGCTAAGTGGAGAGAGCTTTGTTATTGCTGAGTGCGGAGGTCGACGGAGAGAATTTCTATTAAAGAGAGGTTATCAGAGTGTTTTAGTACAGAGCGTTGGAAAGTTGGCAGAACAATTCAGGTGATTGTGTTGTATTGTATTTGACAAAGAGTTGTAATAGAAGTAGTTTAGTGTCGTTCGTTTGGAGTTTTAATAAGCGGCCCCAAGGATGAATCGTAACATTATCCATTTATTTTTCGTCGTCTGACCATAAATGGAACAAGAGTCACTCGACGATTTGCTGCTCCTTTTTGATTCGCGGTTCTTTTCAGTAACATTGTGATGTATCCTACCCAGACAGTTCACTATAACATCCTAAAATACTGCCTTGCGGAATACCTAGATCAATCACTTGCTCATCTGATACATATCCTTCATACTCTTCTATCCAACAAATAATCTCCAATCCAGTAAATTACCATCCCTTCAAATCCCATAAATTTTAACTCACCAAGTAGGTAATCTATTCCGATCAATAGTTTCGAAAGCTTGTTTCAAGTCGAGAAGAACGATAGCTGTCGCTTTACCATTATCTGAAGCTGACCTTCAAGTCATTTATGCTACACTGAATTGCACTTTCACACCTATGTTTCTCCCTAAAACCAAATTGATAATCAGATTAATTCATTTTCTGACACATATTACAAAATTTATTTATACACAACTTTTTCAAGTATTTTCTCAGAAGCTGATGGTAACATATTAATAGGCCTGGATTCTTCAGTTTTATTGTCTCTGCAACTTTTCTCAACAGAACAATTGTTGACACCTATAACGAATTTGGAATCTTACCAGTTAGTAAAGTATTCATTGGTGATGAGCGGCTCGGCTAGCTCTTCAAAAAAAATTATATAAATGCATACCACTATCATCCGGACTACTTTAACTGGAGAAAGAATAAATTATATCTTCAAGTTGTAATTTTTCAATCAGCCTAACTGTTTATATAAAACAGCGATAAAACTCAGGCCAGCGACTATCAACTCTATGTGTTCTCCTGCAATATGGAATTACACAATGTTATTCAATATTAGAAATACTGAGGATTATTCAGGGTCACAAAAATATTCACAGATGTGGTTCGTTTGCAACTAGCTCAGACAGTTCGAAAAGTCATTCGAAGTTGGACCACTGAATCACAAAGGCGTTCAAGGTCAAACTTGCACATCCTACGTTCCCGTCAAAGAGGCACTCGAGATCATCTGAGAGAGGATGATACTTTGGACAATAGAACAACACTACCAATAGTGGGCATCATGGAGTTGCTGGAATGCTGCGTTCAGAATTGCTACTTCCAGTTGAAGGATCGTTTCCTTAGCCAAGATGAAGGACTACCAATGATCACCATTATCACCGGTAATAGCCAACATCTACACATGGAGTGGTTCGAAGCATTCGCTATCGAACAGGCCAAGGAGAAACCCCGCGTCTGGTTGAGATATGTCGACGACACGTTCTTAGTATGGCACCACGGAGATGCAGAACTGGTCGCCCTCCTAGAATACCTGAACAACGTGAGGCCCACCATCAAATCTACAGGAAACCAACACATACTGGACAATACCTGAATGAGCAATCCAATCACCATCAATCTACGAAGCGAGGAATCGTCAAGTCTCTGATTGATCGAGCAATCAATCTCTGTAACTCCAAAGAAAGTCTAGATAAGGAGCTGAGCAACATAAGGAAAGATCTTTAAAAGAATGGCTACTCAAAGGAGCTGGTGGATCAAACACTGGCTCGGACGAACAAAGGAACAGGTAAGGATGGAAATACAACGTCAGAGTCCTGTTTTCGATCAGGGAACACAATACGCAGCCAGCTCACAAAAAATCGACCACCGAATAAAAACAGCGACACCAACAACTGCGTTTACCGAATACCATGCGAGTGCGGCAAATCCTACATCGGAGAAACCAGAAGACCATTGGGGGTGAGAAAAGGCGAACACAAGAAGAACACTCAACGAGAAGAAACAACGAAATCAGGAATAGCGAAGCATGTTCGGACAAACCATCTGTTGCATAATTTGTGATATTTCAATATTTCAATAGTTTATATGTGTTTTGTACTTGATACACATTGTATATTATTTTGGAAATGATGTTCTTGTTATGAATATTAGTGAGTTATGAAAAAAAAAAAAAAAAGACATGACAGAAAAATAAACACGTCAATCAAAAATATAAATTTTTCAATTTTGGGAAAAATCGTCTTTCGAACACGGATAAAGGGAATTACTTTCAGGTAAACTCTTCAACATATGGTCCTTCGAGCCGGATAAAGGGAATTACTTTCAGGTAAACTCTTCAACATATGGTCCTTCTCGTCTAACTGAACTATACACTGTGGTACACATGTCTACTTCTCCTACTTTGAGAAGAAGCGCACGTCTATTATCTAAAGATATGAAAACTGCTCCGGAGTCAAATATAGCTACCTCGTCAGTCCCAGTTCCATCAGACTCTGGTGGAGCAAAAGGTTGCAGAAAGAGCAAGGTTCATTCCAAAACGAATACAACTAAAACCAATGAATCAAAAAGACGTCAAGTAGAGTTGGAAATTGCTTTGAGAAAGAAGACTCTTGAGCAAGAAATGCTGGAGTTGGAGTATAGGAAGAAACAAGAAAAGCTAGATCTAGAATTAGCCCTCAGGTTAGCTGAAATAGATGGAAATGATGAATCTGGGTCGAGTGTGTCATGTGAGAGGTCAAATCAAGGTCCTGATATTGAAAGTTGGGTTGATGGCAAGGATCCCTGGCAAGTTAATTCAGTGAGTGAAAATCAACAAAAGCAAATGCCAGAAAGGTTAAAGAATGAAGCAAATCAGGTAAAAGATTCTTTTTCGCCATTTTCTCGCCATTTTCCATCTGTGAATGTTGCAAATGAAAGTTCGAATCAGATATCGCAGAATCAATTAACGAAATTTCTAACAAGACAGTCAGTGCCCAAAGATTTACCAGTTTTTAGTGGAAATCCAATTGAATGGCCTAACTTCATTTATCAATATCGGAATTCGACTGATATTTGTGGATATTCACAGGAGGAAAACCATTGTCGTCTTCAGAAAAGCTTGAAAGGAAATGCTAGGAAAATAGTTCAAAGCTTACTCATCATGCCTCAGAATGTCGATAAAATCATGCAAATCCTAGAAAATAGATTTGGGCAGTCAGAACAAATAATATTGTTACTTCTTGATCAATTGAAAGCCTTTCCAATTGTTAAAGAAGATAAATTGGACTGTTTGATCAATTTTTCGGATGAAGTTAAAAATTTGGTGGGAACTATTGAATCTTTACATGCCCAAGATCACTTACAGAATCCCATTCTGTTACACAAACTTCTGAAGAAACTTCCAAATTCATATCAGATGATGTGGGTTGAACATATTTCCGGCATAACATCTCCAACATATAAATTAGTAGAATTTGCATCGTGGTTGGATAAAAAAGCAATGATAGCTAGTAAAATTCAAATTCCAAAATATCATGATGACAGTGACACGAAAAAGTCAAAGTCATTTCACAAAAAGGAGATGACATTGACAACTATGATTAAGAAAACATGTATTTGTTGCAAAAACGAAATGCATGCTTTGACCGGGTGTCCCAAATTCAAAACTTTTACTGTCGATCAGCGTTGGGAACTAGTGACAAAAAATAAAATATGTTTCGCTTGTCTCGTACCATATCATAATATTTATGTTTGTAAGAAGAGGAAGATCTGCGGAATAAATAACTGCAAAAAAAACCATCATATTCTTTTACACAAAAACGAGGATGAAAATATCAGAGTGGAACCATCTTCATCTGGAAATGATGATAAAAATGAGTTTGATGTTCATATCAATTGTCACATTTCCACAAACAAACATACCCTATTGAAAATTCTTCCTATAATAATCTGTAGTAACCGAAAGAGTATTAAGACTTATGCCCTTTTAGACGATGCATCAACGGTTACACTTATTGATCAGGATTTGGCGGACACGTTGAACATGGATGGTCCCCAACAACCACTTTGTCTACAATGGACGAACAACCAAACGAAAAAGCAGGACGACTCCAGGACAGTAAGCTTCACGGTACGATCAGAGAATGGAAGTGGTGAGTTTCAACTGAGACATGTAAGGACAATGAAAGGAATGTCACTACCAACACAGACGGTGGATGTAGGTGAGATAAGTAAGAATTATCCTTATATTGATAGTAGAGGTATATCAATGATGAATGCTAAGCCAAAAGTCTTGATTGGTCAAGATAATTGGCCACTGTTAGTTAACAGAAAAATTATAACTGGTCCTTGGAATGGGCCCGCCCTCAGCAAGACGCTCTTGGGATGGGTAGTCCATGGAAATATTTTGGAAACTGAAGACGATCATAAAAATAAAATTGGTTTCGTTTGCTATGTAAATAGTAGAGAAAAAGATGATTTAGACTTATTACATGATCTTGTAAAAGAACAGTGGAAACTAGATTGTTTTGGGTTGGATAAAATTGATAAGGCTATGTCTAAAGAGGATATCAGAGCTCAAAACATTCTAGATAAAACAATGAAACGAATTGGAAATCGTTATGAGACTGGTTTGCTATGAAGAGATGAACACATCATCCTTCCCGAAAGTAAAAATAATGCTATGAAGAGACTTTTGTGCACAGAGAAAAAAATTGACAATGATCCTCAATACGGCAAGGCATATTGTGACAAAATGCTAGAGTTTCAGAATAAAAATTATATAAGAAAGCTTTCCTTTGAAGAAGCTAATCAATACAGTCCTAAAACTTGGTATCTTCCGCATTTTGGCATCATAAATCCGAATAAACCGACCAAATTGAGAATTGTATTTGATGCTGCCTCTAAATGTAATGGAGTCAGTCTCAATGATTTTTTACTCACAGGTCCAGATTTATACAACGATTTGCAAACCATTTTACTCAATTTCAGAATCAAAAAATTCGCCTTTGTAGCTGATATCAAAGAAATGTTTTTACAAATCAGGGTACGAAAAGAAGATTGCGCATCACAACGAATTTTATGGCGTGGAATGGATAGACATCGTGATCCAGACGTTTACGAGATCGGCGTAGTCTTCTTTGGATCCACAAATGGACCTTGTCTAGCACAAGAAGCGAAAAATCGTAATGCTAGAGAGTTTCAAAAGGAATATCCTGAAGCGGCCAAGTCAATTATAGAGGAACACTACATGGACGACTTCTTAGGGAATGCTGATTCGATAGATGAAGGTAAAAAATTAATAAATGATGTTATTCACGTTCATTCAATGGGTGGTTTTGTCATCTGCAACTGGATTTCCAATTCAGATAAACTCCTTGAAGGCATCGCCCCACATCTGAAAGCTCAGAGCGACAAAACATTGGAAACGAATCCAGAAGGAGTGACAGAACGTGTTCTGGGTGTTTTTTGGAATTCAACTGATGACAGTTTCTTATTCAGAACAAAATTTCAAAAAATTGATCCTTCAATATCAGAAAACAAAAGACGACCGACTAAGAGAGAAATTCTCAAAGTCGTTATGTCCATTTTTGATCCCATTGGATTTTTGGCTAATTTCATCATCCAAGGAAAAATTTTACTTCAAGATATTTGGAGAAGTCAACTGGGGTGGGATGATGAAATAACCGATATCCTCAACGAAAAATGGAGATCATGGCTACTTGACCTCAAAAATTTATCGAATTTCAAAATTCCAAGACAGTATTTTACAATTGACAGAAACAATTGTGAAATACAATTACATATCTTCTGTGACGCTTCCGAAAAAGCATACGCCACAGTTGCCTATTTACGCTGTCAAGGAAAAAATGATATCCAGACAGCATTTGTGAGTGCAAAGGCCCGAGTTTCATCGTTGAAACCAATTTCGATTCCAAGACTCGAATTACAGGCAGCACTTATTGGTGCACGCCTTGGAAATTATTTAAAAAATAACCTGAAATTGAATCTTCAGAAAATCTAATATTGGAGTGACTCGAAAACAGTGCTCCATTGGATTTGTTCAGAAGCCAGACGATTTGCAATATTTGTCGCTCATAGAGTAGGCGAAATTCAAAATCTGACGAATGCTTCTGAATGGAGGTATATTCCCTCCAAAGAAAACGTTGCTGATGAAGCAACAAAACGTAGCCATGGATTAGATTTTTCAAACGATAGTAGATGGCTGCGTGGTCCAAAATTTTTAAGAATGTCAATAGACTATTGGCCAAAGAAAAAGGAGGATTGGGAGAACAATGATGAACTCGATTTGGAAGTTAGGAAAAAATTTGTTTTCCTGAATTTCGAAAAAAGTGTTTTGCCAACTCCTCATCCGGAAAGATTTTCCAGATGGTGTCGTCTTGTTAGAGCTACTGGATGGATGCTGAGGTTCATCAAAAACTGTAAAAATAAAATGGTTCAAATAAGAACTCTGGATAGGACCTTACAAAATTTGGTTGAACTTGATAGCGATGAAATCTCAGTAGCTGAAAATCTATTATTCAGGAAAAGCCAACAAGATTCCTTCTATAAAGAAATAGAATCTTTGAAACAGAATCGACCGATTGATAAAGCAAGTAGATTATACACTTTGTCTTGCTCGATTGATGATATAAGTGGATTGCTACGACTCAAAGGCAGATTGGATAACTTACTTGGTGTCAGTAAAGATTTCAAACAACCCATCGTTCTGGATCCTGATCACAAAATTTCAAGGTTATTAATACAACATTATCACGATGAAGCTCGTCATCATGGACAAGAAACTGTGATTAATAACCTAAGACAAAAATTCTGGATTCTTCGAATGCGACAGGCTGTAAAAAGTTCTTGGAGTAGATGCCAGAAATGCAAGAACAGAAAATCTCTGCCAGAAATACCAATAATGGGACAACTACCTCCGTGTAGGCTGGAACCTACAATAAGACCTTTCATCAAGACTGGTATCGACTATTTTGGACCGATACTGGTAACTGTTAAGCGGAGTCATGAAAAAAGGTATGGTGTTATCTTTACCTGTATGGTAACACGAGCCGTTCATTTAGAAATTGCTCACGATTTAAGCTCAAATGGTTTCATTCATGCACTTCGTCAATTCGGTTGCAGAAGAGGGTTTCCTTCTGAAATTTATTGCGACAATGGCACTCAATTTAAGGCAGCGGAGAAAGAACTATCCGATTGTATCAAAAGTCTCAGTGAGACAGAAATTACTCAGTTTTGTTCCCTCAAAAACATCAAATTCCGATGGAACCCTCCTGGATGTCCACATATGGGAGGTATTTGGGAAAGATTGATTCAGTCGATAAAAAAGGTGATGTACGAACTCCTGAAATCAAGATACCCACAAGAATATGTTCTCAGGACAGTATTTGCTGAAGTTGAGAACATAATTAACTCACGACCTCTCACTCATGTATCACTGGACTCAGATGATTCAGAAGCGCTCACTCCAAACCATTTTTTGATTGGACCTGACTATACCGCCCTTCCTTGTTCCCAAACAGAAGAATCCGACCTGAATCTGTTATCACAATGGAAAGCAGCCCAAAAATTAACAGATTTATTCTGGAAGCGATGGACTCGAGAATATATATATGCCTTTCTTAATCAAGAGAACAAAATGGTATTCAGAATCGCGAGCAATCAAAGAAAATGACGTTGTGATCATCGTAGATCCCAATGGACCGAGGAATATGTGGCCCAAGGGACGAGTTATTCAACTTCATAAGGCTAGAGATGGCAGAGTCCGCGTGGTAGATGTTCGACTGGCTAACGGAACAGTTTTTCGAAGGCCTGTTTCAAGACTATGCGTACTAGATGTGCAGTAATTGTTCTTGGTTATTGAGTTCAGATCAATTACTGGGGGGAGAGTGTTGCATAATTTGTGATATTTCAATATTTCAATAGTTTATATGTGTTTTGTACTTGATACACATTGTATATTATTTTGGAAATGATGTTCTTGTTATGAATATTAGTGAGTTATGAAACAAAAAAAAAAAGACATGACAGAAAAATAAACACGTCAATCAAAAACATAAATTTTTCAATTTTGGGAAAAATCGTCTTTCGAACACGGATAAAGGGAATTACTTTCAGGTAAACTCTTCAACACCATCACAGCATCAAATGGTCTGAAGCCGAGGTCATACACAAGGAGGAGCACTGGTTCAAGAGAAAATTCAAGGAAGCCGCCTACATCCTCAACAACGACGCATTCAGTCATGCCAGCGTGGAGATCCGGAACGTTTGGAGGCCGCTTATCCAAGGCATGGACCGGCTGCGGCTGAATGAGGGAGAATCTCGCGCCAATACATCCATTTCCCGCTGAAGATCGATCGGCACACTTCCAGTAGTAGCACCCGCTCGCCTCCCTGGTGGTAACACCCTTTCCCCCACCGTAGGAAATCGGGGGCTTTATAACCGACCACACCTCGAAATATTGTTAGTCATCACCCGAAGACGATTGCGGATACCAGCAATCGAAACGTCGTGAGTACACTCAACTTGAAACTTGGTTTCAACATTTTTTCATAATATTTCATTCAATTTCTTTATTCACATTTTTTGACTAGTATTTCATATCCGATACCTCAATTTTCTTGTCACAATATTATTTCATTTATTTCGTTATTTAAAATTCTTTTTTTGACTCATATTTCATATTCGAAATTTCGGTTTTTTCTAACAACAGTATTTTCTTTGTTTTTCTCACTTGATTTGCATTTTAATCCTTCCGCTCTTAGCAACAGGTTTCAATAGAGTTAAAAATATAGACAATGGAAGTCCGAACCATTGCCATTCAGCAAGGAACTTTGTCAACCACTTTCAAGCAAACATTGCACATCCTAGGCAGTACAAAGACCAAGGGTCTTTCATAGTGATTCACTGTCAAGCTTATTCAAGTTCATAAGTGGTGGGTGGGTCCTTCGGCGTCCTCAGGCCTCTATTTCTCTCGATGAACCTGTTACATTCAGTTGAGATTGCAGGAAGAACTCTCGAAAACTGTTAGAAACGCTGACGATATAAAAAGTATAGTAATAGTAGTAGTGGTATATATGCTATTTTTGGATATCAAACGCCAACGACTTCAATCGAAGTCCCTCAGCAAATATGACTTGTTACCTATGTGATACCTCAAGAGAAGCACGGTCTTAATACAGTCAGGAGCTGGCCACACAACCACAATGTTAACTCATTTGCTACGATAGTAAAATCAGTTTCACTATGAACACGAGTGACAAATGGTAGTTGGAGAACGGAACAGTATGAGAAAAAGGGGGTACGAAAGGCGGCAAAGATTCAGGGATGTCGAAATCTCATAAATTCTAACCACCAATAAGTATACAGTGGAAACTTATATATTACAATTATCATACTGGTTACAGTATCACAAATTGAGTCTTAGTTATAAAAAATCGACTTATATGTTTTTAACAAAAAATATATTACAGTTTCCTGTATGATTTTCACTCACAATGGGTTTACAAAACCGCGACACGTGTTTCGCTATTACAATAGCTTCTTCAAGCAAGATAAATAAATCACTATTCTATAATACGCTATTTATATACAAGTGGGTCGAACGTCTCTTACAATAAAGGTCCGACTTAGGTCCGATATCCGACCCATAATTTGTCCAAATACTAATTAGTTACCTGCGAAGATTATTCCTAGAAATAGAATTATTGGCCGGGAACACATTCAACAATGGGGAGTTATTTACTTCAACCTGATCATTCAATAAATATTCTGAATTTTTCCCTCTATTGATTTCCAAGCTTTCTAGAAGGTTAAGTTTCCAACCTTTCTGCTCAAAATGCCTTATTTTGAACTCGTGGTTGAACTCATGACCTTCCAGAATGAGGTGACTTGCATAAGTAGAATTTGTTTTTCCATTCAAAAATTCAAATTCAGAATATTTATTGAATGATCAGGTTGAAGTAAATAACTCCCCATTGTTGAATGTGTTCCCGGCCAATAATTCTATTTCTAGGAATAATCTTCGCAGGTAACTAATTAGTATTTGGACAAATTATGGGTCGGATATCGGACCTTTATTGTAAGAGACGTTCGACCCACTTGTATATAAATAGCGTATTATAGAATAGTGATTTATTTATCTTGCTTGAAGAAGCTATTGTAATAGCGAAACACGTGTCGCGGTTTTGTAAACCCATTGTGAGTGAAAATCATACAGGAAACTGTAATATATTTTTTGTTAATATGGATTTTCATCAAGTATCGGCCAGTTCAATTCAATATATGTTTTTAACAAGTACATATTTTAAAATTGACCACTGTGACCCACTTGAATTTAAAAATAATTTGATAAAATTTTCTAAAACTACCAAACTTCTGAGACTTCACATAGATCAGAATCTTTCATGGGCAACTCACATTGAAAAATTACGCAAGAAAATTTCACCTTTACTTGGAGTCCTATTTAGAATAAGAAACGAAATTTCATTCAATTATTCGAAATTAATATATTTCTGTTTGGTATATTCTAATCTACAATATCTCACATCTATATGGGCAACGGCAACCGCTTCAATATTGAATCCGCTGAAATATTTACAAAATAAAATCATTAAATGTATTTATAAATTACCTTACAGGGAACCTACTGTGAATCTTTATAAACCACATATATACAACATGTACTTTTATTCACTGTGTGAAACATAAGATGAAACACTCTGCAATACTTTTCAATGAAATCAATACTACACATTCTCACGGCACTAGACAGGCTCAACAACTTGTGGTACATTCAATACATACCAGATTCGGAGAAAAATCAATTTTTCATGAGGGAACAAACCTCTACAACAAAATACCGAATTCAATCAAAACTATTAAGAATATCGAAAGTTCAAACACAATCTCAAAAAATATATTTTATCATCAAAATGATATATTTCAGAATTCAATTATATTGATCATTGATCAATTCAACAGTCTTTTTTTCCATATATTCCTGCTACAAAATCATATTTTGTTCTATTTCACTTTTTATATGTTCAATGTGTGAAAAATGGCCGCCAAAGCAGACGCGATTAAAGATCTCTGCAGTTATTGTAAGAAAAATGTATCGAAGAAAATAAAATGTATAGAATGTGACAAAGTATACCACAAGAGTTGTGCATCACGAGTAGTTTGCTGTGAAAACAACATGGTTGAGGAAGAGAACACCACATACACTCCACTAGAAGATGGTTTGAAGGAACCTGAAGAAAATATTAATATGGCCAGGGACTTCACTTTACAAATAAAAATGGAAAAATTAATGGTGGAAAATGAATGCCTCAAAAGGCTCCTGGAAGGTAAAGAAATTAGTTACAAACTATTAGAAAATAATATCAGATTACTCGAAGAGAACAAATCACTCCTGGAAGAAAAAGTGGAACAACTACAAAAAGAGCTGGAAACAAAAAACGAAACTGATAAGAATAAAATTGAAAACAAAAACATTCTTGTTTACAACCAAAGGGAATCCCAGATAAAAAACAAAAATGATTACTCAGTTCCTCACTCCACAAAATACCAGAACACAGAGTGTCTTCCACATAAACAGGGTGATCCAAGTGGCAATGCAAAAATACCACAAGTGATCAAAACTCAAGACTCTGGAACTATTCATAAACAAACTTCCGCTAATCCTCTCATAGCCAGAACCAAACAAAAAATGGATGAAATTATTAACTTAGAAAATGATATGAATGAAGAGGAAAATTTCACAAAAGTAATTAGACGTCGAAGAAGGGGCATGGAAGGAAATGGTAACGGAGATGATCATTTCTATGGAAGAGATGACAATGAAAAGAAAATTTGGCTATTCCTAACCAGAATTCCAGACACAATCAATGAAGAAAACATAAAAACGTACATAAGCTCTCGCACCAAATCCACAAACACTAGTGTAAAAAAGTTACCAACCAGAACCTCCAGGCGGGACAACCAATCCTTCATGATCGGCGTAGAACCTCATCTCAAAGATCAAATTTATGAAAACAGTTTTTGGCCAAAGAGGGTTATATACAGTCGCTTCAACTTCAAAATGGGTCAACGCTTTCTAGACAATCCACATCAATCCCAACAGTCAGAAGAAGAACATAAAAGACCAAACACTTTTTTAGACGAAACAAGGAACCAATAAATGGAAAGACTTGTCTAACTGAAAATTTTGTACTTATGCATATCAATATTCAAGGAATATCAAACAAAGCTAGTGATATTGAACTGATATTTGACCTGAATGACGTTCACATTTGCTGTATTTCTGAGCATTGGCTCCACACACAAGAAATCCAGGTATTTCAACTACAAGGTTTCAAGTTAATTAGTAATTTTAGTCGCAGAGAATATCAAAGGGGTGGTACTTGTATATACATAAGGGAAAAATATTTTTCACTCGCAAAATCTATAGAATTCAATAAGAATAGCGAAAAAAACTTTGAAAGCTCTATTTCTTGTCTAAATCTAGGGAAGTTCAAACTATATGTTGTATGCCTATATAGAACACCTGATAGTGATGTAAAAATATTTCTTGGTAAATTGTATGAGCTGATGTGTGACATCTATTCAAATGATAACTACTACATAGTGTGTGGAGATATGAATATTAATATGTTTTCAGATACAACAAATAAAATAGATTTAATAAACCTATTCGAAGAATTTGGAATGGAAAATTACATTTCAGAAGCCACACGTATCACATGTAAAAGCTCTACATGCATTGACTTGATCTTCTCAAATCTTGGGTGTCAAAATACCTATGTGAAAGGTAATCACATATCAGATCATACATTTCAAATATATCAGTGTGAACTTCCTATGAGTTATTCGGCAAAGAATGTACCTCATATGAAAAGGGATATGTCAGACGCCAATTTAATAACATTCAGGAATCTGATCAGCACTGAACAATGGAAAGGAGTCTTCAACTCATCTGATGTAAATATCATGTTCGGGGAATTTTCCAGTACACTTTCATATCACTACAATATAGCATTCAACTTTAAAAAAATTGGAATAATTAAAAAAAGTAATAAAAACTGGTATAACAATGAAATAAAGGAGCTACACAAAATGGTGTGTGAAATGGGAAGTATTGTAAAAACAACATCTAATCAAATCATCAGGGAACGCTACAAAAGTCTGAAAACTATTTATGCAGAAAAGGTGAGGCAAGCAAAATACACATACAATAACACAAGACTGGAAAATTCTTCTAACATAACCAAAGAAAGCTGGAAAATAATAAACGAAAAAAGGGGCTTATCAAATATAAACACAGTAAATCAGCTCATGGTTGATAACGAAACAATAACTGACAAAAATAAAATTTGTAAGATCTTCAGCGACTTTTTTGTCAATGATATACGATACTCCAAACCGGACCAACGCAGAGTAATAATGTCACCCATACAGGAACATACACTATTTCTTAATCCAATAACACCATGCGAGATTGAATCGATAATTAGTAAGACCACTAGTAAACCATCACCAGGTATTGATGAAATCAATGGCAAAGTATTATACTCTGTAAAAGAATTAATCAGTGTTCCATTAGCTCATATAATCAATAACTCATTTGCATCAGGACAATATATTAATAACCTGAAGACCTCTAAATCAATTCCCATATATAAACATAAAGGATCAAGAGATGATATAAATAACTACAGAAACATCTGCTTACAAAATCAACTTGCAAAAATCATAGATATGGCATTCAACATCAGATTAACAAATTTCATTGAATCTCATAACCTTCTAGGTACCTTCCAACATGGCTTTCGACAAAATAAATCAACAACTTCTGCCATTGCAGAGTTATGTACACATATTTATGACCATATGAACTCAAAGAATGCTTCAATAACTCTCTTCTATGATTTAAGTAAAGCATTTGACACAGTTGACCATTGTCTCCTTTTCGAAAAGCTTTACCACATTGGTGTTAGAGGAACGCCACTAAATTGGATAATATCATATCTAAAAGATCGCAAACAAATAGTTATGTTGGAAAATGCCAAATCCGAAGAAAAAATTGTCAATGTCGGGGTACCCCAAGGTTCAATATTAGGTCCAATACTGTTTACTATTTTTGTCAATGACATTCATTTATCATGCACACAAGCAAAAAAGATTATGTATGCAGATGACACAACAATGATAATATCTGACAGAAATCTAGACAAAACAGTGCATACTGCCAACAATGTCTCACAACAATTTTATGAGTGGAGTACTACTAATGGACTATGTGTTAATATAGAAAAAACCAAATTTATCTCTTTCATTCCAAAAAATATCACTCATAACTTTTGCTCTTTAATAAAAATCAATGACAAAAGTATAGAACAGGTCACAACAACTAAATTCTTAGGTGTCACTCTTGATCACAAAATGAGCTGGGAAAGCCATATCAAAGTATTAAATAATAAACTGAGTAAAAATTGTTTTGTATTAAGACAACTGAAGGACACAGTATCTAGGGACATATTAATGTTGGTCTACTATGGTCTGGTACAGTCGAATCTGTCATACGGCTTGATATTCTGGGGAGGCTCAAGTCATATTGACAAAATATTCATGACTCAAAAAAAAATTGTCAGATGCATTAAAGGGGTCAACCAAAGAACGTCATGCAGGCAAATATTTGTTGAACTATCTATCCTAACAGTGCCATCACTGTATATATTTTTAACTATTTTAAATGTACAAAAACAATTACAGGAACTATCTACAAACCGCTCCCGACATAATTACAATACGCGAGGAGCAGAAAACTTACATCAACCATTCTCAAGACTAACCATAGGCCAAAATTCCCATATGCATAAAGGCATCTTATTTTATAACCATGTTAAAAACAAAATGGGTGATGAAATAAATTTTGATGACACAAAAAGCTTCAAATCGATTTTATATTCATTTCTGATGAGAAGAGCATTCTATTCTGTGGAAGAGTTTCTGCAGAGGTGAAAAATTTTTTGAAAAATTTCAATACAAAATGTCTTAAATGTGTATTTTAAATGTAAATGTAAATGTGTGACTAGTCTAATAAAGTAGGTATATATGTGTGTTTTCACCATGTGTCTTAACATATTTTGTACTGCTTTAACAGATGAATAAATATATTTCTATTCTATTCTATTCTATATCCCTATTTATAAACTGTAAATGTTTCTTGGGATAAATAAATGTTATTATTATTATTATTGATTTAAATACATCAATTCATTGCCAGATTTCTGAAGGACTAAGATGTGTTGTATTGTAGGAAAACAGAGATAGTAAAAAATCTCCAATCAGATCTTTTTCACCATAACCGCTAAAGGAATAAGAAAGGAAACGAGTGTTCTATTAATATTTTCTCAATATATATTCTTGCTATATTCACAAATAATATAAATTTCAAGCAACAAGAAATAAAAATATATTTGTAACATACGAAATAATATTATAAGAACAGTTTCTTGTTTCTCATCTCAATTTATCTGTTGAGATCTACCAAATAAAATAATTTTCATTGAATGAATGTTGTTTGCATAAAGCTATATCTGTTACTATCACAACTATTTTTATAGGAAATGTTTCGGGAGTTTGCCATGTACAAAATCAGTGCCATGAAAAGTTAATCTTCCGCAAAAATATTATCAAAGGTAATACCACGAGTCCTTCAAATTGAATCGATAAATTTTAATTTTCCACAAAAACTTTTTTATTTGGAAAAGTATGAAAACAAATCGATTGATAAAATCACGAGTCCGTAGGACGGGTGATTTTATCTAATTCGGTTTGATTGAATGCTTTTGCTCAAAATAAAAAAGTTTGAGTGTTTCGAAAATGAAAATTTATCTTATTAAATTTGAAGAACGAGTTGTATTTGGAGAGATTATTTTTTGAACAAATAGAAGGAAGTACAATTTAATTGATCAGTATTTCATTTACATAAAAAGGAACGGAGAATAGGTGAACATTTTACAAATTTGAAATGTCAAACAATGATGTATGCCCTCTATAATCCAGAAGAGATATGATGCTTACGCAGTGAATATGATAATGCTTGCCGACGATACCAAGAGATGGCGTCACACCTCTCATTGTACAAGGTTGATAATTGAAAATTTCTTATGAAATGAAAATCGCGCCAGAAGGAACATAAAATCATTCGTTATCATCTTCATACAACGGTTTCTTCTCATACCAAAAAAAAATTAATTGTATTTAATGAAAACTAATTGTACGCCATCTTCATTTGAGTTGAGGGAAACCTTAAATATTTGAATCGGTCGTTCGCCATATCTGTAATAAAGTTGGGGTTATGAGCTATTTACGTGTTTGAGTGTTCATTGAAATGTGTTATGTTATTATTATGCTGGAAAAGGTAACTCTTCATTCATGATATTTTATATAAATATGAGCCAGTTAGTTTTGACAGTTAAAAGGTAAACAACGTTTTATCGAAACAATCGAGAGGACCAGGCAGTTTTATCGGTATAATACCCAATGATTGGCTAGAATAACCATAGAATAACCCGCTACTATTGGTTGAAATGCCAAAAACGTCACATTTCGACAAGTGAAAAAAATTATCATAAATATTTGTCTTTTTTTCTCCAGGTCAATTAAAAAAAAACACTATGACAGAAGTATAATCAGAATTTTAGAGATGGTTTGCATGAGAGAAGTTTATCATGCCAAAAATAACTCTCCTGTCTGTAAGGCCTTGGTCTTGATTAACAAAGAAATAACTTTTTTTACTCAATTCATATAAATGTGTATGATTTCAGTCACACAGGATCGTTCAGTTCACTTTGCAAACATGGCCGAGTTCAATTTAAATTCACAGAACATTCTAAGATGATATCATATGAATACAATTTTTTTGACTATAGGTGTTTGATATACAGATTAAGCAAGAAAGATCCAGCGTCTTGTTAGACAATACATATAACACCAGAGTATATGCTTATATTTATGATGATACCTCTTTATTAGAAGTTTTTTATATGGAACTGGAGAAGAAAAAACTGCACGATCTCCACATAAAGATTTACTTTTTTTTTTCGTGGACCTCAACTATTTTTTGAAAGCATCATCTGCTGATTCCTATAAAAAAGGAAAGCTCTCCTGGAAAAAGTATACAATTTGGACAGCTGATAAAGATTTATTTAACTCATGATACAGGGTGTTTATTAGTTAATTTTCATTATATAGTTTTATAAATACCTGCCAAAATGGTAGTAGTGTTAATTCGATCATGATTTGTTCACTTCCAGACTTCAAAGATCAGCTTCAATAAAAATGCATGTAAGAAGCTCTCTAGAAATTATTGGTAATAGTCATTCACTAAAATCATGCCAAATGATATATTCCGACCATACAAAATCAGTGTTTCCACAACTTCTTATTAAGCACCCTGTACCAATTACAGGTTTTCTTAATCCATACTGGAGTATCAGTACTTAAAAAATAACTGCGCTTCAACTTGATTCAATCGAAACTTATGAGCTCTGCCGTTTGAGCTTCACCATTTTCTTTAATCTGAGGACTAGCAGGAGGAGCTCCAGCTTGTTGGAAATGTTGTGGTATTTGACCTTGCTGAGGCATCTGACCTGGTTGATGCATCTGGCCAATTTGTGGCATTTGACCTTGTGGTGGCATTTGACCTTGTTGCGGTAATCCTTGGTTTTGTGGCGTAGAACCCTGTCCTTGACTTTGACCAATGCCGGTTTGGTTTGGCATAGGCATACCTGAACCCATCATGTGCTGAGGTGGCAATCCGTGGGATCCAAATTGGGGTTGTGGACCAGTTGCTGTGTTGCTGGTAGTTGATGAAGGTTGGGAGGAGGTTTGAGGAAATCCTAGAATAAATTCACGATGAAACAGAAGAGGAAGTAAAGAATCTAATCACGAAAATTATAAAATTTCATAAATAATATGAATAAGTGAAACCTAGTTGATAAAAAGCTGGTAAATATTGAAATGTATCGGGAAAAAGTAAAACTGGTTGAAGAATTTAAATATCTAGTATTTATGATAGACAATGTGAACCACATAAAGTCAAAATACAGCTGATTCATTTGTTTGATATAGTTCACTTTGTGTTATTACTCTCAATATTTGGTTTGTTCAGGTAGATAATATAAAATAAAGAAGTAATTTAATTACTAGTTATATTACACACTATTTCTCAGTGGATATTTTGTTGTTTTTATTATTATGACGTAACATATTATTATGTATATTAGGATTTCTATATTAAATAAATATATTCTTATTCTTATCAAATTTTACTCACAATTTATTTTAATTACATGGGGGGGAATCAGAATTATCTGAAAAATTTGGAAAATTTACAAAAATGGTTCTTGAAAATCATATATGGTAAAAATATTCGATATTACTCCAATAAATTATTTTATGAAAGTGCAAAAATGGACATCAGACAATTATTTTGTCTTAATATAATAACTTACATATTTTCTCATAAAAACTGCTGTAAGTATAATAAACATTTATATAATACACGAAATAAAAACAAAATTACTGCTAAAAATAAAATTTCCAAAGCCAAATCACAAAAAAACTTTTTATATTTAGCATCATTTATTTACGATAAATTACCAAATTCGATTGAAGTAACGAAGTCAAAATATTCTTATAAAAAACTGATGAAAAAATGGATTTTTGAAACTCCCAGATTATTTTTCCAGAATCTTATAGAATTGAAATTTTCCATGTGACTGCCAGTGTGCTGATTATGCTGTCATTTTCATTTATTGTTTAAATGTTATTATATTATTAAATTATTTATTTTTAATCCATAATAATTATTCAATAAAATATCTAATCCTTACAAGTGCAATAACTTCGTAAGGTTTAAATATTTATTCACATATTATTTATTCTAAAATTGTAATATTGAGATTCATTGTGAATAAATTGTTATTATTATTGTTTCAAAAGAACTAAAAAAAATGTTTGCTTGCATAATGACGTTCACCAAATTATCAAATGAATATTATACTCCAATTTATTATTTATAGTTCATAATTTTATGATGTTTTTTTTGACTTCCTCATACCGGAACCCTGTTCTGTCTGGAAGCTGTATATTGAATAAATAAATAAATAAATGAATAAATAAATAAATAATATTATTTGTAATTTCCCTGAAAATGACAGTATAAACTGTCGAAATATGGGGAATATATCGTTAAAAAAGTACACGTTTTTCTTGCTGCTTTATATATTACATATATAAACGGGCCTATGGAACAGCAATGCTGTTACAGTTGGCTCCGTTGCCATTGAAAATCGTTCTGTCTCTTGCAGATATGACTGCGGAAATCTATTATCACCATGTTGGTCCAGAATCGAACATCAAAGAAATCTATGTAATAGTACATAAATCTTCATTGATGTCATAGGCAGAGGTGGAAGCTTTGTGTACTATTTTATTCACAATCACATGAAAATTTAATTATTTCCAGCCTGCTAGCAGGTTGAAAAGTAACCAATTATTCATTATTCCTTTTCATCGTAATTCAGAAAGTGTTCAGATCAATGTATTTATAGAAAACAAGCTAATCCTAATATGACGTTTATATTGAAAAGATATAAGCATAGAGTTTTCACTTAAAAAAGTTTATAAATCCGCGGCAAATGTTATGTTAGTTAGTTAAACAATAACTCCTATGTGTTAAATACCTCTATCTTTCTTGTAAACTTTTTTTATGAATAGTGTTTCTTACCATGAGGCGGTCCTCCCGGAAGCCCAATCTGCGAAGTAGAATGAGGCGGCATCATATGCTGCGGGAATGGGTAGGTATTGTATGAACCAACAGACGGAGCGGTATTCGGTGGAAAAGGTGATCCATGAACAGGAGACCCGATATACCCGTATTGGGGCATCATGTACTGCTGCTTTTGTTGTTCTTGCCTCATCTGCATTTCCCGCTCCTGTTCCTGTATGCGCTGCAGTGCCAGCTGCCTCTGATATTGTAGATATTCCTGTTTCTTTTTGCGCATAACATCTAGTTTGTGCGCCATCTGGAGTTGACGCTGACGTTCTGCCTCCTCTGCTTCGCGGCGAAGTTTTTCGTTGTGTTCTTCGCGTAAGGCGTCAAGTGCCGCTCTGGCATCTTTCACTTGCGTCAGTTTATCTTGGAGGCATTCGTAGTGGATACGATTGTCGTCGTGTTCTTGAATGTAGTGCAAAAGTCTTGAATGCATAGCTGTGATATTCATGAAGAGGGTCTGGACGCTCGTATCATTGGCAATAGACCTAAACCAAGTGAATAACAAAAATAAATCATTACTCGAGGTGTCCTGGATGTACCTAGCTCTATAAGACACTACTTCATCTTATCGTATATGAGTGAACGCTATCAAGCTGTTATGTTCAATAATCAAAAATCTGATTTCAAGCAAATAAAATATGGCATCCTTCAGGGTTCAGTGTTGGGGCCGTTACTTTCCGTAATTTATGTCAATATCTTCGTAACATAATATCGCTTCCAAAATATTTTTTTTTACCGATGGACCACTCATGTTTGTTCTCATGAAGATTTAAATGGGCCGAAAGTTTTGTGTAATGAACTGGAAGATGAATCTGCAGGTTGGTCTGTACTAATCTCAAACTGAACAATAAAAAATTCAAAAACTGTTCCTTTCACCTTTTTTTGCTGAGGGAAGATATTGTCAAATTGCTGGAACTGACAATAGATTTAACCGGAATAGTCATATTTTACAGTTGAAACAAGATTATCTAGAGTATTATTTATGCTCCGACAGTTACAAAAGTTGGCCAGCATTAACACACTGTGAATTACATATTTGTCTTCATTTCATTCAGTATGAAAATATACTTTAGGGAAATTATTCTGGTGCCTTGGGTATATTTCGCCAAAAAAAAACATTAGAATTATTGTGAGTTCTGGCTTCAGAGAACACTATCGCCCCTTGGGAATTCGGTAAGGAATTTTGTCTCTTCCTTCGCTATGTTATATACTCAAGTGTTCTTACAGAAATTCATTTCTATCTGAAACTTTTGAAAAACAATCAGAAGTACATGATTGTAACACCCAACAAGCAGTTAGAACTAGAACAACTCATTATCGATTAACAATGACTCAAAAGAATCACTGAATCTGGCACTGTATAATTATTTATCGGTCTACACCGATTTCTCGATTTAATAGAGTTTTATTTCATCCTGGATTGGGAGCTTTTTATTGGATAGGACTCAGTGAGTTAAAATTAATGATTATATTTCAAAAACTATCGGTAGTGTAGAGATAAGCAGGTCTGCCTAGTAAGCGGAAGACTGGGGTTCAATTTCCCGCCGGGCCACCGTGATGGGATTCACACGTTGAAAGGTAAGGCCTCGTTAATCCATTGCTCGCAAGAGTTTCGACTTTGTAGGGTTGATTCAAACCTTTCAACTGATTGGTATGAGACGAATTGCTAAGATCTCAATTTAGATAAGTGTATTTTTATGTGTTTTAATCGCTCCCACTCGCCCAATACAAAGGAATATTGTACTAACTCCTTGCCAGTGATTGAAGTGAAGGAAGTTAATGATCTCGGAATTATATTTGATGGAAAATTTTTGGTAGTGTTGGATGATTGAGTCAGTTAGAAAGTCTAAGTGTTTTGTTAGCGAATTATAAGCCAATTCAGTAGATGTATTTGTAAAGCGAGTTAATGAAAATAGTTTAGTGTTGTTCGGAGTATTATTTTAGTAAAAGAACCCAGGAAACATCGTAACAGTGGTGTCAAAAATTGAATTTTGCTGTTAAATAAAAACAATTTATGGTGAATACGGTGAGTACCTACATCATACGATACGATGGAAGACATGTTGAAATTCATCCGAAACCAATTAGCGGATTTGGAAAGACGACGGCAGGAGGAAGACAAGTAGAGGAAAAGCGACGGTTGGAGGAAAAACCAGAACGAGAAGTACTCCAGAATATTCTCGAGAATGAAAAGAAAGAACGAGAAGATGAAAAGAAAGAGCGAGAAGAAGCCCTCCAAAAAATTCTCGAAGAAGAGAGGAATGAGCGAGAAGATGAAAAAAAGAACGAGAAGATGAAAAAAAAAGAACGAGAAGATGAAAAGAAAGAGCGAGAAGCACTCCAGAAAATTCTCGAGGAACAATATGACGAAACGATAACGCAATATGTTAATGCAATATGGGGACTATCATGTAACTGCGAATTTGGAGACAGTGCCAAAGACGATTGAGGGACAAACTCATTATTGGAGTTAATTGCTCTGAATGGTAGGAACAATTAATTAGGGCACATCCAAACAAAACAGCTACTTCAGAAGAAGTTCGAGCTTCCGGAACACTTTTCGAACAGGCATGTATGTAATCAGGCGAAAAAGCTAACATTACATTCACAGCAAAGAGCACATAGGAACAGAATTCAGAAAATACCCAGAAAACACAATAAATCCTCATTCAAACACTACCCATTATCTCCTGAAAACAAGAGATTCATAAATCTATTAAAAGATTGTATTCTAAATGTAATGTAATCCAAAACACAAAACCAAAAACGGATGCAATAGTAAAAATTTGATCAGAACGTTCAGAAAAAACATTTCGCCGCTGTTTGCATATCCCACGGAAACAGAAAAATTCTGGTAAACGCTACACGAAAGGGTACGAGATACGAGAGGGATAGCAATGAGTTGAGTGAACTGTAACGTTTATAATTATTTGTGTGGTTGATGGACATATATTTATCCAACACATGACAGTTATGACTGTCATTATTAATATCATTTCGTACAAGTACACTATCAAATAACACACTAGCGAGTTAGGGATTATACACATCATAAGTGAGTTATGGATTATAACACAAGAGTGTGTTATTTGATAGTTTACTTGTCTAAAATGACATTAATAATGATAGTCATAACTGTCATGTGTTGTATAAAACGTATGCCACTCATGTGTTATATTTCCTAAGTCACATGAGAATTCATACTTTCTCCCTTGACTTCATATCATTACTTATACCTACATTAATATAAATTGTCCTGAAGAAGATTGAATAGTACCGAAAGAGTTTTCTCAATAGCCCACATTTTTCACTTCAATCTGACGAAGGTGAACGTACATTCTTATCAGTACCAATTTTATATATATATATATATATATATATATATATATATATATATATATATATATATATAAAGATGATTTTTATCGTCAGATACGATAAAAACATCCAACAAGGTTTGAGTGTGGCCTGTGATTCGAGTGGGTTCATTTACCAGTTGCTTTTTATTCAAATCAATATTCATGTCCTCAGCTGCAAAAAAGAAGTCACAGGTCGGCAGTAAATTCGAAATAGTTTCATCGAGTTCATCTATTCTTGTGTAAGTAAAGATTTTTGCCTTAGTCAAGTACTCATGTAAATGCAACTCCCTTCCCCCTACCTGACCTTTCCAACTTTATAAGACTATGCCTTGATATTGAGAGCATTCGAGGTTATGTCAGACCAATAATATCGATTTTCTTGACATTCAAAATCACAAGCATTTCAATACTAGTCAACTATAATAGTTCAGTTTCAATTTTACTTATTGTTGAAAGGGTCAAATGAATCAGAAATTCAAATTCTGTCAAAGTCGACGTTTTGACTCATTTTTGATCACCAAAATATGAGAAGATATAGAGAAAAATTATATAACATGAACACAAAGTACATAGATATATAATAAAATGTTGGAAACATGAGTCTGTTTTTATATAAAATGAAACCGCAACGAATATTCTGTATAATATTAACAGCCTCATGTTTCTGATGATTCAATTACATATTTCATGCTATATCATGATACTTTTCATTTTTTGATATATTTCAGTATACTGAAACTGACCAAATAAATGGTCGAACGTCGACATTCATAGAATATGAGTTTCTGGCTCATTTGACCCTTCTCAACTATCGGTACACTATAAATTGAACTAAAGTCACAAACACTGCTACTTAGATAAGAGCGCATCATGAAACCAGGTTTCGAATGCACTCACATGATTAACGATTTTTATACTAACCGGTGATATATTGAATCAATCTATTTATTTCTGTGCTCACCTTCCCCTACTCGAATTACTCTTCATCCTGTTGATGAATATTTCCACGTGTCCTCTCAGAGTATTTATAAATTCGTCTAGATTGTTGTCTAGAATGCCGTTCTCCTTTGCTTTGAATTTTGTTTCAGTGTTTTGCACTGGTGCTGTGGCCGGAGCAGACGGACTAGACGATGGAACTTTGTCAGTTTGTTCATTCGTTTGTACGGACTCCCAGTAGGATCGGTTCAAGTACCTCGCCAACTCTGGATTGTTTTGTTCTTCTGGAGGGGTCGAAGGGCGCACGACAGGTGCTGGTTCGACTACAAGGATAAGGAATATTTCAAGTGATTTATTTGAAGTTTTCCAGAGAGATGACATTTTGTAAATTATTCGCATCATCAGGTCGATTACAAGAAAGTGTTTCATGCCTGCAATGATTGGTCGTTGGTCGAGTGAGCAAAAGGACTTTCATCACTGGCGGTTTGAAAACAATATTTCGAAACTTGTGTTTGATCTTTCCCGGAATAAAAAGTATTTTCTATTTTGCTAAAAAAAAAGTTCACTACAGACGATTCGAATGAAGCAGTTATTTTTTCCCAAATGTTAATATAGTACTAACATGTAGAATTTTTTTCATTCAAAATCAGATAGGCACCATTGTCAGAAAATCAAAAATGTTATTGGCAAAATTGATATTAAATTAGGACCAATAGCCATCACTCAAAAATTTGAAAATCTAGAAATAGACCTAGAAGGTCGTACAAAAGTTTCCTATTTTCAGAAAGCAATGATAATCTCTTTCAGATCTTAAATATCAATGGTTGTTATTGAGATATTCGCCAAAAATTAAAAGGCTTGAATTTCTTTTTATGACTCTTCCGCCTCCATTTTGGATGAAGAGCAAAATTCAGGGGAACTTTCAATACTGTTAAATAAATTTTAAATAAGACTTTTCGTTAATTATCTTCCATCAACAACTTTTTCATCGATTTTTGTAGTCACTTTCATAACAAATTGAGATATATTACGATGAATGTGTCTTGACGTTTTTCTCCAAAAAATGTTTCATCAATATTTGGTGATACAATTCTCGTCAGTTTAGTCTCAAAAAAAGGTCAAAGGAACTATCCACGCTGTTTCATATTTGTTATAATCTTATATTAACCAATTTTCAATGTGACATTTTGTTCATTAAATTCCTTTGTCAACTTATTTTTTTTTAAATATGGACCTCTAATTTTTTCCTCGAAAAAACTCATTAATATTTGATCTAACAATTTTCATTACTGTAGTCTGAAAAAGGAAGAAACCAAAATCGTAGAACTCAAAGATACATCAACTCCACATCTTCTGTAAGTTGGCAATTAGACGTGAACGCCTATGCATTCCTGGGTTTTTGTATAAATACGGAAGAACTGACAATTTTTATTGAACATAAATGTTTTTTTTGGTGTTTTCTGGCAAATTGAAATCTTGGTCAAGTTCAGAAGACATTCTCGATAGTAATAAAGTGATATTCATTCTATTCAGGAATTGTGGAATACCAAACATTGAGAACAATGAAGTATAATAATGCTATATTAATTGTCAATTCGAAAATTTTCAAAAATAAATTCAGATTGTGGTAGGTTACAAACCCAAAAAATTACGAAAAAAATGAAATGTCTATATATTGATAATCCGGTTAAAATGTTAGTTCATATAACTTCAAGTACGAAGTGAAACTTAGGATCCTTTAACGAAACCCTCACTTTTCCACATGGTGAAAAAATACTGTATTGCAAAAGAAACACGAAATCGATAAGTGAGACATTCCATTTTTCACTGACATGTGAAAATATCGCATCTACAAATAAAGCTCTGATAAATGCCGAAATCGTTCACTCATATATAAAACATGATGGGAAAAAATTGAATAGTTCTCATTCGCTATCCAAGTTGCACCTACAATGTCGTTCGGTGGTCCATTCATCATTTTTATGCGGTTATAAAAAATACTCCACAATAGCATTCCCAAAACTGGAGGAAAACAGGCCAAAAAGAAGTATTTCCGAGTTGACACGATCCTCTGTAAAAACATGGAAATGTGATATAACGTGAATGATATTTTACGAGTTTGCCCGTTTTTAGGAGAATAAAATTGCGGGTTTTGAAAATATACATAATTGTAACCAGAAGAGTACCATATAAATTTGAAGGATTTCATACGACCTATATAATACTTTTATAGTTGAATATTCTAAGCATTTGCATTTTTCAGTGGAATCGGAAAAAATATAGAACAGAAGTAACTATAAATTGATTCATTTCACTTTGATATTCGTTCCAAATGGCTTTCAGAATAAGGTTTTCGTTATCCAGCGGTAGTTTCATCACGAAGGGCAATACTCAGGAGAGTATAGGTTGACGATGAATTGCCTATGTAATTTCCATTTCAAAGATACTATTGTCGTCTGTTCTCAAAACAAAGCGCGAAATGGCGAAGCCTTCTCTCGCATACGATGCCAAACAGTTTGAGTAAGGAATAGAATACAAAACTGACCAAAGTGAAAAATCCACCATTTGAATTTAACTGACTGTGAGAGGAGAAAAATATTGTTTTAGGTAGCTACTCAGACAACATCGTTGGCGAAATTTTATGGTGTGATGAGAATAGATTCACAACGGATGTTTCAACAGAAATCATCATCATACCTGGCGACAAGCAAATTATTTCCAATATAGAGCTATAAATTTCCAAAAGAGCTTTGTGACAAGAAAATTATTTCCAATATAGAGCTACAAATTTCCAAAAGAGATTTGGAGTTAATGTTTGGTTCGGTGTTCTAGACAACAAGATTATTGGTCTCTACTTTTTCGAGACATCTTTACAGGGGAATTTCATTTCAAATTCTTATCGGATACTCTATTTGAAAAGTTGGGAAATTTGCCTTGGAATATTCTGAGAAATATCAGTTTGATATTGAAGTTTGTTTATATGTAAGCTCTAGACCCACAAAATATTGCTACTTACCATTTTGCGGTAGCTCTGACCGGGAATTGTTAGGCTATACAGTGGTTACAGGAAAAACGTCGGAAATCAAATGTATTGTAATTAGTATCCGATTTGTTGAAACAGTGGCTATTAGATTTGATGAAAAAAACTGGTGGGTCATATTTGAAAAAATTTTGTTAACGATGGAATTTCATAAAGGAAGCGTCGCATTGGAAATTGGTTCATATAGGATTATAACAAATATGAACCATATTGAAAGTTCCTTTGACTTTTTTTGATACTACACTGACGGGAATTGTATGGCCAAATATTGATGATGTTTTGTTGGAGAAATACATCGAGAAACACATGCATTGTAATACAATGCTAAATTTGTTATGAAAGTAATTACAACATAATATATGTAGGCGAGGGAGTTGGTGCTGCGGTTTCACATCCGGCTGTCGACCTAAAGGTTCCGGGTTCGCTTCACTAACAGGGCAGAGATTTTTCTTTAAAAATAATTCACTGTCGTGTTAGCGAATGACTCCTGCCACGGGTCTGCGAATAACCATGCTGCTTCCGAGGTATGGTGTTGAGAGTTAGTAACAAGCCTACTTCCTCCAGGGCATGGCCCAGCTCTTCAGGTTGACTGACAGTCATTCAATATCTGAAGTTAAGCAACGCCGAGCGCGGTTAGTACTTGGATGGGTGACCATGCAGGGAAATACCGTGTTGAAAGCCAGTACAGCTGCAGCGAAATAGCATATCATAGCTCGCAGACGATATATCAATGAGCACAAGATATATTGAGGATATGCCGTCCTTCGGAGGGGACGTAAAACCGTCGGTCCCGAGTCCATGGATGTTGGGCTCGTTAAAGATCCCAACCTCTGGTTGGAATACCAGAGGGTTCCGCAAAATTTCCGGTTGGGGGAAGTGTGCTCACCGGCGTCGGTGAATGGCCTTGGTAGCGGAAATAGGCCGACGTTAAATAAAGAAATAGAAGAAGAAGCCTACTTCCTGAAGAACTTCGAGAGAAGTTGATGGCGTTTGGTATTTAATACCATATATCACATTTACTACTATTATAATATGTATTTGCCAATAAATTTGAAATATACAATAATCTCAGTTGAAGAATATATATAGAGTTCCCAAAGGACAAACCTGTGCATTGGTTATGACATATTAATATACCATAGATTAGAATTAATACGATTGTAAAAATTAAGTTTTTAGTAGCAGAGAGGTGCAACTGGCCCTCAGATTTCTTGTTCCTTGGCGATTGAGCCAAGCTTGGTTGAACCTTCATTTAGTAGGAACATTGCAATTGGCCCTGAATGAAACTATCGCAATAGGTACATTGCATCAGTCACACATCATTCAAACATCCTATTTTTAAAAATGAAACAGAGAAACAATGGAAAAATAGGGCTACAGATTACACAATTTCAACCACATACATCTTCCAGAAACATTTATACAATGTGGTAATATATACTTTTTACATCAACATATTGGTGTATCTGTACTCTGGGCAAATCAAAGATCCAAGCTTTGAACTTATTTTTGAACATATCATTGCTAAGGACACTTTCGATATCAGATGGAATAAGATTATACAGCCGAGGAGCTAAGTATAACACTTTTGTAAAGTGTTTCTGTAATTTTGTGGCGAATTGCATAATGGTGTAGAATTTTTTCAAGTTCATGTTTATTTTGGTATTGCCTCACAACATTTTTGAAGAAGTCTAGAATCAATGATTCTTTATATAGCACTTCTGTGGGGTAAGTTTTTTATTTGTGATTATTTTCAAAGTTAATTTTTATATTTGTTCTAGGATTTTTATGTGAGAAGTATTTGCTTCTCCCCAGGCAACTTTCCCATAGGAGACGTGAGTTTCAAACAAAGTATAGTATAGATGCGCATTTGAGCTATATCTGGGTAGAGTGTCATGTTTTTCAATGTAAATGTAACACAACGTAATTTTTTATCGAATAGTCATATCTGCATCCCATTCCAAGTAACTACATCGATGAAACAAACAAGAGGTCCGTGTTTGAAAAAACAGAGTTCATGATGGATTCTAATGAACGAAATGTCTGAAAATTGGTTCAATCAGATTATAACAAATATAAAACAATAATTATTCAAAATGAAGGGGGTAGAACCAAAAAACTAAATTCGACTATTTTAGTTTTTGGCGAATATCTCAAAAACAACCATCGATATTTTGATATTTATGATCTGAAAAGGGATAATTACCTGCTCCCCAAAATAGAAAACTTTCGTCCACTTTACCCAACCGAGTAGTCTTACCGTTACGAGATAACAATAGTGGAATTAGCTAAAAAAACGGCCTGTATATTGAGTTGAACTGATAGTTGATAAAATTCCATTTTTAGCACAAAATGCTAGTTTCCTGTAGGATTTTCACTAACAATGAGTCCTGTCTGAGGAAGCCTACACTCCTGTATTAAAAGATGTAAGTTCTGTCAAGTTCTGTAAAATTTTATGTATTTTTAAAGTCCTGCCTGAGGAAGCCTACACTCCTGTATTAAAAGATGTAAGTTCTGTCAAGCTCTGTAAAAATTTTCTATGTATTTTTAAAAAGGTATATGTCGCAAAAACCGACTTCAATTTTACCTAACTTCATTATTTAAACAAAATCATATGTTCAAAGAATAGAAATTCTCATTGAAGAATTTTTCTATACTTTTGTAGGGTAAAAAACGTTGATTTGTCTTAGAAACTTTCCATTATTATTCAGGTAATGGGCAAAGGAAAATTACTAAATTAATGTTTTCTTCAACCGTCAAAAATGTTTGACATTTTGTTGATTACATATGCCTAGGTGGTTAATGTGATAAATTTCAAGTTCAACTTAATATTTAACTTATTTGCATTTTTCACGTATAAATAAAAAATAGCTTTGTAATTCGAATTTCCATTGTAAAATATTGAACTCGTGATTTGCGATACTGAGTTTCATTGGGTTATGTGAAAAGTTCAAGCAAACAAAAGCTTGTACTGAACTTTTTTGAGACAAACTCATTCCTATAATCAACACATGAAAAAAAATCTATAGTGAATACTTCCGCACAATTTCATTCATATGGCCCATTTTGAGTTGAACACTATTACCTTTAACACTGTATGGAAATGAACTGGGTACTTTGAATTTTTCTTTTTCTTTTGCTTCTGCTTCAGACTGGCTCAAAGCAAGAGCCAACTGCAGTTCCTCTTCTTCTCTTAGCTCATCTTCATTTTTTTTGGGAGGCTCCTGAAAAAAGAATATATAAATGAGATTGTTATTACGAAATACTTCTATTGGAAATATCAAGGGCATAAAGACGTAAAGGAAGGCAAGCGCACTGACCCCTGAATAAAATAATCCAAAAAAGTTCTTGCTAGAGATTTGAGTAAGAATCAATTTTGATTTTGAATACTACTACTTTATTCCCTCGAGGAAAAAGTACTGTTCATGCAAATCGTCTTATTGCCAATGTTGAAAAAGTAACATTATTTCAGGTATCAGTGGAATAACTATTTGAACCCCCTTTATGGATTAGAAGAAAATTCGTTATGACACCTAATAACACATTCCCAGGTAATTTTGTTGATTTAAATCATTCAATATTGATTTGACATATACAGTTTCACATCTTTACTTCCCTAAACTAAACTAACCTGATTCTGCTGAGCCAAAGAACTCTTCAGATATTCTGCTGGCAACTCCGATTCTGTTTTTAGTAATGCAGCTTTTGATGCTGCTGACGGTTTTGTAGCTTCGTCATAACATGAATCGCAAACCCTTACCTGAAAATGGAATAAATGGATATGGTAAAAAAAATCATGTATCTCAGTACTCAAATCCTGAAACTTGCCTCTTTCTCAATTCCATATTTGGGTAAAGTTGACGTTTTTGACGTACACTGTCCGCAAAACACTTGACCGCAAGCTCTGCAATGGTGCTTTCTTTGTACCAAACCAAATGGAACCCTGCACCGATGACAAACATCCCCATCAGTCCATTCTGGAGCTGTGTCAGCTGAAAACATGGCATCAGATTCTCGCAAAACTGGAAATTTGTATCCCTCCAATTTCATTGTGTGCATCAAATCCTTCAAATAAGATTACTCTAATCAGATTATACTTTACATCTAACCTTTGCATTTGAACATTTCACTCATATGTGGCATGAATCATAATCAGATGAACAAAGTAAATTTATACTTCATCATAGCCCGAAAAAACACATTGATCCAATTCAGAAATAAAAATACTAGTTTGTTTTGCGATTTTAACGGAAGTATAGTAATAGTAAACAAACTGGATTTTTAGAAGACAGTGAGGATTACTTATGAATGAGATATGTTGGTTTCAATTTTATAATATATTCAAAAGCTGAGTTCAATCGAGATACAGCCTTGGCAGTTAGCTCAACTCGTCGTGGAAGAAGGCTGTAAGTAGTGGATACAACTATGTTAGACTCGTAAAGGTAACTATCCTCGCTGTTTTGATAACAACAAAGACATGGAAGATCTCGTTTCTGAATATGGATTTTGGCGCCTACGATTGAATGCCGCTTGTTAGAATGTGACAGCCTTAGGCTGGTGGCCCACACGACGGTAACTGCGCGATTTGCCGCGCGCGATATATCGTGCCGCATCTGATGTGTTCTCGCCCACTACACGGTATATCGTACGAAACTCATTTGAATTAACTACTAGGTGTTGCCAAATTGATTTTAGCCAGTTGTTGCTGTGAGCTTCGAAGTGATGAATCGAAGAAAAGTAATTTTGTTGGCTATTGTTTTACGTAGGCGCCGAAGAAATCGAGCTATCAAGATTCAAAGGCGATATTGGGTCCATCCAATTTTGAGAGTCAGATATGCGGAAGGGGCGTTTTATACATTATTCGAAAAGCTGAGAGAAAATCGTGGGGAGTTTAGTCGACCGATTAAAAGAGTCTATAATATGTCTCGGCCCCTCCTACTTTCTTCGTTGGTCCGACTGCATTTGTCATTATATCTGGGCAATTACATGGTAAGGTCCAACTTTATTGTTCTTGTGGTGTGATCTGCTTGGTTTTGTTGATTTATAGGATGGATTCCCACGTTCTTGGTAATCTTTGCACGTCATCTCTCTTGTTCATACTATACTCGGTCGTTTCCCAATTTCGATAGACTATCTGATTGTTCGAGAGTAGAAGTTTTCTTCGCTCGATAGTGTTTTTGTGTTCTCGAAATTGATGTTATGTCCTGTCTCTGATACGTGTTGGAAGATGGACGATGTGGTGCCTTTTCCTGTGACCGTGAGGCCTCGCGTACCGTTGGGCTTTTTTATGATTAAAACATCGAGAAATGCGAGCTGGTTATCTTCTTCAATTTCTTTGGTGAATTTGATCCGTGGGTGGATTTCATTCAAGTGATTGAAGAACCTTTCGAGTTCCTGATGTCCGTGTGACCAAATCACGAAAATGTCATCAACATATCTCAGACAGAGTTTTGGTAAATTTTCTCTTCGATGACATGGGTATTTTTGCTGCAAACACTCTACCTGTATTTGACTGCATGCACGCACAAAGACAACACAGCACTTAATAAAAATATCGTCGATGTCGTCCTGTGGGCTAAAACTCATTTAATCCTATTGGCGTTCAGAAGTCATGCGATACGAATTCGCGCGATTTTTGACCGCCATATCGCAAGTGTTTGCGGTAACTTCCTGCCGTGGCGGTATTGAATATCGTCGCGGCATTTCTCAACCAGTGGGCGAACAGTGCATTTAATTGTATGAAACAGTTGTGTACGCGATATCGCGTACGATTTACCGCGCGCGGCAAATCGTGCCGTTACCGTCGTGTGGGCCACCAGCCTTAGAGCAGCTTTTATTGAACCATGTTTCCATTCCCAGAATGATGGTATCAGAGATTTCTTGAGCACATAGAGTGCGATCTCCAGATGATGAACAGACCCTTCTCCAAGGAAAATCAAAGAAAAACATTGCATTTTCAATTTTGCCGTTGTAGTTTTGTTTGTAACTTATCTAATATTGTGGAATCCACAACACTAGCAAAATTCAGTTCACTAAAAAAAGGCAATGTAAACACAGATTACCGATTTCAAATTGGCAAAATGTCTGCATGTTCTTATCACATAACCCAGTATTCATGATGCGAAGTTTGTGATCGATTCAACATGGAGGTCTAAAATAAGTTTGCAGTCATAATATTATTCCCTAATGTTGTAAACTTTTTGTTAATGTTCCTTTTTTATCATCTAGAAGAAATGAACAATATTAATGTTTCTTGAAAAAGTTAATCTGTTATATTTTTTGAAAGTTCAAGTATAAGATAGACCTGTTCAGACCTTCCTAGATTCTGTAACAGTCAGATCTGCTATTGATGCTCAAAGAATTTCAAATCATCTGCACATTAAGAAAATTCACAGTTATTTAAAACACGTTTTCATATCATAAAATGAACCAGAAATAAATATTTGCTAGTTCATTTAATGTATTTTGTGTTCCAAGTTCCATTCTTTCAGATGAAATTTGCCTACTTGGAGATTAATGAATGTATACATATAGCTTAGGTGTGTTTGGCATGACAATCATATCTCATAAATCTGTTATGTATCACGAGGATTGTTACAAATTAGTATATTATGCAACGATCGTGTAATGATGGTTATTAATATATGAGCATAAACCGGGATACGAAACGAGCCGAAGGTGAGTTTCGTATGGTTTATGCGAGTGTATTAATAACCATTACATGAGAGTTGCATACGCTATTTTATCTACACCCAATAAATAATGAAGAACTAAAAATATTATAATATTAGGTATTTATATTGAACACAATAATAGTAGGTAATCAATCGTATTTCTTTGAAAAATTCTACAGAATTATAATTAATGGTATAACCACGGAAAATACAACAATGAGAAGAAAAAAAAATGAAAAAAAGTCTTTGCCGATGTCTCGAATTGAACCCGGGTCGTTTGTGATCACTGCCTGCGCCGCTGACCACTCGGCCATGAAAGCACATTCGACTTAAATGAAAATAACAACATATGTGTTGCATTTGTCAAATGAAAAATATAATCCTTCCGATTGTATTTTTTTCTTGTCTAAGACATCTGTGGAGGAGTCGCTGGTAATTCTTCTATATCACTGCTATAAGACATTTTCATTCGATTATCGAAAATTGACTGAATTCTTCAAAAATTCAATACCTACTGATTTTGACTTGACAAACGTCAAAATGCAAAGCTTGCACATCATGCTTGATTGAAAAATAATGGGTTTCTATTGGTTGAAAATCTGTATCGTAATGAAAATCTGTATCGTAATGAATTTCATTATAAAACGGGTTGTGGGCATATAAGTGTATTATTAGAGTATGGGTGTAGATAAAAGTATTTTAAGGATTACTAATTGAAATATTAGCGAAATTTTCGACATCAAAAAATGGATTGGACGATGCTATACTTAACACAACAGCTGGAAAAGTGGTAACCTTTTTCAGTCCTGCGAGTAGAGATAGTGTAAGAATAGGTCAGAAAAGAGCCTAGAGATCGTAAAGCTCTTTTCCGGCCTTTTCCTTTTCTCAATGGAGAATTAGTAACTCTCCAACCTGAAAGTATGTCAATAATAAGTACATTTTCGAATGATCGTGAATAAAACAAAGTTTTTATAGTTGCAATGTGTTTGGGATACCTCTTTTATAGGTAGATGGTGCAATGACTTCGTGTTGTTCGCATCAGCTTTGGTTGAGGCTTGAAAGGAGTTTGATTTTCAATTATATGAAATCATTGGCTTTATGTTAATGATGGCACCACCATGTACTGACGAGTGGCCCAAATGGCTCGAAAACGGTCCACAAGTGTGTCCACCCCATTAATTGAAAATCAATTCCTTCATTTCTATAGCCAAAAGCAAACGCAGGATTTTCTTCTGTGAAGAAACCTACACTGGCATCGGTCGGATATAACGCAATGCCCATTGTATCAGCCAGGGGAGTAGTTATTTTCTGACAGGTACCATACCATATTTTTCTTTATATGAATGTATATTTATTCACTACTATTCAAAGAGTATGTATTTGAGAGGGGGTTTCAAGTTCATGTAGAAAGTGAAAAATAAGAATTATTCATAGCCCATCATAACGTCCTTACCTTAAGAGCGCCGTGTTTGGAGTTCTTCCTGAAAGCAAAATTCCAAGCTTGAATGAGTTCAAGGAGCTTTACTCGAACATTTTCGTGGGGAGTTGCCTTTGACAACTCATGCAAAAAATCGCAGTATGCTTTGGAAGTGAGTTCTTCATGTACAATGGAACCTGGAATATGAAATGGAACGTTATGGTATGACTCATACAGCAACCTAATATTACTGAGTTTTGAATAGTATTATTTCCAATTGGTTGCAACAAATATATCGTACTACTAAACGTGCTGATGGAATTTATAGTATACTGGGTATTCCAAATTCAATCCTCACTATTTGGATGTCGGAAACTGAGATATGAACAACGATTGAATTAGGGCAAAGTTGCGCATATATGCAATCAACCACATGCCATTAAGAAAATTTCAAAATTCTCGGAGTATTTTCGGAGATATCAGGGGAGAATCCAAAATTTGGAAAATGGACTTAATTGCACATTTCCATCGCCCCTTTTTTTCCGAACATGATGGTGGTTTCAGATTCAGATTGAACAGTATTTCTTCTTATCGAGTGTCACATTGAATTTCAGCTGTTTTTTTTTTCTTCCTCCTAATGGTATAAGTTACCCTTACTTTTATGAAATACCGAAATATCAAAGTATATTTCATTGCAGTAGTAGGTTTCAATTATACTATCTATCCCCTTGACTTATACCCAAATGACAAGTTATTGGGTGGAGATGAAAAACTCAAGAACACTTCGAATAAACTAAAAAAAAATGCGCACTGGGCCGTTTATTATTCGTTTCCATCAATTTTCAAGAAACGTTAGATATTTGGGTATAAATTGATCATCTGTAAATGGTATACAACTATCGCCAGAAAGTGCTTGCTAATGCTTAAATATTTCAATATACTTCTTATTGTATATTGAAGTTATATAGGTGGAAGACAATTGGAAAAATAGAGGCCCACTACTGCAAAAATTTCTTTGATATTTCGAATTTTTAAACAAGCAAGGGTGATTTGTAATAAATCAGTAGGAATGTAAAAAAAGGGGAAACTGAAAACAGTTGAAATTCAATATGGCACTCATGAGAAAAAAATAGTTAATGATGGTATCCCAGAGAAGAACATATCGAATGGAAAATCTGAAACCAACATCATGTAGTGGGGAAAAAGTGTCAAAGAATATGTGAAATTTATTTTGAAATACTTCATCAGATAAAACCAGGAAAAATAAAAACTATATTCTTGAATTTCGATTTATTTTCCGAATAACTCCGGGAATAATCGGAATTTATAAACCTTCCGGGAGGCATTTTGGGGATGCATTTTATGTTGGTGACCTAAGTGGTCGACTTTGTGCCAAGATTTCAATGCTGTGAATCAAATATAAAGACTCAGTAGAGAGAAATGGATATTTCTTACCACAGTTTTTAACCATGCTTTCGAGAACCAGAAGTGCGTATAGGGCACTGTGTGGATTCGTAGATATAAGTTTCTTCCTCAAAGCATTCAGGGCATATCTTGGCCTGAAATTAATACATATATTACAATTAAAAAAACATTAGCAATAGTTAACAAGTAGATATTTTCCTTAAATGTGAAATTTTTCACAGAAGAATGCAGTTATCAATAACCAAGAGAAAATTTCGTGATTGTGTTTTTAAAAGTTATTCCATTACAATATGTAAGTGAATTTCGTACAAACTCTTCTTACTAATTAAATAGGGAATGTGCATAAAATTCAAATTTTTCTCAAATCTTAATTATCGTTATATTATTATTGAGTTATTTTTTTTACTTTGTTGATATTCAAACGCATAAAATCTTATATCCAAAGTAAATAATTAGGGAGGAAAATTCAAACTCACAAAACATGTCACCATTAGTCAAAACAAAATGTGACCTCAGGCCACAACATTGTATTCACGGCATCGATATTCATACTGTGTCAGTGGTAAATTATTTGAAACCTATATTCCTGTGGTGATTTGTAGTTAATCTAGATGATTGAAACTGATTTTGTCCAAGCATAATCGCCACAATTCACCGAAAATAGATACATTTATGATGACAGCATATTTTGCATCAAATCTCGATGTTACGTACTCAGAGATCAAAGGAGTGAAAGCTGCAAGGCAATCATTATGTTATACAATGAATTGAGTCCACAACGTAGATTGGTATTCGTAAATGCCCACAGAAAAGATGTATATTATGAATCGATATTCCGATTGATTTTCACAACAATATGATCATAATTTCGGAGATACATTATCCTTTCTCATCATGTAACACCACTGTTGTCGTACTTTTTGCATCGCTGGAAATACGAGTAGGTAAACACTTTATCGGCTGTATTTCTAATAGTTTTTTGCAAATCATCTTTTTAACAATTTATTCAGGGCAGTCTCAAACTACCTACAACGTAGGTTTTGTCTGGCACCTGTTAGGAAACAACTACTTCCCTGGCTAATACCATGAACGGCATGCCATTATATACGACCGGTGCGGTGCCTACACAGTAGGCCAAAATCTACCGTGTAGGTAGTTTGAGACTGGTCTGAACGAATTGTTCAACGGATGATTTGATTAAACGCCAGTCCTCAAGTATGGCCATCGACTATGTCAAATGCTTTTTTAGTGTTTCGGTACCATATAATACTTGAGTAAAAAGGTTTTTTTAGTTTCTTCCATGATCTGTATACCATGAGAAACTGAAACGCTCAGAGTGAAAAACACGGAACACGTCATTCGACTTCATTCAAAGCGCGCGCTAAATGCTTACTCATTTCCGATGACCCCATCAGAAATGAGTAAGCCTCTGAAGAAACTGGCCACTCGCGCTAGCGAAACGTTAGGAAGAAATTCCAAAGAACGACGGCCTTCACGCCCGAAGAAAAGTAGTTATACTAATTTTCAGGTCTCTTCCTATATTTGGCAAGCCTCACTATTACAATACCCTTTACTTTGATGCAAATGGATTCATAACTTTTAAATCTTCCACTTCTCCACACGAATTCAAAAGTTTTATTTCATTTATTATCTGAAATCTAAAATCTGAATTCATAACATTGAAATATAGTTCAATTTTGGGAATTTACATGGTACTGTGTTTGCACTGAAAAATTCATTTTCGAGTGAGCATTCTTCTAATCGAGCTCAATGTGAAAAATGTTTTGTATCAAAATATTGTTGATGTAGATAAAATTCAATCATATATTGGTGAATTAACTAATACACAATCTTTCTGGGATATAATGACTCAATATGATTTTAGACGCATAAATACCCTACCAATTTATGAGAAAATATTGGAAATCATAGCGAAAGATCAATTAATGAAATGTACAGCCTAACATAATATTTTGATTAAGGCAATCCCATTCATGTGAAACTGCGCAACAATTTCTAATCTCTTCATGGAAAGTTGACCTAACGTATTATAGTTGTTGTCTTTCTGGATTTCAAAAAAGCATTTGAGACAGTCAACATTGAGGTAATAAGTATGGACTAGATCATAATGTATTAAAATGGTTCATTGATTACCTCACATAACGGAAGCAGTTAGTTAAATATAATTAAGTGATATTCGGTACTTCAAATGTAATTTCAGGAGTCCCTCAAGGGTCGGTATTAGGTTCACTGCTATTTTTGCTATAAATAAATAACATTGTGATGCATGTAAAAAGCTGTAATATTAAAACTGTTTGTCGTTAGTTAATAGGTAGAAAATATCGTTTAAGACCACTGCAAGATAATCAGCTGTCAACGTATAGAAACATACACAATAAATCATTCGAACAAAGTTATTTATTCCTAAGCAGCAGGCGCAGTACCGAACCGACAGTTGAATTATCTGCCCTATCAATAGCAAATAATGTTCCTGAATACAGTGAGACACCAATTACCTTCCCATTGTTGGACCGGTTGGAAGAGTGATCGTCTGAAGTGTAATTACCAACCACAGAATACAGAAATAAATTTCAGAAATGTAACAGCCGCCACATTCCCGCAAAAAATTTGGAAGCTTATGGTCAACAACCATCAAGCGTTGTTAGACCGAGAGTGAAGCTACTGAAGCGCAGACTTCTATGATGCTGAATTTATTTCTACGAAATAGTTTTCTGAGTTATGAGCTGTATTTTATTAAAATAATGTGTTACGAAATCTCCTAGCGCCGGCCCTGTCGCTCGTAAACGCAAAATAGTATGAGAGGTTGAAGAAAATATGTAGCCTTCCAGGAAATCCATACTCGCGTAGAAAATTCGATACACATCATCGAGATCTGTCTGGGAGATTCTCCATAGGCGTACGCAAGTATAAATAGGAAGATACTTCATCGCGACGGCAGAGTTTTTCAGAGTTTCTGGTAGAGAGAGCTTTGGTATTGCTAAGTGCAGAAGGCGGAGTGTAGAGGGTTTTAATAGAGAGCGTTGGATAGTTCAGCTGAGCAGTTTGAGTTATTGTGTTGTATTGTGATAGAGAGTTGTAATAAAAGTAGTTTAGTGTTGTTTGGAGTTTTATTGAACTAACCCAGAAAAATATCGCAACAGTGGTGTCAGAAGTAGGAATTTTGCTGGTAAATAAAAACAATTTATGGTGAATACGAGAAGTACATCGTACGATACGATGGAAGACTTATTGAATTTCATCCAAAACCAATTTGCGGATTTGGAAAGACGAAGACAGGAAGATGAAAAGCGACGGCAGGAGAAAAAACAGGAAGATGAAAAGCGACGGCAGGAGAAAAAACAGGAAGATGAAAAGCGACAGCAGGAGAAAAAACAAGAAGAGGAAAAGCGGCGGCATGAGGAAAAACAAGAAAAGGATAAGCGACGGCAGGAGGGAAAAGCAAAAACGAGAAGATGAAAAGAAGGGAGAATTAAAACAAGAAGATGAAAAGAAAAGAGAATTAAAACGAGAAAATGAAAAGAAAGAGCAAGAAGTTGAAAAGAAAGAACGAGAAGAGGCACTCCAGAAAATTCCCGAGAACGAAAAGAAAGAAAAGCACTCCTGAAAATTCTAGAAGGACAGAAGGAAGTCAGAGAAGGACAAAAGAATGAATTAGTTCAGATAGAAAACCAACGAAAAGCAGACTTCAAGACGGTTCTAGAATATCAAGGTAACTTCTTTGAGCATGTGTTATATGAAACCGAAGTATGAATGGGAGAACTGAAGAAAGAACTTAAGGAAGAGCTGAAAGAAGAACTAAAAAAAGATGCTAAAAGTGCAGAACAGATTGCTTTTATCAAGAAACAATATCGCCGAGACAGGGTTGCCACATAAGGAATTTTCGTGAAACCACCAACTTTTGATGGTCAGTCGTCTTGGTCCATGTATCGCCGACAATTGAAGGATACATATACTCATATACTTTAGTTAGTCATTAAAATTCTTGTATGCACTGATTATTCGCCCACCCAACTATTGAAAACGTAGTTACGTGATATTTATCCCAGTACAACTACAACAAAACTAAAAAATGGGTTGGTTGAATGGGTTTTTCCATCAAGCAGCTGATGCCCTCTTATGAATGGCAACCCTCAGAATTCGAAATATGTCCAAGCAATGAATTAACGAAGCCAACATGTGAATCCCTGCACAGTGGTTTTTAGGTAGAGAATTGAACCATGCCATTTTGTGATACATATTGGAGACCATAGGGGACTATTTTGTCAATTCATTTTATTTCTTATCAATTTAAATTTTGGTCCACTAGTTCAAAATCATTTGAGATCTAACATAATAAATGAAATACGATCATGACATTTCATTTCAATAGAAATAATGACATATTTTGTAATTATTAGAGCAAATAAATGAAAAGGGTCAGCTGGATGTAGGGAGGCTTGAATGATGTTGAAAGGAAGCAAATAAGAAAGCTGCCCGAAATACTCACTGAACATCATTTTGTCTGATTGTATCGCATATTTGAAGAATTGAAACCCAATCTGGCTCCATCAACAAATGGCTTGTAGCTTTGTCTGAAAAACAACAATATTAGTACCTGAGTAGGAATTTTCTCCAAAGTCAGCTCACCAAGAAGTTTGTCAAAGTTTCCACTACGAAATAACGACATTTTCCTCTCTTAATTTTTGTAACCCCTGATTTGAATAATAATGGAACAATTCTAGCAAACCAACTTATTTACTTAAAAAAATAAGTGAGTCATCACCATCGCAAATAACATCACAAACAGATGATTTTGACAACAATGACAACCAGTGAACAGTGGTCGCGTCTAACAGCCCACAGCGCTGAAAGCCGCTGCGCAAAATTTGACAGTTTTCCATAGTGAAATGTCAAATGTGTTAGACGCGGCCACTGGCTGCGTCTAACAGAATACAGCGATTGAATGCAAAACTGTGACCGGGATGTTCGTTTCAGAACTGGCAACACAGGTGCACTCCAATTTAAAGGGACAAGGTCACAGAGCTGAAAACTCAAACATCAAAGGAAATGGGTGGAGCTTCCTATCTGTATTAAATCTCTAATCTGTGGTAATAGCCTAAAACTTCAAAGTGGTCGCCATCTATATATAATTTTTTAACTAAACGAAGGTGAACATCAAATATTAATTCAATGGAGTCATATGAGTGTTGGATTTGAAATTATTATTTTGAAAATATCTGTTACTTAATACAGTACAGAAGTGCGAAGAACGAAATAGATTTGAAGTGTTGTTGTGGTTTACAAACCAAAATGCAGCGAATTCATTGAAGTATTCCTACAAAATCGAGAAAAATGTGTTCGGTGTTTCAGTGCTCATTATATAATACTAGGACTATTTCACTACATAAATTCCCCATTAACGACAAAAAGCTTTGTCTCGGAAGGAAAAATATATTGAAAATTAGTAAACCAATAACTAAAAATATGTCAGTAGCCTCCACTTTCTAGAGCATCTGAAAATAAAGTTTAGTGGACGTTTCAGTTCCCACTTTGAAGCCATTGTCAAGACTTTATAATATAATTGTTGAGAACTTTAGGTTCTTTGCTCTTGGTGGAACTTTTGGTTCCCAGTGGACTGTAGTATTTAGTATTGCTCGTAGAATTATAACTCGAATTGTCAGAATTGTGAAATAAAAGTTTCCCTTTTTTTGACAGTCAAATCCTATTTCTTGACAAGTTGTTTCTAAGATATTCATATCCAAGCAACAAGCATCTCAACGAATATATAGGATGATTATGAACAAAACACCTATGAAAGTCTCTAACAATAATATTTATATTAATATATAGTTGAAGCAAAGTATGATTACATTCTAGTCTGTATTTTATCTTTTCTCACTATCCCCCAATTAGTCAGTAGAATAACTGCCAAGGAAAAATTGTGTCTCCTTGGTTAGACACATTTTTTTAAAAAGCATAATTCATTCATGATTGGTAAGATTGGAACCTTTGATGTGGGCTCAGTTATCCTAACACCAAACTAATATCACTTGATATAATTTTTTCTGGAAATAATAACCTTGTTTACGAATTGCGAATAGTTGGTTGAGTGATATCAGTTCAGCGTTAGGGTTGTTGATCTCTATAAATCAATGATTCATTTCACTGATTCATTGGCATCCATTGATTCAACTCTTCGAAAAACATGTTTGGTACGTTGGAAGTGGAGTAGTGGAGTACCCAACCTATTTCTTCAGCTTTTTCTTTTCTTTATAAGTTTTCTTCAAAATACTCAGTACTGAGTTATACAATGTATAAGAACAGAAAAAGGTTTTGTAGCAAAACAAAAATCAGGTTTTTCTCATGATTTATTTGAATAGTAAAAATAAAGCATTTGTTGAAACACTTATCGGTGACATGTTTTATTAAATCTGATATAAGTATTGATCCGTTATTTAGCACGAAAAGCTAATTACATGCAAAAATTTCATGAAAATCAACTTTAACTTCTATATAATATTTAGGAAATGACATTGACATTACCTACTTATTAACATAATATAAGGGTTGCAATATGCTCCTACTGAAGCTAATGTTCGCAAACATAAGCTCCTTATTTTTTATGGTTACTTTCTTCCACGCCACATGCAATGATATGCCCTACTCTGAACACAGCTTCACCCTCTTTCAACGGTCTAGTTTTGCTTCCCTCCTAGTCCTAATCCAGAATACTACGTAACTCCAATTCTATAATAGACATTTTGATCTATCTGGAATGTAGGCAGGAGAAGTAGTTCAAATTATAACACTCACGAGTAAAATGAGGCTGTAATACTAGCCAAACATGTAACTATCTTAGCACACAAAGCAACTGAAGACGTTCAAACAGAAATTATCGCTCAAGTCCTTAAGAATGCAAAACATGAACTAATAGTACCATTACGTCAAATGGCCAAAATTTGTTGTTCACCCTAAAGTGTAGTCATCTTGGATTTAGCAGAATCTAGCGGTTGACGATTTTCGCCTATGATCATAATAAAACAAGAAGAAGAAAAAAGAACGTTGACTTTTGTTTGTAATTTCATCGGACAACAGACAACATACCCTTAAAAAAATATTTTTGGTCGACGAAACTCAACACAGAACAGAATACAGAATTTATTTTATAATTTTGATTACTTTAGTTTTTTTGTCTACCAATTTATCACTATCAGCTCGCTCCAAATTCGGTTTCTATGAATTTTATATCAATTCTTTGAAGAATCTTTTCGGGAAGAGGAATTCAGTCTATTTTTCAGGGGGAATAGCTATCTCTAGTATACCGAAAGTTTGATGTATTGGTAGAAAATATGGCTGAAGTGGATTTCCAAATGGCTCTGCTTCTACAACATAAATTTGAACAAGAAAAGATGTGTCTTTCAGATAGCCAGTTGGCAAAATCACTGCAAGAACAGTACGAGAAAGAATATGCGGTTGAAAAGCCAGCACAAAACTTGGTTTATGCAAAGAGTAATCAAAGAACAACCAGAGATTCAACCAAATCTCTGACTGATCCTTCTTGGGAAGTAATTGATCCTACTCCAGACATTCATGTGCTGTTTATGGCCTTCAATGAGAGATTTTTCTGGAACAAGCTCCTGGCAGTTTGTGTTTCTTGGAGCAAACGCATGACTTCATGTGCAGGAATATGCAGCTACAATGGTCGTGGTGGAATGTGCAGTATTACTCTCAGTGAACCACTACTGAAATTGAGACCAAGGAAAGATCTGGTAGAAACTTTACTGCACGAGATGATCCATGCCTTTCTTTTCATTACTCACAATAATAGAGATCGAGATGGACATGGGCCTGAATTTCATAAACATATGTTTAGAATCAATGCTGAAGCAGGTAGGTATATGCGCTTTTCCCACATGGTAAATAATCAATTATCGCACAATTTTTAGTTCTGAAAGCAATATTGGTACCAACATAATGTGTATTTTGAGCTCCTGAACACAAATCCAAGTTGAAATGGGGGGATTTCTCTTTGTTCCTTTCAAAGTTCAGAATAAAGGCATATCTTGCCTTCCTTTTTGCACGTTTTTTGTATTCTATGCACGATTCTGTTTGGGAAATTTATTTATAATGAAAAATGCTAATAATTCGAAAAAAGTGTTCGAGAAAGAAAAATTAGTTGCAAATGGCAACTGAAGAATCCAAAGGTGTGCGGTTTGATTGTAATGTTGGACAAAAAAAGAAGGCAGCATATGCCCTGTTTTCCAACTTTGAAGGGCCATAACTTCGGAATGAAGAGAGAGAGATAGCTCGACATTTTGACGTACCTAAGTTCATTTGTCAGGTGCTCTGTATATTATTTAACCTTTCTCAACCCTTTTTTCATAATAACCATTTTGAACTCGGAGACAAAATCATCAACAAAAGGCAATATATGCCCATTTTCGAATTTTGAAGGGCTTCTGAACAATAAAAGACCACGTTTGAACTTTAGATTCATGTTCTACGCACTAAAATATATAAGTATGACCCAATCTTCAAAACTAGGTGCTGTCCGATAAAGTTACCTTTACTAGTGTTTCTTTTGGAGATGGTCTATTTTTGTGAGCTGCTAGAATGAAAATTTGATTTATAGCCAGTTTGCTGACCGACTATGGAGACATTTACGTTTCCTCATACGAGGAATAGATAGATAGATAGATATTTATTAGTGTTATGAATCAATACAGATCTTACACACGTCAAGTAAATTCTAGATAGTAATATAAGGTAGAAATGACAAACAATATCACATTTAAAATCACACATTAAAATAAAACAATACCTAAATATTGATAGGAGACCCATTTAAAATAGTATTAGTTATTAGTATCCAATTTAATGATAGTCATCCTTCTCAATGGTAGTGACCCAGATCTGCGTTAAAAAATTCATCTGATGAATAAAAACTTGCCTGTATCAGCATATTCTTGATATTATTTTTGAATTGATTCATTGGCAGACTCTTCAAATGTAGGGGAAGCTTATTATAAAATCGGGGTACGTAATAATTTACTGAATATTCCCTCT